>VZRS01001980.1:0-178167 GCA_013398055.1 Ifrita kowaldi
GGACACGCACGGGGACAGGGACAGAGACACACACACGGGGACATAGACACTCACGTGGACAGGGACACACACACAAGGACGTAGGCACACACCATACATACACATACACGTGGACATACAGATACGTGGACATAGACACACAAAATACACACAGGGACATGGACACACAGGGACAGAGACACACACGGACAGGGATACACACACGGACAGGGACACACAGAGGCACAGAGAGACACACACAGGGACATAGACATAAACACACAGCCGCACACAGGGCCATTGACACACAAGGGGACACAGACGCACGCACACACACACAGGGGGACACAGACGCACAGAGCTGCACACGTGTGCACACACAGAGGGACACACACACACACATCCCCACGGGGACACAGACACACAGTACATGCACATACACATGGACATACACATAGATCCCTGGACACAGACACAATACAGATATACACATAAATGGATATACAGGCACACATACACATACACACAGACACATACAGGGATAGACATATATACACACACATACACACTCATAGACACACACACACGTACACACTTCTGACACACATGGCAAATGTCACCTGCCAAAGAAGGCCACAATCTGACAGAATATTCACATTAAACTTAGAGCTGGTGACTGAAAGTTGCAGGTTGGGCTTAAGTGTGCCGATTTTGCATGTGGAATCTGATGACTCATCTCACCTTTCTCTCTGCTGGGACAGAGTTCATTTTCTTCTGAGGAAAGAAGCCTGCAATGGTGGTGCCTCTGTGTGAAAGTCAGGCACTGGGACTGGTTTTTCAGAGGAGGTTAACAACAGCACCCAGATCTTACTGAAATTCAGTAGTTGATGGGTTTATCAACTCCTCTGTCTTCTCTGAAAATTGAAAATGTACTAGATGAGATGGTTTTCTGTCAAACTAAACTGTTCAGCAGAACTTGGACTAACTATGGAGAATTTATTACAGAGTATCACAAAGAAAAACCATTTAATGTATTATCCCCCAAGTGGGCAAGCTACCACCTTGGCTTAACAGTATGGGCTGGAATTTGAATCCTAACGGTTACATCAGCCTTGGTGAGGCAGAAGTCATCTGGGCAGTATTTTGGTAATATTCATTGCACTAGACTTGGAGAGGAAATTTTTGAAAATATTCAAATTTATTGTCTGGAAAAAACAGTGATATGAAACATGCCTTATTTTCTCATAAAAACTCAATTCTCCTCTCTCTGCAGCTCTCGTCACAAGAATAAATTACAAGTTAGACAAAATGAAGTTTCTGAATAAGATCCATCCTGGTGATTTAAGACACGCAGGACAAAAAGGCTGAGAAGGCTAAAATATATTGTTTATGTATATGTTTGTTTATACAATGTTTGTATATACATTATTTATGTATATTGTTTGTTATTCTAAAATATGCTTTGTAATAAAGGCTGAACTGAGCTCAAAACCAGTAGTTTTCCTAGCAAGATAAAACTGCAGCTACTCAAAATTTCCATAACAGAAAAGAATTGTGATGATTTTTTCCCCATGTAACTCATGCTTCACATTCGTATTTCCAAACTGCTACTTATTTCCTAGCATTCCATAATTAATGCCATTTGTATTTTCAATAACATGGTTCAAAGAAATACATTTTTTCCTAACAACATTGGTTATTTCTGACAACCAGAACATCACAAAATTGCAAATGTAGGTTTTGATCGGGCTAGCTTTCCATTCCAAATATGCAACTTCTTCTAATGAATGCATACTTAGGGAATGCTTCAAAGGAAATGATTCAAACTCACATGATCCAAAAGGCTTTACAAAATGACTATATGCTGCATACTATGTATTTTTCTACTTCAGAAACCACATTATTTAGGCATGTGTTTTAGTAAGATTCACAATGGTTGCAGATTAGAAGAAAAAGATTACCTGTCAGAGAATGACATTTACAAGCTTTGTAGAACTATGGCTAATGCCTGAACTCCCTTCTCTGGAATGTTTAGACTAGTACCAGTGAAGAAGCGAACAGGAATTCTTTTAACAGCCAAACTCCTCCTCACTTCTGCAACATAAGGAACCCATAATGTAAGAGAAATAAAAGTGTAAGAAAGCTAGAAAGAGGGTGAGTCACTTGGAGAAATGGGCAGATTATGGAACAGAAAACATACTCAGTTTGGCCAGCAGCTATCCAACCAGTTATGCAACTACTTGAACGTTACTAAAGTGTTTACACTTCACCTGCGAGGAAATGCAGATTTACAGATGTAGGTTGTGCATGACATCAGACCAAAAGGAGACAGAGTAATGAACATACAACTGGAGCAGAACCAGTTCTTAAACAGCCACATGCACAGCTAGACAAATCCCCAGTGACTAAGTTTTTCTTCTTCCCACATTTGTGAACTAATAAAAGCTGTAAGTGGTAAATACAATCAGGATTTGTCACACTCCCTGGAGGACTTTGGGTCCCTAAAGGCAATAAATGCAGTGGTGAGCAGCAGATAAAATACAGCAATTTAGTTTCTTTTTTACAACTTCACACTTCCTGGATGGGCAATATAGGTGTGTTTTACAACCTCATTCAAAGAAAGTAACTTGACTGGAAATTCGTTATCCTACACATCAGCAGGATTAATTTGAGGTTCATTATGCATTATGCTGAAGTGGGATCGTGCAAACACTCTTTAAGCTTTGGTGACAATGTGGCCGAGTCACGCCAGGAACTGGGAGTATAACAACAGCACACAGATGAACTACAAGAAGTTCAGGCATGTTTGTCATACAGGTCTGTAGCATGTGTGGAGAAATTAATCCGAATATGCTTTTGTTGCTTCAGTAAAGGGAAGTATTAAAAGCTCAGATTTCAGAAAATCTACTCAGCGTGGAAATTTATTTGATTGAAGACCCAGCAGCAATCTATGAAATGATGTAGTATTTTTACCAGTGTTTTGCAGTTCTTTAAAAGTACTGAATAAACTAATTCAGATACTTGAAAATGCTATGTACAGTGTATTATATTGCATTTATGTACCTGTAACAACTCATTAGTAAAAAAATCCAGAGATGATCCAGATGATGAATGATATCTGGATGGTTTCCCAAGAGGCTATTCTAATAATTAATTTAGTTACTGTTGTAACAACAAACAAACCTTCCTTCCACTCTCCAATGTCTTACTTGCAAATGGCAGGGGGGAAAAGAAATCTGTCCATGAGATAAATATGAAGAAACATTATGCTATTTTTACAGTCAGAATACCACCATCCTTTATGGATGAAACCATGGTATTGTTAAAAACTTCCAGTGGAAGAGAATTAACAGTATCACAGTTGGTAAAGGGTAGTTACAGCAATTTATTGAAAAAAATACACACCTCATTACGTAGCCAGTCTAACGATCTTTTGAAACTAACACACAGAGAGTTATTTTGGCAATGTGCTTTGTTGGACATTAAAATAATCAATTTCATGTTAAGGGCTTGATTTTTTGACATGTCTTCTAATGGAAACTTAATTTTATTCTGTCAAAATGTATGAGCTTACAGCTATATATATATAGAGGGAGGAACTCAGTTGTGAAAACACTGATGTAGCGACAGTAATTCAGAAATAACAGAAATAACTCTTCTTTACATGGCTCCTCTTCTGAGATACTTTCTTCAAAAGGGTTATAGCATAAAGAAAATAATGACCACAGCATATCTTAAGATCTCTCTTCAGTGTTCTGGGATTGACAACAGGTCATCTAACACACTTTTGACAGTGTTGTCACCCTGTAGTGAAAAGAGACAGGAGTTTGTTCCATGAATACATGTGACTGCAATGCATTTGCCATCTTTGTCCAGGACTGCAAATCTGAGAGCAGACAGCAGCTGTGTGACTCTGTCTTTCTCCTTTCTTGTTTTGCTTTTTGTCTTCAAGACACTTTATGTCCAGGAGCTTTCACAGTGCTTATGATGCAGCACACTCTATGGGACACAGGAGCTTCTGATCAACAGAGAGAAGTTGAAAAGGGCTTTTATTTTCATTCTAAGTCCTTAATCTTCTTCACTTGAAGGACAATGAGCTGCATAATCAAAACCAGGAAACCTGATGGGCAGTTCTCCCCATTTCTTAAAAATTTGCTTTGTTGTTTTCTTGTCTGAAAACACAACCACAAAATTTCTGATCTTTAGACAAGGCAGGTCAAGACCTCGGTGTACCATCATATTTCCCCAAGCCTGCAAGTAGAAGGAAATTACATTTCAGATAAAATAAGATCATTACACAGAAATAAATACAGACAACAAGAAGAATATGAAAATAAGGTGTTCCTCACTTGTCCACAGTGTTTACATATAATCTCCCCATTGGTCTGGTAATCAGCATGCTTATCTTGCAGTGTTTTATTTTCTCTTGTATGATAAAGACTTCTGAAAAACAGACAGCACCCATCAGAATCCATTAGTCATTCCATGCTACATACAGACATATACACAGTGACTATGATTACTGAAATCAGATATGAAACCTAAAATGTCATAAACTCTCTAACTGTTGACACATTGAGGAGTTTGAGAAAATGCAAGGTCATACTTCATGCTCCTAAGTAATGATGAAATACATGTGTACTCCATGTCCCTCTTCATTGCATTTCAGGAGCTGCATCCTCCCTCACGCATCTTAAAGTAGGAGCAGCAGGCTCTCGTTTTAATAGGAGACAGATCTAGCTTGCTTTTTTCAGGTGCCATGGAACTGTCAAAGAAATAATACCTGAAAATTAAAGGTTTTCTTTTTATTCCCTGTAGTTCAACCTTACCCCTTAACAGAATCATTTCGTTCTGACTACCCAGACCTGCAGAGTATTTGCATATATTTGCATCATTTAGTTTAGGGAATACTGACCCCGATGGTTATTATTAGCCAGTGCAGAGTGGAATACATACCATACTACATAGTAAGTGACCTAGCTAATATTACCACAGAAGCTGCATGCTTTTTTCAAAGTTTTAAACTCAATTCACCTTGAAATCAGGAATAAGAACAAACATTTTGCTCAAGCTCCTTAACTGTAAACTCCATAGAGCCTAGGACCCAACAATATTGGAATAATCTACTTTTTTCTCACAGGGCCTAGAGGGTTACAGGCCCTGTTAAAGCCTTGATGAAAAGAAAATCTGTTTCTGCCTAAAAGAGATAAAGTAGTTCATAAACACTTACTGGAAATCTTTTCTCACACTGACATGATGCATGTCTTCAATAACTTGTATGTCTTCTCCAGAACATACCAGCTTGTAACAAGTTTTGCATAAGAATTTTATTAGTGAAGGATTTTTCTTGTATGTCTTGCGCTGATCTCTCTTTGCCTTCATTTGCTTTTCCACTATACTTTGCAACTGGAAACCCTGAATCTAGAAATAGATCAGTAAGAGCACTGTAACATTCTGCTGGAATGACAATAATAGTTTTCTTTCTCAGTTATTTTACTGAGTTCACTGTCAACATGACTTCTAGTCAATTTTCCTGGCTTGTGTGTTTCCCCCTTACCAATAGAAAACCAGACTTTTCTAAAGGACTAGAAAACAGATTATAAAACTAATATTGGCAAAAGAATTCAAAGCCATATGCAGTAACTAGTATTATTTTTTCTCCTCTATGTAGATTTCAAGTGAAAGTATTTCATACAATATAAATCAGTTTTCTTTAAAACTAAAGTGCAGAGTTGCAGTGAATACCTTATTTAAATACTCTTCCTGTGGCATCTTCTGGACACGCTGAATGGCCTTATACATCATTTTCTCACGAAAAATATTAACATCTTCACGTTCAACAGCCCCTGAGCCACTTGAAGCCACAAGAGCATAGGTGCTTTCATCAGCTCGAGCTCGACCACGAGCCTACAATTTGCAAGGAATACAATAATAAACAGCACAATGCTCCCTATTACATCACACAACATTTTTTCCTAGTTTTGTAATGGAAGACATGCACTATTCCATACGCACTATCCCCAAAGAGCATTTTTTTTCCGTTTAACTCAGACAGATAAAGAATCAGTGAATAACACATATTATTGCTGCAGTATCATCTGTGATACCTAAGAAAGCTGCTCAGGAAGTTTGTGATTAGCATGTTTTGCAATGCCGAAACTATATTTTGTCACCAAAATATAAGCATGCATTTAAATATTAAAATATTTAAATATAATAAATATATAAATAAATATTTAAATATATAAATATTTATGTTCGCAAGCTAAACGAGAGCATGTATCCAATTGGTATTCTGATATGTAATAACTCTCTTTAGCTGATGATGGTGTGGTGTCCATACACTGGTGGTACAAATGCCTCTTGTATCAACTGGTCTAATGACCATAATCTTATATCTCTTCTATTAAGAGAGCTTACTGTTTGTGTAGAACTTTAAATGGATGCCACACCATTACAGAGAGAGGCAAATTCTATATTGCATATGGACTGAGGATGGCAATTGGAAGTGAGCCTTGTTGCAAGAGCATTTTCTCTTTTAGCATTCAAGTAATTCGAAATTAATTCCAAATGTTGGGTATGTGATTCACCATTTGCCCATTCCAAAAAGAAAAGCACTATTCAAATAAGCTATGTATGCAGAAAATTCATACCTGCAGCATAGCAATTTCATTGGTGACGAGGCCATAGCGAATAACAATGTTACACTCTTTGATGTCCAGCCCTTCCTCAGCCACAGTAGTAGCAATTAGTAAATTTACATTTCCACGTCGAAATTTATCAATAACTTCCCGTTGCTCATTCTGTAAATTAAAATCATTATATTAACGTTCAGTATTAGTTTCTGTTACCAGTTTCTTCTAATTAACAAGTTTCAGGAATTACAGTCCCATCATTTCCGAGCTGAGTGCCAAACATCAAGTGGCTTTAACAACTGCATTTAAGCATCATGCACACAAGGAGTTCCTATTTAATATAACAGGTGTTCAGCACCATATTTTGAGGGAGGAGAGTGCAGAAGCCAATCCTTTTAGGGTAACTGAGCTTGGAACTTCATAGCCTATGTCACAGGTACTAGGGGATTTGATAATATAGTGGTTCTATTGTTTTCAAATTCTTTAAGTACTTACTCATAAGTCTGGATTGCTATCATGTCAGTAATTTCCTGTTAAAATATAGACTTCCATCTCTAGTTCTAAAGCACTTAAAATTCCCCATAAAAAATGGAGACCATAACTCTGGTGATCGGGGGAGCACCAAAAAGAACAATGATACACTTAAAAAAGAAAGCATCTAAAATCACAGACTTCTGAATCAACTGGGTGTTTGTCACCAGCTTGAGCAGAGGAACAGAAACTTGCTGTTTGCTATATTCAGCTTCAAAATGCAGAAGCTATTGTTTGTGCAATGTGGCACACAAATGAAATTCCAAGTTTGATAGAACACAAGCAACTTTTGGAGAGAATTTTTTGAGAGAACTCTTTTTTTGAAACTGAGTGCAGCAAAAGGAAAAGGACTCTGCCCAGCAGCAAAACACAGCATTTTTGCTTAAATGCTTATACGGGGAGTAAAGAGCAGAACAGAAGAGAACGCGAAGTACTTTGTTTTGAAAATGTTTTAATTGCATGTATAAATCACCAGAGAGATGTGGTGTATGAAATCAACATAATGGTACAAGACGGACACAATTGAGTGATCGATTGTGATATTTTCAGTATGAATTTTGGCAAGTTTTCTTTCAATGGTTATGCGTCAGTGTGAAGCATGCATGTAAATTGGTGTAATTTGATTTAAGCAATGATATTACAAAAAGATAGGCATAATCAACTATGTAGTTTTATTTTTCAATTCTTCAGCTAAAATGTAACGTGAATTACTGTTGTCCTGGTAAGTATAAACTCATTTAACAACTGCATTTTTGTTCTTTCCACTTTTGTTTCCCATGCCTCGCTTCAACTTGTGTCCCTTTTGACTACACACTACTCTAGGCAATGGACACTGGCTACTCCTATTGCCATAGAACCCAAAACCAAAAAAAGCTTGTTACTTGTGCAAATAAAATTATTCCAACATTATTATTCACATATCCTGCAGTTTATGAAGGTAAGTTGCTGGCAGGTATGAAACCAGAACTCTGGGCTCTGAACTTCAGTCCATTGGCCTAGTACTGTAACAAGTTGTTTTCCAAAATCATGGACAAGAGATAATGTTGACATGTATGGTTCTGTACCTGAGTCATGGGCTTCATCTCACTGTTATGTCCAGAGCCGATAAGATAATGGGCCCTAATTCCCACTTCTTCAAATTTTGGATTGTCCTTAATCCAGTGGAATAGAGCAAAGGCACTTAGACGAGTCTTTGTGAAAATAATTCCTCGAGGTTCCTCAGTCTTTGTGAACTCCTCCATTAAAGTATTTCTCAACTTTATTAGCTTCTCATTTTCATTTTCTGGCTTTCCAGTCAACTCTTTCAGCTGTTTCTTTTTTGCTTTAAAAAGAACAGACGTAAATTAAGAAAAAGTAACAATGTGAAATAACAGTTTGAGACAAAATAAACCTCAAAACCAACAAAACAAAGCACAGCTTTCTACATAATTCTCTCAGCTAATTCACATGCAGCTTGAAGAGCTGTGGCATACTAATTATTTTTGAAGTGAGTTTATATTCATTTAAAACACACTAATCAATCAAAATAAATCACCATTATCGTGCACTTTGCCTTTATTTCAAGGTGAGAATAAGCCAAAAGAAAAAACTGCCTATATACACAAGAGGTAGTACAGAGTTAAATGCACTGTAATAAAGAGCTAAATCACAGCTTGTAATATTTACAAAACTATTTTAAAATCACGGAAAGAAGTCTTACAAGGAGAAACAGATTAATATGCACAGCCTCTGAGCTAATAATGTTTTTATAAATTTAGATATAAATTGTCCTTGGGACATGAATTAAAGTAGGAATCCTCACTAGAAACATGTAGTACTGTAGACACCAGCATGGGCACATTGTTATTGATACTGCAGTTCCAGGACATTTCAATGTACTCAGTGGAATGTCAAATGAATGACTCTCTTCAACTGGCTCTATTGACCATAAGGAGGGAGGATTCCTCATGTGTTTTAATTTTTTAAAAAATGTCTAATATTTAGAAACCTTTGTCATTATCAGATGATTGTGCAAACACAACAAGAACACTTTAAGGCAGGGACTTTGTGTGTTACTCCACTCTGATGCCATGACCCTGCGCAGACTATTCCAGTGTGCCTAATCCAAGGCAATCATACTCAATGCACCACAAACTACTACACCACCTAGACAGTGGCTTTATAACTAGTCTTATTCATATTTTAGAATGTAATTAAACACAGAAACACATACAAAAAGTAGGTAGACATAAACTCCCACAATTTTACCCCTTAGTTAAACCTACACGAAGGGCTCCAGGGGGTTTATCACCCAAAGATGAATTCTGCTGTTAAAGCTGAAATATTTTAGATTTTCTTCTATTATTCCTAGCACTTTCAGTGGTAAAATCCTAACAAAATGGCATTTATTTTTCACTGACATGTTCTTTGAACTTCATTTACCTGCAGAAATCATCAACAATAGTAATGAAACTAAGTTTAATTTTTAGTTAGTTTAAAATTTTGGTTCTCAGCAACAGCTCAACACTGAAATTCTAAATAAGGGGGAATAGACAGTTATAAAGAGTCATTAAAAACATGCTGTCATTAGCTAACATATATTTTTAAGTTTTTTACCATTTCCCGAATTTCTCAGTGATGACAGTCTAAATTTGTAGTTCATTGGCTGAACATGAAGCTGGGCCACACTCTACAGTATAATCTATTTTTGTTTGCACCACCCGAGAGCCATGGTTGTTGGGAGCAAACTTGTCTAGCTCTTTCTCATTGCAAAGGCAGTAAAGGGAAAAAACCAAGCAAAAAAGCTTTGTGTGTCAAGGACTGAATGAATCCTAGTTCCAAGCTGAATGATCTGAAAAAAAGGCAACTAAATTTGGTCTTTGCAATTTGATCTCTTGTTTAATTCTCTAACTAAATATTCTTTACCTGAAACTAGGTAAAGCACTCTCCTTTCTTAGTATATAGACAAAACAAACATTGGCAGAAAGGGCTGGGTAAGAACTCATAATTTCATTACTTTTGTATTCCATTTGCTCAACCTTGTGCCCCCCAAGACTGTCTACTGAAATATATACTTTATGTATCTGTTAAGAGTGTCCTCAGGGAGACTTCACTGGACAAAAGCAGAGAACAGCTTGTACTTACTGGCAGCAAAAAAAAGTGCCTTTACGCCAGAGCTGAAGAACCCCTATTACAAGTTGTGACATAATCCCACTATGATGCTGTTTAATGCATTCAAAACTGTATGAACTGGGATATTAAGGTACTATGATAATGACACAACAATCTCTAGGATGTAATAAATAATGGGCCCATGCCAACCATGTAAGTGCATAATTATGGATTTCAAATATTAAATATTACAATGTATTTCAAACTCACCATGAAATAAACCTATTAGAAATTCATCTGTTTCATCCTGTTTTGATACTGCTGGTTCATCATCATCATCATCATCACTCCTTACTGTCTTCTTACTTTTCTCCTCTTTATAAAAGTTATTTAGGTGATTGTAGGCATCCACCATTCGGATGGTGTCATTTATCTGGAGAGCATCATTGTATTTCTTCAAGTGTTCTGCACAGACACGTTCTCTGCGTTTTTCTTCTTTTGCAGCTAGAAGTGAACAAAAATAGAAAAACATGTCTGTGTATAGAACGACCCAAAGAAATCCAAAGCTGGGGTATACTTCCTATGCATTTACCTCTTTTCTCTTCTCTGATCACCCACTGTTCATATGTCTGAGTTCCAAACTCAGATTTTGGATGCAACTGGCAATAATTTTGTATTTCTGTCATGATCTCAGTAATTCTCTCTTTAAATGGATCCTAGAAATGAATTGATCAGGCAAAGTAAGTAAGCATCTTCTGGCAATAAAAACATTGGCTAGTACCACACTGAGCCAATTTTTAAAAGTTAAACCTTAAATTAAGAACCAAGTAAGGCTGTTAAGTGTGTTTAGTGTTACGGAAATATACAGTTCAGAATATTACAAAAATTGTACTGTGAAGTAACATTTTTTTAATGCTATATGATATCATCACTTCAATACAAATATTTCAGCTTTAGAAGGTCTTTTGCCCAGACACCTCAAAATATAACCGACATAAGTAAAAATTTATTTCTGTTTGACTTTACTGATACTTTTTGAAACAGAGAAAGCAACAATACTCAAATTAGCACTCTGGATCATCAAATGTCTATAGAAAAAGAGCATTAGGCAAAAGTTTTTGATACCATACGACGCATTTTTAAAGGGCAATTTAAAACTGATCTGGTTGAAAAAACATACCATTCTTTTGTCATCTGCAATCACAGTCTTCTTAGATGGCTCCTTTACCTGATTCTTTAGCTGGGAGACATGCTCTTCAACAGTCATAATTCTACATGCATCAAGATTGGCACAGATCTGGGAGAAAATAAAATGTTATTTCTTTTAATATTGAATGAGTTATTCCACATAAAACTGAATTATGCAACAGAGCTTCTTATTTAGATATTGAGGTTTATATAACTTGATTTTCTTCCCACAAAAACTGGATAAAGGCAGTATCAGCATAAGAAAGGCCAAGTCTTTGAAAAGTATTTGAGATAAGCTCCACAAGTTACTTTTTAGCCAGAAGAGATCCTGGCATACAGGAAAGAAATGGTAGATCAGCATGCAAATCAAGTATTTTGAAAAGGAAAATACAGCATCAGTACTTTGGAAGAGTAGATTTTGGAGAACAAAATACATAAAGTGATAGTGAAATAGAAAAAAAACCCAAAAAAATATTAGGGATTAATTATAAAAGTAAGAGCTATTATGGAAATAGAAAATAATTTGAGATAATCTTTCCTGGAACAGGAAGACATAAGAGAGAATTTCCGTGCTAAGTGCACAACTGAACTGGACTTTCCTGCTTTTGACCTCTTCTAAGGAGAAAATATGTGCATGTCATTAAGTTATAAGAGAAAACATAACATTATTCTGAGCAGGGAAAACAGTACAGGAAGTCCGCCAGGTGATCTTTTTAATGTCTTTAGTGGTAGTTGTCTATTTCAGCTTGCATATTCAGATTATATTTCTTCAGGTATAAATCCCAGCATCCTATCATTAGGACTTCAGAGCTGATGAAAAAGAATTTTCTGCTTTTTCCATTGCCAGCAAGTTTTTGTGTCAAAATTCCTTGCAATTCTGTCTACTTCAAAACAGCATAAAACCTTCTTGCAGGCCCACTTACTCAATTTCACATTCTGTTCTTGTGCAATTTACTAGTCAGGAGTTTTCACTGCAGTACTGGGCTAAATTCTACGTTTCTATTACTAATGCAAAACCATTTAATTTCAAGTAAAATATAGTTTCTTTAAGTATAGAATTTAACAGATTATCTCTAATCAGGTGTTCATGCAACCTTAATGAGTAACTCTAACTGAAAAAACAAAACACACACAAAATACCTGGATCTCACAAGTGGTTTCTGCTTTAAGTATTCAACATCATTTCTCATTTTCTTGCACTCACAAAAATGCTCAGCTTAGTCGCTTTAGAAATACAGATATAAAATACGTTGTGTCTGTAGTATTTAGGAATACACAGTAAATTACAAGCCCTCAATGGAACAATAAGACTTTTAATAACCATAAAGCCATATTAAATTGTGGATTTCTTGCCTCTGATCTTGAGAATTTTTTTCAAGTGAGGCAATCTTTTAACGTCCCTTTTCAGTAACCCTAAAGTAACCTTTATTTGTACATGGATTTCCATTATTTTTTAGAAGGTCAATTTAATGGCTATGAGCTGAACTCCCATATACACAAGAAAAAAAAATCAGATTGTCTATTTGGAGCCTAACACTGACTAAAAGTTTTACTTGAACAAGACAATATCCCTTTGATGGTTTGCAAGTGTTAGGGCTATTTACTTTCAGAATATGCTCTTCAGCTTTTGAGTAGGATGTTGCACCTCCTACACCAGGTGAGGCTGTCAGTCCCAGAATCTGAGGCTGTGGGATCTGTGGTTTGTTTTCTTTTGCCAGCTTCCTGTTCTTCATCTTTTCTTTTAAGTAACGTCGCATTATATTGTTGTAGACACCTTCCTTTTGAGTGTGATGACACTCATCGATAATGATGAGGGAAAAATCTGAAAAAAGAAAAGACTCCTAAAGTGAATAATTTTGTTTCAAATGCATAATTTGTGTGACAAAATCTTATAACAGGTAAGGATGGTGTTGAAAAGAACCCATCAGTTTGTTTGAGAACTAATGTACTAGGAAATTGAAGTGCTGGAGGAAGGCATGGAGGGAAGCTGAATATATTTAATGGACTTTGGAACCTTTGCTACAGTCCTGATGTGCCAAGTAGTTTTACATTTCATGTAATGGAAAAAAAGACTTTCTAGTTTTGCAAAAACAATCTCATGATATAAAGAATTTCAGAGAAATATTTTTCATATCTGACCAGTGGTAAGAATATATTATAGTTGAACTCAATACTATCTTTTATATCTATAACTGACAAACTACACATTGTTTGCCTTTTAGAAGATAAATAACAAGTTACAAGCCTTTCAGACATTCTTGAAAGGCTTGTTGTGGTCAAAATATGCTTCCATTTTGTGGCAACACAGAGATTTCCTCCCTATTAGTGTTCAAATAAAAGATTTATATTACTTTATGGATGTGTTATTGGAAAGAACAAACAGATTAGTGGGAGCACTGCCACTCCTCTCTCTTCTGTAGCGGAGGAAACTGATGAAGATTCAGACAGGTATTATGTGCTTTTTGGTAACAGTGTATTTACATGCAAGCAATATACAACAAGGAAAAATAAAAATTTGTATTGTTTCAAATTTCTCAAAAAATATAGAAAAGATACCTTTAATCTATCTGCACATGCAGCTTGTGACATATACTTCAAGGTTTTGAGCTGGAAGATTCATGAACATTTTTCTGTTTCTCTAACAACAAAACTGGTTTATGGAGCTCCCACTCCTTGGAGCTGGCCAGTAACTCCCTAATTTGACATCGTTTCCAACAATTTGAAGGAAGTTTGTGGACATGACTGTAAAGAAGATCACTGAAATGATCAGGGTTAAACTTTTATATGTATTTTTTTTATGTGGACAATTTCCATGGTCTTGTTTACACATTGATGTGTAAACATATTGATGTGCTCAAACTGTTGCACCACTACAAGTCACTTTTGAACAACTGGCAGCAGAAGCTGTAAATTAAGAGAGAGCTAAATCAGTCTCAGCTGGTATTGAAGAGTCTAAAGAAAGAGGGAGACTAAACAAGGGAAGTTATATTTAAAGGCTACACCAAACACTTCTGCTTAGGAAAGCAAGCCAGTGCTCCATGTTGCTGGGGAAAGCTGATTGCCTTCACAGCAGTTGAGGAAGCCAGTTTGGACCAGAGTGATGGAGTTTCAAATCTAAATTCTTATTTATTTCTAAGATTTCTAGATATTGCAAAATTTCAGAAGCAGCGCTGGCAGTTTCTCAGTTATTCTGCCAACATGAACTTACTCCCTTTGATTTTGACCATCATCTACATCATGCATATTCCTATAATTACTTGTGAAGAAACTAACCTACCAGAAAGGATGTGTTTCTTCTATTAAGGAAGTGATACACCGCTTTTAGAAAGTCCAGACAGTGACTTCAGCCCTTGGTTAAGAGGGTAAACATTTGGTAAAATGCAATTAAGAGAGTCCCCTCCATTTCACTGAGGCTGGAAGTCCACATTACCTGTAACGCAGACCTCTGAGGAAACTGATGAAAAAAGTATGCACAGAAATCTGGAAAAAACTTGTAACTAATTAGGATGACTTATATAGGCTGTGAGTTAACCAAGTCACAGCCATAGAAATGGAGCTGGCTGTGTTCATGCTTGCTTGGCTTTGGCCCAGCTGAACTTAGTAGCACAGGTGTAATAGCACAGAAAAAGAATGAGGTGCAGGGCCGCCTGAGTTCTGGAAAAAATGCAGCTCCTTATGAAGGAAACTTTGCAAAGTGTGAAACCCATTCAATCCACTTCACTACACAATCTGGTTGGGACTCAGCCCAACTCTAAACAGGCCAGCAGTTCCAGAAGAAATGTTCAGATACCTCCATACAGCATTCCAAAATTATTCAGATGTAGGAAAGTTTATTAACTTTGATGCAGTAGAGAGGAAATAAGTGTAAGGAAATTGCTGGTACTCTGCCTAGTAACAAGGCATTCTGCAGGAGGGGATGCAATTCTGAGGTACCCAAGTGGCTCTGCAGGAGTTAGTTTGGATCAAGCAGTACTCCAGTCAGTACTGAGCACTGGCAGACACAGACCGACCCCTCAGGTTTCTCTGCTGCCTCTGTAACACCCAGACCAGTACTTCTTTTACCTCAGGACCATTATTTTGGATATCACAGCTCTCCCCTACACCCTGCCACATCTAAAAAGGAGTTGACTGCAGGGAAATAGAGGGAGAAGTTATTATCTCCCAGAGGAAGGTCGCTGCAGCCCAGGCCCTGGAGCTGACGTCATGGCTGTTCTATTTGCACATCAGTGGCAGATAATACCATTTCCTTTCTGATCTCCCAGAGATATCTGCCACTTTAGCATTCTGGGAAAACAATCTTGCCTTATTTATCTTTTGTTTTCTTCAACTTCCTTCATCTTTTGTAGGAAACCATTATATCTGCTGAGCTCAGAGAGACACAGTTACAAGCAATCATATCACTGTACATTAGCAAAATGACAAGATTTTAAAGAATTTAACTTTTACAACAGATTGGCTTCTATCTTGTGTTCCATTGTATTTTTTAAACTACCAAGTGTATTTGAGTTTTGATAGTTTTTTCTCATCCTGTATATGGCTTCTATGTGATATAACTCAATGCTCTACCAAGCTTGGAAAGTGGAACCAGTATGACTGCATTTGCACGAAGTTGTGCTTAAGCTTGATAAAATAGGAAGCATAACAAATATTTAGTACAAATAAACTATAGAGTCTAATTTTGGCTAGCATGCCTATTAATTAAGATCTGATTTTGACTACGGCTTGCATTTATAAAATAGGTAAATTGAAAAAAACCCTACAGAATGTGGTACATTTTTACTCTGCAATTTTCCAGAATAGAGACATACTTTTATTCCCACTGCAAAAATTTCAGAATTAAAAACTTGCCTGATAAGTGGACACCTTCTTCATCTTCCTTGGATGCATTTAACAGTGAATTCTCAAGGATCTGTGCTGTACTGATGATGACATCATTTCTTCTGACAACTTCAGGAAATGAGATTTTCAGCTGAGAATCACCACTTAAACCAATAACCTGATACCAACGCTTCAGGAATGGACTAAATTCTGTTTGTAAATGCTGTTCTACCAATGGCACCTGAACAAAAGTTTCCAAAGAATTTAAAACATATTAAACACAGGATTAAAAATACATGCCTGTTTGCCACAAATGTTACGTGAACAAAAGAAAATCAAGCAGCAAAAATCCCCAAACCAATTTCTCCCCTCCAACTTCTCCTGTGAAACCTTTTTGTCCCAAGAACGTTGGCTTAACTGTGCCTTTGAAAAAATGAACACACCACTCATGCTTTGGCTCTTTAACTGAGCTTATAACATGCTTTCACATTTATTCTTGTAAGAGGATATGGATATTGTTTACAATTTCAATAAAATTCTTAAATGTATTTCTGTATTTTCATATCACAATAGAAGATTAATTTATATGTGCTAAATTTAACTGCAAAAATTACAGCAATTATTGGAAAATCTGACAAAACATTCCTTAACTACTGTGAGACTCATTAGGTGGCCTTCATTAACAAACTGAAACACAGAATGTGAAAAATATTTTTATTTTTTAAAATTCATTACAATATGAAATTGTACTTTTTCCTATAATGTGGTTATTACAGCACATCTAAATTTTCACTTGCACTAGGGTACACTAAAATAATTTGTGCTTGCACCATGCTGATGGTGCAATAGAGATGACTGTCTAGATCTGTATGTCTTTAAACACAGTACACCTGAAGAAGCTGAGAATTGTGTTTATATTCATTTTACAATGCCTGTATTAACAATGCATTATGTTTGAAAAATATTATTCTTTAAAAAATGGACCAACTTACCTTATTAACAAGTACTATGACTTTTCCAGGCTCTGATGCTCTTCTCTTCTTATCCAAGTGATCTTTGGTAATGTAAACAGCCACTCTGGTTTTACCACTGCCTGTAGGAAGACATATTATAATATTCTCCCCATTCAGAGCTGGCTTTGCAACTTCCATCTGGTAATCTCTCAGGGTCAGATCTGGCTCAGGTGAGGCTCTCCTCTCCCCTTCATCTTCATCTAAGGGTACAAAGAAATGTAAGTATCAAACAGGAGGCATCGAACATGTATCAGAGGAGCGAAAAAATGTCAAAGGGAAAAATATTAATTTACTACCAGAAGCATCTTGTGAATAAATAGAAACAGCATACTAGCATAGACAATGTTGCTCTGTGGACCTGTGCAACTCTGGATCAGAACTGCTTCCATCCAGTCACCACTCAGGGTAGGTGGAATAAGCCACAGTACGGCTTCACTCATCTATGTTGAAATGCCCACTATTAGGTATGAATTCAAATGATACAGTTCAGTGGCACTGGGACCAACAAAGGTTGTGTTTGCAGCTGCAGTATTTACAATCTAGCCAAGCTTCTGTAACGTTCTCCTTCATCATACTGAAATTTATTTGGTTGCAAGGGAGCTGCCTTTTTAAATACTTCTCAGAGAATGAAAAATGGAGCCATAGAAAGAAAAAAAAAAATGGAACACTTAAAAATGGTCAAGGGAGTTATAAAGTATAAAGACCAGATAGATAAGAAAATTCAATTGCCCATACAAGATGGAGCTAACTGCAGAATGTATCACATCTATTCATGGTAGATTACGTTGCTTCTTAGCCTGACTCACACATAATGCAATTGAGTGTTCATTAAAAAGCCATAGGCATTTGCCACCTACGGCCAAAGCCTTCCATCTCTTTGAAAATGCAATGGCAGAGCTTAGATCTACAGCTCACAGAAAAAACAAACAGTGTTATAAAAGTAAAAGTGAAAAAAAAAAACTGTTGAATTATTTTGAGCAGTAAGAAAAGCATATCAAGTCCCTTGAGTTTACATGTATTTAGGGAGTCAGAACTTACATATATCTTAATATCAGAAGGATTTATTTCAATTGAGTTTTCATGGGGGTTTTTTCCCTACAAATAAGTTTAGATCACTCTTCAAGTATTAAATGCCCTCAGTGAAGGAAAGGCACAAATTCATTCTACTAGACTAAAAATGAGGGCAGAAAAACTCTAGTTTTGTTTCCTGATGGTATCATTCAATGAAGAATCATGAGGATTTTATTATCACTGATACATTACACACAAAGTAAGTATATTTTTCTAGTATTCCTGATTCCATTAAATAAAATTAAACTAACAAAAAGTAATGAAGCTTGATAAAACACTGCTGATGGAAACATCTGAATGCCATTCTTAAGTGTTTTTTGCTTGTTTTGCCTTTTAGTGTGAGTGCAGTGCTACCTGGACACAGGGACATTTGCACCAGAGAGTACTTGCTGTTACTTATCTGACTTCTACTACTCTCTTCTGAGGAAGAACGTTGTTTGCTTTCTGGTTGGCTAAATTCAATAGCTCAATCATATCGAAACTAGCACTTTATCACCCATCTGTTTGGTTAAATTTCAGTTCCTTAACATCCTCAATTAACAGTCCAGGCCTGAAAAATATTTAACTTAGCTCTCTCCTAGCTTCTTCAGCCCTTGTTTAGATAAAGGCTAATACAGGAATCTTTTCACAGATTAAAGAATTAAATAATTAAAGATTTTTTGTCATGCACAGTATAACATTGGGGAAGTTGTCTGCCTTCATACAAGGCTCACATGAATTGCTGCTCTGGGCTAAAAGAAACATAATTATTCTATAGTCCTAACTACACAATTTTTTTAAAATGTGAAATTAACTTGGCACATAAAAATGCATCTGAATCCACATGATTCTTTGCATTAAAATCCAAATCATATCAGTGTTTAATGACACCATCCAAACATCTTTGTTAATACAACAGCCTTACTGCAAAATTTCAAATTATAAAATCCATAAATAGTGCATCTGCATCTTCTTAGCATGTTTTTCTCATTATTGTTCTCACTGAGTTTACTAGACATGATTAAAAAGCATGGATGTTTTTAAAAACTTTTTAACTAGTTGTTTTTAAAACCCACATGTAAACAGAACATATAGCAAGTAAACACTGGAAAAAAAATCTGTTCTCCATTCTTCACAAAACTGCAGTGATTTTTTTTTCTGGATTACTGGACGCAGCAAATGCCCAATTTACTTAATGAGAGATACTTCAGGAATCTTAAAGGTTCAGACCATACATACAGATGTGCTGCCAAATACCAAGAGCCTGGCTCAGCCTGACCAGATGATACAGTGTGCCTGCCTGTCCACAGAACAGAGAAGCTCCCCTGCCCAGACATTTCATGTGACAGAGTGAATCAAAACATACAATGTGACTTATGAGTCTCCTCAGTTGATGCAGAGGTGCAAAGTATATTCTTTGGAGCTAGCAACATACAGACTAAAATCTTAGCTGTAGTGTAAATTGCTTAGCTTAGCTAAATTGCTGTAGTGTAGCAATTTAAATCTGAGCTGTCCTGAATTTTCTGTGTACTTACAAAATAGGTGGATTTTAATATTTAAAAAGCTTGAAACTATTTAAAAAGTATTTATCGTAAACACTTTGCAGGCATATGATATATAATATTTACAGTGACTTTACTGATGTAATACTAGGTTTATTAGGCCCAGCTGGCTTGAAAGTTGCTCGGATTTTTCTAGCCCTTGTCCAAGACACAGTCCCAGCACAAATTTTATAAAGGCTAGATTCCGAAAAGTAGGTCTTGAATTCTGTATAGGTAAACAGGCTGATTACCACAGTGGACAGCTCCCAATTTGTTTTGCCTGAAGTTTGAAAAAAAAAAGACAAGAACATATTGGGACGTCTTTTACAACAGCAGTGTTTAGTTTGGCTCAGACTATATACATAGCAAGATAATACCTGTCTGCTAAGTATTATGTAAACAGTCCAATATTTAGTTTGAAACTGTATTTAGAACATGCACATGTGTTTAAATGTGAGATTCACAAAGGTCTTCAGACAGCAACCCCCATTGCTTAAGTTGCTTTTACAAGTAAGGCTGCTAAAGTACTTGGGTACAAAGTGGACCTTCATTATTGTTCTGCAGGTACCCAGGAGATGCTTCTGCTCACCTTTTGTTGCTTCTAAAACACTCCTATTCCCTCTCACCCTATGTGAGGGCCAGGCACAATCTAGCTCCTCTCTGAGAGCAAAAGAAACACATCTGTGTGGCAGCACTCTGAGGATCTGTCCAGGTGACTGCACTGGATGACATCTAGTCCCTTCAGCCTATGTGATTTTATCATTCTGCCTCAGTGACCAGTTTATACAATGATGATGTCTAGAGACCTGTTCAGATGATCTCAGTAAATCGACTGTTTTGGGGCTAGGACTTAGACCCAGACCCTTAAAAATGGCATCTGTTTTCCAACAAAATAAGAGTAAGTCTGGCATCTAAATACAGTGAACTAGAGTTCACAGTGAAAGAAAACCCTCCATTGAGTTTTGTTCTAGCCCACTCACGGAGTACTTCCCTGAGAGCTTACTTTGCAGTTACTAAATAATAACAGAAGGGAAATGTACCTGAATCACTGGTTGTGCAGCTCTGTCCCAGGTTTTCATTCAAGTTACTGACACTTCCATCACCTATGGAGACATCCGACTCTAAATGAAAAACACATGGAAATGTACTATAATATATTTGCTGCACAAATATTAATAGCAAATGCATACTGTTTGCTCTCCCCTTAAGTTGTTAAAGTAGGTTAGATGAATGTCACACAGGGATGGCTGAGATCTAATTTTCTCTATTTTTGGTAAAGATAAAAATATGAACAATATAATTCATTTTCTTAAGGAAGAAAATATGGAGTGGAAGATTAATATCCAAAGCATGGCAGAGGTAAGGCACTGTGGGTCATGATTTATTGCTTGAAAGCAGGAGTTCCAGACATGATCACCTGCGTAATCCCCTTTAGTCCTATTTTACTGTATCTTTTCAGAAAGGTGAAAAGCCAAAAAAAAAAGTTGCTGGCCAACTGAACATTCTCTTCTACTCCCTGCAAGCCATGAGAGCTACATCTGTAGTAAAACATAAACAAAGCCCAAACTCCGATTTTTTTTTTTTTAAAGTTCCTTCATGTAACATGAGAAGAGAAAGTAAAGAGAACAAGAAAAACCAAGTAAATACAAGCGGTGATGAGTTACTGAACCCTGCGGAGCAGAAACGGCGACCCCGACCCCGCGAGAGGCCGGGCGCGGCCGCAGCCGCCCGGCGGCTCCGCTCCGGAGATCCTCGTGTTCCGCTCGCCCTCTGCTGGGCCATCCCTGCCTTACACGCGCTTATCTTCCCGGGTCGCCAGTACAATTCATAAAGCTCGGTTTTCCAAAACTCAATCCTTTTAGTATCTAAAGGGATGCCCAGTTCTTCCGGGAAAATCTGCTGCAAACAGCATCACCCTGAGCTATCAGCTTACCGACAGCGCTCTGCAACTGAGCCCATAGTGTGCCTATGGAACCAGTCAGAGTAATAGTGTTGACCAATGTTCTGCTTAATTACCTAGTGAACTTGTGTTTTTATCAAGTTCTTCCCAGTGAATATCCCATTGTGGCCCATATTCGTATTTTTCCTAACTTACTGTCCCCAAAAAATTATTCATAAAGCAAAGTAGTTTCTGTGAATGAGAATTTAGCACGGAGTGGAAGTTACAGTGTCTTTAGAAAGGAACGCCTGAAATACACAGTATAAAGTCTTGGTGAGTGAGGTGGAAATTAAACCTAGTCTGCATTCAGTAAAGTTATGTAGCTATCTTAGCTACCACTAGGAGTCAGGTATTAGTAGTTTTTCTAACATAACTATGAAAACTGATGCAAACATCTGTCTTGCTGTCCTACAGCTGTCATCATTTATTCCATACAGACATCAGAATCTGATCCCACTATTAATCACCATCAGCTGTAGAAAGTGTTACGATAGACAAGGGCATTGAAGACTTCAAGCACCTAAATTAAGCATATTCTCCTAGAAATGAATGCAATCAACAGAAAGGCACAAAAAACAAGGAAACCTCACCAGTTCCAAGCCATGTTCAAAGACCTGTGACAAACTATTAAGTAGCATTAGTGGGAGCTCCCAGCTATGAAGATGACACTGCTATCTCTTGTTTTCACTTTCTAGGAATCCACATAGGATAGGAAAGAGAGGACAAAATTAAAATTCTGTGTATCTATTCCATATGATCTCCCATGTAAAATGACCTTCTGAAAGACATGAGAATACGAATCCATAAAGTGTTTCTTACACAATTACCTAAATTACAAGGTGCAGCATGCACTATACAACAATCTCTCAACAGAAAACATCAGTGATGAAGTGAAATGCAAAATACTCATCTTCCAAATGAAAGGTGAATAGAATAATATTCTCCTTTTTCAACTCTGGCAACTTTCTTCAATTATTTTAACACAAAGTAAATTTTAAAAAACCCAAATCAGTAAGCATTTCAAAATAATGAAGATAAAAGAGTTAATATTCTAACAGCTGTTTTTACCACTTTTGCTAATCTTCCGTTAGAGTCCTGCTTGCACATTGTAATGCAGAATATTTCACAGGAAGATTTTCAGTCACTTTGCACTGACTACTAAATAAGTATAAAGACAATGGAATGCAGTGAAAGGCAAGCCTTGAAAAAGAGAGCTGCTATTATTTAAATTGTTGTTTATAATAAGTAACTGCAGCAATTTAATCCAAGTGTTGACCTTGCAAACTTACTTGCTTTTGTGTTATTTTGTGTGTATGAAGTTTCTTACCTGTGTTTTTGCATGCTCAGTTTTTCTCTAGTTATCTCTTAGGCTAAATGATTTATTTCTACTTTGTTTTCAGGACCTTACTGCTCTCATACCTTCTGACTGTCTAGGTTTCATTTACTTAAATAAAAGGGTCAGAGAAGGCTTCAGATACAATGCAAACTGCAGTAATTTCAAGAGACTTGAAAAAGCTTCTTTCTTCTTGAAATATGTCCTTCTCAAGACATAAAGGAATGGTGGGAGTGTACTGCAAAACTGACAACACTTGACAGCATCAAATTACAAACTAGGTGGGTTCCCAGCCCACGTGGAAGTAGAATCTGGGTTCCATTTGTATTTTAATCTTCCTGGTCTAAAAATACAGTCTTATGAAATCACGAGAAAGGATGGAAATAGGGAATGGAAAAAGACCTGAGTGCAGTTAAGTCTGAGCGTACAAGTGCACTGATACCAAAGTTTATTGCACTTCAGGATAGCTGAATGTGAGCCAGTTCCTCTGCAGAGATCCCCAAGCAGCATTGCCTCCTGGCAGCCCTTGTTATCCTGCATCTACACTGCTGCTTCGGTTCATCTCAGAAGTGCATGTTTACAGCGAATCTGCCAATTGTCCCCACTTACACTACTTTGATTCACATCACAGAGCTGGTTTAGATCAGAAGAAACTAACTGTCAGCTGAAACCAAATGAGATTTGTTCCAGCTAGTTGCAGGCACACAGCATGAGACTGAAGTCAATCTGAACCAAACTGATGGAATCCATCTACTCTGTACCCCCTGCCATTTCACTGCACAGATCTGCTCAACTGCCCAAACTGCTCATACCCACCACCTATTAATTTCAGTTCTGTGCTGAGACCATAGTTTTTTAGCTACTATTAGCTTGTGGCACTCTAGTTAATAACTAATAGATCTAATTATCTGCAACCCTCAACCTGACAAGATGCAAGCAGAAGATCAGGCTGACAGCACTGAAAACCTACCCTTAGTGAGGCCAAATAAGAGCCTTAGCTTTGCCCAGAAAGGATTCCAACTAACAATGAGGATAACTCAGTCTGATACATTTTGAATTATCATTAAATATTTGGCACCTCTTCTTTATAGTGCCAAATTATGTTCTAACCCAAGAAAACCAAGTTGATATTTTTGCTGTAGCTAATAATTCATTACTTGCTACAAAGCAGTGTGATATCCTGTTAATATCATGCTAAATGAGAAGTAGGCTACTACTGTTGCACATTGAAAGGCTGCAGTTTTTCAGGGCCATTTTTAAAAAATAATTATTCATATTTGATATAAAGAGAACCCACTAAGTATAATTCCAGGCAGGATTTATGTTAGCTGTAACTATTGTTTGAGCTCCATCTGAACTTGGAACACATATGGCTCCTGAATCATGCAGTGTATGTTTTAATCACTGGTTCACAGCTATGTTTGGATGTTGTTGCTGGTCATTGCTGTTGCTCATACTCAACTCCCAAGGCATGTTTTTAAGAGTGGATCTATATGAACAACAGGCCACAACAATTCCTAAACATTCTTACTACAAATGTACTTCTGAGTATGTATGTGACGTGAGAAAGGTTGTTTGATACTCTGTAAGTACCTTAAAATAAACAGAAAAATTACTTGTTGGACAGTACTAAAGGACTTTTCAAGACAGAAAATGCTTTTCAATATAGAATTTCCAGCCTTCTAGAAAGAAGTACTTAATACAGATGCAGTTTTAGTGGTACAAAAACATTCCTCTTGTCTTAAACTTTGTCAACACTGTACAGAGTTGTCAATGTTAACCTAATGTTGTTATTGGATAGCATAAGCCTACCACGGATGGGTCTGAAATAAAATATTAATCCAATAATATTAATATTTTTATCAACAATAATAAATATATTCGAGAACTACTCATCTATTCACACAGGTGCCAGATCAAAATAGCAGTAGTGGACAAACCTGACACAGAACTCTTTTCTATGGATGTTTCCAATACACTGCTCTCACTGCTGAAACTATCATCCACATTTTCTTCCTGTTTCAAATTCTCCGCTGTGATGTGTCCTGGTTGGCTTGTGACTTCTGCTTCTTCGTTTGTACTCCTCTCCATCCCATTTTGTTTATTCTCTGTTACTAGAAAATATAGAGAAATTCTAAGGCAATTCTATAAAAGATTTCATTTCTTTTAGTGCGGAGCACAGAAAACACAGAACTAACCTCTATTCATCACATACATAACACTGTAACATATGGTCTTGGTCTTGACTCAAATGTTATAGTTTGGAATTTTGACCTTTATATGAATATTTATTAAGAATTTACTAATTTACAATTAGAAACTAAATTTAGAGAGATTAATAGATTTATTTTTATGAAGCTCTCAGTTTCTGTGTGTAGGTGTTTCCTAATAACAACGTATTTTACTGTAACAAATCACAGCGGGTCAAGCTGCAGTGATAAAATGTAGCAGCAGTGTTCTTCCCCAGGTCTCAATGAACCTGTTCTCAGTGTTTCCTCTCTATGCCCTTACGTCAGGGGATGCTCCTGCAACCACACACTTCAGGTATCTACACACATACAGCACCATGTACATGGAAAATTACTTATCCCCTGCTAAGAGCAACACCATTCGCCTTCATGTATTAGTCTGTACAGTTTGGTTTGGAGCCTGCATTGCCCAAGATTACAGAGAAACTGTGGAATAAATGCATTCGTTCAGTAGTTCATCAAACAACTGAATTAAACTTCAGTTTTACCCTGTATGGTCTGCACTATACTGAAAATTCAGAAATGCAAAGTCTGAAAAGAATTGAAAATAAAAATATGAAAAAAATATTCATAATTTGCATATTCCTGAAATATTTATTACTTTGTTTACCTTGCTGATGGCAAAGTAGTGAAGACAAGAATTTAAGTCTCACAAAGCTGCAACACAGAATGAAAATTAGGATCACAATAGCTGCTGAGCTATTCCCAGCAGCTGAGTTTCACTCAGAATGGTCTTCTGAGGCTCTGACTTGGTTGATCTTGTCCTGCAGACTGCAACACTCAACCATCTTTGAACTGCACCCTCAAACATCACAGCTGCTTGTCTGTGTCTGACAGAGCACCAGCTGGTTCCTGTCCGAAGCTGGAAGACACACCTTCACGTCCCTCTTACCTCAATCTTAATGCACTGACCCATATGCAGCAACTGAAAGTACAGAGACAGTTCTGGTGAGCTCCTCAAGTGAGCAGGCTGAAGCTGCTAAATGGGAAATCTGTTAAAATAACTTAGTCTCAAAAATTTTATAAAACATATGGGGAATAAAAATAAGGGATAAATTATTTGAGGGCTGCTTCCTTTTTTATATTTAAGAATACAGGTGAGCACTGAATTTACAGTATTATAACCATTATACAGGAATGAAAAGGAGTAGCCACTTTAGTTTATTCTATTATTTTTCGTAAATTTTATAATGTTTTGAGACTTATGAATGACTTAAAGTATGCAAAGTACTTTAAAATGCCAAAAATATTTGTAAACCAATCTTTAAAGGAAACACATGTATTGAAGAAGAAATCCAGGAAAAGTCTGGGTTTTTTTTTTTCAAATTAATCTTCAGAATATTTTTTATGAATGATTATAAAAAGCACACTGAAAACCAACGGGTTTTAAAAGGTAAGGATTCAGTTTAATTGTAACTAAATGCATACTGTTGTAGTTCTCATACTGCTTAATAAGGATTTTTAGTATTTAAAAATCTATTGATTAAGCTGTTACATAACTTGATTTTGAAATCCCTGGACAATCAAAAGCATTAGTCCCAGTATATATTGTTGTAAAACAATATGGTGGGAGTCCTGCATTGTTTCTTAAATAACAGTACAAAAAAAAAAAGAAAAAGAGATATTAAGAATCCACACATCAGTACCAGTGAAATAAGATGATTACCTCCTGTATTTCCACTTAAATCATCTGCAAGGTCTTCATGTTGAGTTTCACGGAGAGCAATCAAAAAAGAAGAGAACCAATCTTTCTTCTGCACTATTCTGCTCAGTAGCTCCCTCGCACCATCTCTGTTCCCACGATTGTCAGCAACAGTCTGGATCTGGTAAAAATAAAAAGCCAGAAACAACCCTCACACAGACTTCAGAAATGGTTTGAGGAAGTTAGTAAGAACAGCACAGGTGCAAAAGCATTCCCCTGTCATCATTAAAACATACTGAAAAATAAAGATATAAAATTGACCCGCCACTCATCAGAAGAGACTTACTGCAGCTTTGTCCAACCTCATGTTCATCCCATATTGTCTTGGGTAGGATATATAAAACCTATGAAATCTGAAATTTAATAGGAGAGACTGGTAGTACTAGACAATGGTTACAACAGAAACCACTATATAATAATTATTAGTATTGTGGAATAATAATTGGTGTTCAGACTGGTTTAGGGAATAGGCAACCTTGATTAAGGAGAAATGATGCCACATGGTTTACCAAAGCTCAGACTTATGACCTCATACATAAAATGGAACATTTCCCTTCTTAAACTCTGGCTTCATCATCTCAACTCCCACTTAAAAACACAATAGCTAAGCCTCTAGAAAGGGGCTGTCACTCTCAAAGAAGCTATGGGACAGTGTCCCAAGGCTGTCACAAGCAGAACTTGACATGTGATCACATGAGGAACAAAACAACGATCCTAAGAGCAAAGCAGCCTAAGAGAGGTATGAAGTCCTCAAGGGCACTCTTCTCAAGGCTCAAGAATCCCCCATCCTGATATGCAAGGAAATGGGCAGGCGTAGCAGTGGGAACACCTGACTGAGATTCATGACTAAAAGGATGTGCATGGAAAGTGAGAGGCATTACAAAAGCCTAAACTCCACTGGAGTTTAAACTGGCAGGACTGTGAAGGTTATTGAATGGTTTGATGGAAATACCAGTAGCAAAAGGTGACCTGGGAGAACATGAGGACCCATTACCAGGGAATGGAGCCAGTAACTTCCGAAAAGGCCTCTGCATTTGCCTGTTGTGTTACCATGCTTGCCTCCCCACTCATTGGAGTGCAGCTGATCATTGCTGCTACCTGACAGTCACAAGACAAAATCATGCATGTTACAGTCATTTAACTGAGATGGAAAATAAAACTACCTCAAAAGGCTCGGAATGCACAGGTGATGTAGTTCCACCCTTAGTTTACCAGTTTCCCCCTTATTGCTATGGCAATTACTATCTTAATTTGTTCCAGCACTGTTTCAGGACACCCATTTTTTTTGAGTTTCAAGTAAGTTTCATATTCCAGGCAAGTCATCCTTAGCCAAGTGGAATAAACACTGGGAAATATTTTCATCAAAGGTTAACACTTCCTTGTTCTTGTCAAACTGGTATTTCTGCTCACCTCACTGTCTAGTGCGATAGTCCTTAGTGAACCTATAGCAAAAAAGGGGATGGAAAACCTTGCTTTATTTTAACTCAAGTATTCTTTAGGACTTTACAGACCATCACTACTTCCTGGGATGGTTCTAGGGCCAGAAGACAATGATCTCCTGAGCCTAAGGTTTGTGGCAAAATAATAAGTAACAGTAAAGTCTGACATATTTCTTCCACTTAGACACTGTCTTGGTCTAACCCTCTGATACCGACATTTTTCTTTGCCAGGTTCTTAGCTGGCATCCCACCTGCTGCCCCACTGTCAAGAGTCTTCACTGGCATATCTGGCTTACCCATTATCTCCTTCCCCAAGTCTGGGAACTCTCCTTTCATTTTTGCATTTACTACGCCATTTTTAGGTGTGGCTTCCTACCTGCCCCACAGCCACTGGGGCTGCCCAGTGTCTGTGGCACTACCTACGCCCAGACTCACCCGATCCATGTCCTCGTCCTGGAAGATGCCCATCTCCAGGCACTTCTCCGCCACCTGCACGCTCCGCATCCTGTCCACCAGCGTGCCGTGGAGCAGCTGCACCAGGTGCACGCAGAGGTCGTGCTCGGCCTCCTCTGCCGGCGAGGGCAGCTGGCTCAGGCTGGGGTTGGCGTAGCAGGCGGCCAGGCTGCAGCCGCCGTGCTCCAGCGCCTGCAGGAACTCGCGGATCCAGCCGCAGCCGCGGGGCCCCCGCTCCACGGCCCGCAGCAGCTCCTCCGCCCCCGCCGCCTGGCCCCGCTGCAGGGCGGCCGCACGCACCCTCTCCCTGTCCTCCGCGCTCAGCGAGGGGAGCCGGTCCAGCACGGGCTGCACCCGGATGCACTGCTTCAGCCGCGGCCTGAAGCAGGAGATCATGTACAGGAACAGCTCGTCCCGGGTGCTCGTCCCGTCAGCCATGGCCGATCCCGCGGGCCGCTGGTGGTGGCTCTGCCTGGGCCCTGGCGAGCAGCGCGGCCCCGGCCCGCTCCGCGCACCCCGCTCCGCGAACCCCGCTCCGACCCGACTCCGCTCCGCGGACCCCGCGCCGGCCAGGCCCCGCTCAGCAGCGGCGCCGCTTTCGGTTTCGCTTGGGAGGGCGGTGCCTGGGGGCCCGGCTCGCTGGGCATCACTCAGTGCCACTCCTCAGTGTTGAAAACGAAACCTTTGACAGTAACGAAACCTTTTACAGTAACCGTGAGTTGAAAAACCCAGTCCTAAACGGAAACATGTCTTTCACTTTCCAGCTCAAAAGCTTCTCGGGCTACTCACAGCATGTCCGAGTTTTGGGCACTGGTTGCTGCCCAGGCACGCACTGGCAGCAGAGAGGTGCTTCCCTGGTGTCTGAGGCTGTTAGAGAGTCTCTCCCTCAGATGTGGTTTCACCCATATCGTACATGCCACTGAGCTTCAGAAGCAGTCTTGGTTTCCATCGTGGGGATTTGGGGAACCTCAGTGTGATTCTGAGGTAAGGCAAAATGATACACAGAGAGTGTCTGGATTACTGTGCTCAGTTTTGGTCTGGGACAAGTTGAAGAGACTGAAAAATTGGAGAGTCCAGAGGCCAACAGGATCGGAGAGCCTGTCACGTGTTTGAAGGAACTGCATTTATAAAGCCTGGAGAAAAGAAGGGTCAGGGGAGATCCAACCACAGTGATGTCCGGGTGTTAGAAAGATGAATTACTTATTGGTGGAATTGCCTTATTAAGGTGTAGGACTTGGTATGTTACAATGATGTCAGATCTGAGGGAGGTTAACAAAGCTTGGGAATAAGGATTATCACTGATAGCAGACACAGAGAATACAGGATTTATGGGCCTCAGGGACATTTGGCAGAACTCCCAAGGTAAGGAAGAAACTAATCAAGCCATCTCAGCAATTGTGTTCAGATTAGCTCTGACTGGGCAGAAGGTAATTCTGGCAGGGGGAGATTGTGACCACAGATTCACAGACCACCGATTCAGGAAACCACTGACTCAAAAGAAGAGAAAGTCTGAGCATGTGGGACTGATCAGCATAAGAAGCAAGGGAATCATTTACCCAACAGAAGAAAGAATACTAATTAATATTAAAAACTATGTAACTTGTAGCCAATGAATGTTAATGCCTTTGTTTGCTAAAACATAAAAAAAAAGTTGATAGTCATGGTACTGGCTTTGTGGTTTTGCCACCAAGAACCCCTTTCTGTGCTGAACTGTAAATAAATCCAATACCTTGATTTTGTGTGTGGATCAGCCTCTTGCAAACCGGGTGAAAGAACCTGCTTTGGGACACCAGCAGTTCTGGAGCTCCTAAAATTTGGATGGTTGTTTACTAGGGTAAACAGGACAAAGGGCAATTTGAACACATTTCTTCAGGGGAAATTATGTCCAGGTATAAGAAAAAATTATTACCCACTCTAGAAACAATTAGACATTGGAATATATTGCTCAGAGAAGTAGCAGAAATTTTCTCAATAGAAATATTCAACAGTCGGCTTGACAGTGTCCTTGATTTAATGTCTTGCTTTTAAAAGGAAGCCAGCTATCTCCAGAGGTCCTTTCCCAGCCTAAAATTTTCTGTAGTTCAAATTGTACCCTCAGCTGCTTGTCATGTTGAGATGTGCTGCAGCAGTCTGCTCTCAGAGGAGCTTCCTTCAGCTGGAGGCTTCTTTCATAGAATAACTTAATTTGTTTTCACTTTCATTTCATTGTTCTTTCTGCTTATATCAGGTTTCACTGTTACTTCATCATTACTTTTTCATTTCTGCTTTATGCAAGTTTCCCTTGAAAGATTTCTGTAAAAAGCATAATTTCTTTCCCCAACTACTTTTTCTTCTGCCTTCAGCACCTTATCTGGAAGACACATGAGCCTTCCTTGCTCAGTCTCAGGAGCCCGCAGGATTTACTCGGGCTCAGTGTGTGCAGATGGGTTGTTTGTGTGTTTGCTTTGTTGTGTAAGCTGTGGTGGTAAATCAGGCTGCACATTTATTCCAAAACAATCCTTTACTGGCTCTAAGAGTTTGCAGACATTAAAAGGACATTTGACACTTCCAGAGATAAAGAGTGCCACTTGTTTATTCCAGCTAGTGTGAGGTTGCACAGATGATGGCTGAGCTCCTGCTCTGTTCACGGATAATGCAAATATTCTGACTTTATCACTCTTCTCCTGGACTCTTACACTGATTCCTGAGACCTTTGTCCCTTTCAGATGTGATTGAAATTAGTGCCAGGATTCATAGCAGTCGCTCTAGCAGGGCAGGGATAGAGCACTCCCCTTTCCCCTCGGCTATCACAGAGGCTGCGCAATGCCACCGCCCGGCCCCGCTACAGACTCGACCCTGCCCTTCCCTGCTCGGCCGGAGCGCACGGGGGAAGTGGGGACATGGCCCAGCCGTAAAGGCTGCAGCCGCACCGCACCGCATCTCACCGCACATCAGCGCACAGCACCGCACATCAGCGCACCGCACTGCACCGCACTGTACCGCACCACACCTCACCGCACATCAGCGCACCGCACTGCACCGCACTGTACCGCACCACACCTCACCGCACAGCGCCGCACAGCACCGCACATCAGCGCACTGCACTGCACCGCCCACCATCACACTGCACAGCACAGCACCGCACCGTGCAGTGTACATTCTCACACAGTGTTCACAGGGTAAGAATGATTAACAGGAGAGGATGCAGGGGTGCTGATCTGCAGGTGTGGTATTAAGTACAACTGTCACGGGAGGAATTGTGCCTTCCGCTGTGCTGGTATTGCGGTCTGCTGTGATTCTATTTGTGTCCAGCATTTTAGAGCTCAGCAGCTCCAATGAGAGGACATACAATTTATCAGTGGGCAAGACTAGTTGCTTCACCTCAGCAGGCAGCCAGAGGCCATGACAAACAGTGTTTTTCAGCTTTTTGTATGTTACTTATGATGCTGGTGAATGAGAGGAGCTTTGATGAGTGCTCACCAGAGAGACGAAATTGCTAGGACACAATCCGCAGCAGGAAAAGGGAAGACAGGTTCATCTGAAGACAGCCAGCAGTGAGGTGGGAGAGCAGAAAATGCATTCGCAAATTGAACAGCATGGGAACGTGGAAGGAAAGAGACATGCATTTGGGCATATGCTTCCAGGGAACAGCAGAGTTGAGCAGGTCAAGACACATGACTACTGTGTATTACTGTAAATCTGTGCCTGTAGGTGAATGTGCACATCCAAATATTTCAGGTTGCTGCACAACTTAACGATCGAAAAGCATCACAACCTCTCCTTTGCTTTGAATGTTGAACTACACCTGTACCCAGTAGGAGCCGGTGAACTTCATTAAGAGCTCTGCTGATCTGTACAGTCTCACCTCTCACCTTTTGTACTTCAGCTACTTCAGTTGTTCCTGAATTTCCAGGAGACATATCTGTATCTACAGCTTATAATTTATATGTATTTTTAGCTACACATTTTTAATGCAGATAGCCAAGTGTTCCTAAGTCCAAGCAAACCCAAAACGTACCTCCTATAGTTCTGAAAGCTTCTATGGATATGTTACAACCACGGGGGTATACAACCCTTAACATCATTCCCAGCTTGATTTGGATAACACGGACCCAATTCTATCAAGTGAAAACCAGACTGGACTTACGTAGAGGCCTGCCCCTTCAAAAAAACCCCACAAAAACCCTCAACAAAATCACCTGCAAATAAAGTGGCAATTTTTGCTGTTTAGAAAATTCACACATTTCCAAACCCAATGGTTTGCACCTGTTTCTGGAAGAAAAGAGCATGAAGCAGTAGGTCTTCATGTACTTCACTGAACCTCAACAAGAAAAGAAGTGACCTGAGAAGGCAGATCTTTCTGTGGCAGGGAAGGGGCAGCTAGAGTGTTGCAACCAAACTTTCATATTTTGTTTCTGCAGTCCTTGGCAGGGAGCCTAGAATCTCCATAACATTACGAAGTGTCCCTTATTTGTGCCCATTTGACATTTTTCTTCTTGGTACAAGGACAAGGGAAGGAACAAAACCTCTTTGAGCCAAAAAAATGGAGTAAGAAGTGGAGCTTTTCCTTCACTTAGACTGACCGCAAGTAGTTGTCACTCTTCCCCAATGCTCCTTCCCCAGGCCACCTGTTTTGCTCAGTCTCTTTGCAATAATGAGAAATACCAAGTGATGAAATTGGACAAAAAGCCTTTTGTAAAGCAATGCTCATGCATTATACTTTTTTCATTAATTTTATTTTTAATTTATACCAGACTTTTTAGAATGTAGCATAACCACAAATACCTTTTTAGAAAATGTGCTAACTTGTTTCTTGTAACAGACAAGAATGTTAGAGATGAGATAGAGCAGAAGTCGTTAACACTTGCTATTTAAAAAAACCCAAACAACAACACCCTCCAGAAGGTATTTGTTATCCAGCACTCCTGTTTCAATGGATTATATGCAGGCAGAGATTCTGACTGGTCCCTAGTGAGAGGAAAGATGTGTGCTAATGTCTTTACAAACAATTCCATCGGTGAGGGTATGGGTATTAAGGTCTTTGAAATGCGTCTTAATGTCTCTACCAACTTCAAGCCACAGGTTTGTTATGGAACCCAGACAGTTTGACTCCTGAAACAGACAAATGGGTCTGCGCAAGCCTGAGTTTCAGAACTTTGGGGTAAAATAAGAGGTTCAAGGGGGGAATATGTGGTAGGCGGTTTGGGCAGGCTGTACCTTCTGAGTACCTCAGCCAATGGAGAAAGGGAGAGGGCAACACGCGGCCGGGAGTTTGGGATAAAAGGAGGCTGCGCCCTCCGAAACCCCGAGAGAGAAAACCCTGTGGGTGTGTGCCCCGGTGGACTCTCTCCCTTTATTTGAATAAAGTTGCAGGACTCCTCTGTCTCCTTTTTGGACATAAAACTCTGGCGTTTGTGGATTAATTTTCCTGACACTAGGATCTGCTCCTGCAAGGCACTGAGCAATGCAGCCCTCCTGTCATCGTGGTAGAAGAGCGGTCAGCCCGTTGTAGCATTTGGACCTTTCAACAATCAACAGTAGCATGAGGCAGTAGAAAATTTGATCTTGTATGGGAAGGGTTGGTTTATCTTTTCAGTGTCAAAGGTATTGAATTTAATTTAATTAATTTTGGTATCTTTAAAAGCAAAGGTAAAGCAGAGCCATGCTCAGTAGCTCAACACTCACACTGATTTTAAATGAGGAAATGCATCCACCTTGGGTTTATCTATCAGCTGTGTATGACTGAAGTGTCATGTTTCGTTCTGACCCAACATACAACGAATGTATATGTGAAGGACAGCCACTATTGCACCTCTCTGTAGCACTGATTTAGGACAGAGGGTTTAGTTTGGTTTTAGGTAAAATTTAAGTGCTTCCCCTCTAACTGGATTGCATGCTTTTCTGTAACCAGTTCTCATCCTAGATGAACTTCACATTAAAGCTATAAGATTAGAAAATCATATGAACATTTAAAAATATTTGAAAGCAGTAATAAAAAGGTCATTTCCTTCTAAAAAAACCACAACATTTGAAGCAGAATAATATTTTAATAAAATTAAATCTAAGTATTGACAAAGCATTATGCACATACAGTACATACTGTATTTAAAGCCTACAGACCTTAGATCATTTTATTCTAATGTAGTCAGCTTTGGACACAAGCTAAGCTTACTCATTTTGTAATAAGAAAGTTTACAATTGTTCCTGAAAGTGATTTTACATATATACATATATATATATATAGCTCTATATATATACTCCTACATGTAAGTGTAGGTATATACACACACTTGTGTGTATGTGTGCATATAAATATATATACACATACACATACATACACACCTATGTACATACATAAAATACACACGTGCACACATCCAGGAACGCGTGCGAGGTGTGTGTGTATGAGCATTGGATAGGGGCCGGTCAGTACAAAGAGGTAACTGCAAACAGCCACCCTAATAATTACAAAACAAAAATGTGTAAAATATTTTAAAATTAAAACAGATTGTTAATAATTTGTATTGAACAAAAGGAACACAGTCTTCTGCATTACATAGAAATTAGGTTTATTGCATTTGATTATGTTTGTGTGACAGATGAAGAGTACCTGTCTGCTCATCACAGCTGAATTCTATGATGCAATTAAAAAAAATAACAATACAAAAACCCAAAACCAAAATGTAGTGGAAACAAATGATTCAATTTAATGCAGTTTTGTGGATGTGACCTATGGTGATACTTTCCAGCATATGGCAGTTTTCCTCTCTGTTAAAATACTGCCCTACTTCAACTAGTTTGGAAGGAGGCTGTTTTCTCTGTCCTAATTGTTTCAAGCCCAGAAGACTTGGTTACGTTATTCTTTCTTTAGATTCAGACTCATTGTGATTTATTATAAAAAGCTCACTAGAAGAAAGATAAATAAATTTTCAAAAGTGAGCTAGAAGAGCATTTTTCTTGAATTTTTGCTTGGTCAGGTAGGAGTTTTTCTATGTGAATTATTGTTATTGGTCTCCTATTTGCTCTGAAGACATATCCACAATAAAATACTATTTCCATGACAGCAGTAAATGGTAATCTCCATGCAACGTAAACTGTAACTTCAGAACATGCATGTTATTTAAAAAAAATAAAAATATAAGGTGCCTTGAGAATGCTGGCAGTTTTACATTTGGAACATACAGTTAGTGTGTGTATATATATATTTACATCAGAACTGCTCAACTTTACCTTACAAGCTTCAGATTTAGGAAAATATACAGTACTTTTGCATATAATGGTATATTCCTTGTAGCCCCTGAGTCAAGTATAGAGGATTTAAATAAAAATAAAAAAAAAAAGGAGAAACAGCCATTAAAAGCACTTTTATGTGAAGTAATAGTATAAAAGTACTATTTCCCAGGAAGACCAGGATCAGAAACATGCCTATGAAGACTCAAGATTCCTACAGTGCTTAGTGAAGATTCTGGCAAGGAAGGGTGCCTAACTGGCGGGAGACAAGTTTTACAAGGCTGTGGGGGACGCTCTGCAGACTGGTCGCGTTCTTGGTCTAAAAGAGAAGCCAGGTTGTCTTCTGAGGGTGTGTTCAGATGCACTCCACTTGAAAAGGATTCTTTGGATTTAAGTTTTGATTTTTCAACTTCTGAAAATTCAGGACACTGTAAGGGATGAGAAGAAACAAGATGGTAATAATTAAATTGGTCTCTTCCAGGCTCTTGTTCTGTTCAAAATTAACACATTCAGATGGTTAATGGAAAACTGCCTTTGAAAATTAAGCAGTGTACTGAAATATTTTTTACATGGACCTGCATTTGATTTAATGTATTTGAGTGCAATTCTGCTGATTAATTGTAGAAGTCTGGATATCTTTTCCTCCCCTCAGACTTGCTAATATGACATCAAGATACACATCTAAGCAGCCCTTTCTAAAGGACTGATTACTCTTGAGACCCAGTCTAAGAGTATGGATCTCAACACTCTTGCATATGAAGTTCTGTTTTAGAGCATAACTCCAGAATTGCATAATTCTGAACATCCTAACCACTTGGATTCCTTTTCTGACAATGTCCGTGAAAAACATGACAATAAAGTAAATCTGTCTGATTATATGATCATTGTACGAATCTCTAAAACCCTCATAGAAAATGTGGCCTCTGAAACCGTGGTGTCTAAGCCCACTGTGGAGATGCTAGGTCAAAATAATAATTTCTTATTCCTTAAACTAGTGAACCAGCACCTAGATTGGTATGCATTTCTTCCTCATAAGATAAAAAGACTAGGAAACCCCTTTTGATCTTATTGGACATGTACTTACCTGAGATGAAGGACTGAAACTTCTGTCTGTTTTAATGGATGCTGCAGGCTGAAGCTTTTGGATGACCTGGATTGCTGGCTGTTGATACTCTGCACCTGCTGTCACCATGCTATAGGCAGGTGGAATGAGCACTGACTGCCTTTGCAGAAGCTGCAGGATGGTTTGGATATCAGCAGTCATTTGGGATTCAAGCCTAGAGAAGGAACATGAAATCAGTTAACTCATATACCAGGAACAGGTATATTTTACACACCAATTACAGAGGCGTTCGAGAGGGACCTGCAGTTTACCAGTAAAACCATTGCTTGTTGTGGCATGACCATGTCTTAAATAGAAAAGAACAGCAGAGGGAGTACGGAGCCCTTCCAAAGCTTCTGGCTCTCGCTCTCTTTTGCAGAACATACCTGCGAGTTTTCCTCTGGTTTTTGCTATATTAAGAATGAGTTCATCACTGTGCCTTAGGTTTGCAACAAGAAGCAAAGGGACTGTGTATCTGGTTGAAAATAACTGGAATAAATGTATTCTCTTCATTGTAACTAAATTGATTTGTGCTGGCTGAGAATGGGACATTATTTTGATACATCTGACAGTGAATTCTGACATGCTAATACAATGCACTGAACTAAGCAGAAGTCACATTTGTGTTTTTCCACAGTTAGAAAAAGAAAGATGTTTCCAAAATCATTAAAAATCCAACTGCCCAATTCTCATTACTGTGAAAATTTATTCAAACTTATGCAGGCCTCAGAATTAATGTCAGCATTTCTGATGTTCAAATTTTGTACCTTTAAAATATTTTTTTGCCTTTTCAAAAATTTGTGTATGACTTCTGAAACACTTGAGCTGATTATGTTGCTCATACTTACAATTCCATAGCACTGAAATGATTTTTAAATGGTCTTGCCAAAATCTGTGACAAACTCAGGAAAAGGTAATGCTTATTGTGCCTTCCCAGCTGCTGGAAGGCTACAGCACATGCTGACAGACTGTAATGCAGATATACAGCCTTCTGTACAGCAACTCAGCTTCTGACAGAGTAAACAGATCTTTGCCAGCAGCCCTTAACATTGTGTTACTACTTGGGCTCCCTATGGTAGCAGAATTTATCCCGTGCTGTCAGATTTTTGCTTTTACCACATGCTGCACGAGTGTTATTTTTTATCTTGTTGGAGTTGTCCATTGCCTGTGTCATTTATTTATAAAAGCATCTGAATTTAATTCAAGAGATATGCCCAAAGTGTATTTGGAATGCCGTTCCTTCCTTTATTAGGAGAAGCTGGTTTTGTGGCATTAGCTCTCAGAAAAAAAGGCCCAAACCCAGACTACTGATAAGAGTCAGATGTGCCCTACTCACCCTATTGTTCATCTCCCTTGTTTTCTTTGCTACTTAAAAATGTGCTGTTCTCACACTAGTATGGTGCTGATGCCACATCATGCTGCAGGAACAGCAGCATGCCACCATCCAGAGAACTTGCACCTGCTCTACCTGGGCCTTAACACCTCAGTGAATAAAAGGCAGCATTGGAGGATGTGCGTTCAAGATTATTTTTGACTTTGAATTAACTCTAAAATTACTCCCCTCTTACTTCGTTAGTACTTGAAAGTTTCCTGGTACTTCAAATGAAAGAGTATCTCTGGAAGTGTTTATTCAGCATCATTGCATATAAAGGTTTGCTTTCCATTCTCCAAAATTTAAAACAAATCCATGCTACCCAAACAAACAGAAGAACCTTAGATTCTTGGCCCATAGTCTCCATGAAATTTCAATTGCTTAAACAGAGATAACTCCAGGGGCATATTCCCTGTACAGTGGCTTTCCAGCCCTCTATGTCTATTTAATAATTGTGTGTTATGCCAAGCCTCTAACTTGGCATGGAAAGGTTCAGGGAGAAGTGACCATGCTTTTTAAGCTAGCAGGTCAGATCTGACAAGGGCAGGAAAGGATATTGTCTGTTATATTCATAGAAAGCCCAGCAAGGCCCCAAATCCCGAAAGTATGAAAAGCCTTAAAAACATGAGAAGAGTTAAAGTGATTTAATGAAATACATAACAATTTAATTTTTAGTTTATCGGCAACAATTATATTCTCTCACAGAAGAAAATACTGAAAACTTGCATGATAAAACTATGGGTAACTTTGAGGTATGACTTCAGTTTTGAGAGCTTAAAGTTTCAGAAAATGAAATGTAACCAAAAGACTACACACAGTTGATGGGGATTCTGCAGGCATTTAGTTATGTGACATTTACAGTTACTTAGATTACTTGACTTTACTGCAATTAGAAATTACATCAATTTAGGGTTATATCTTAAAAATGTCTTTTTAGTACATTATGTCATATTCAGAAATGAAAAATACTCTTGCTTGATTGGCTTCTGGTAGATGAAGGAATCGATATGCAGTTAACCTGGCTTTAAACTGATTGCTAAAATATACAGCACAGAATGCCAGTGAAGAGCTACTAGAGTATAATTAGGACTGAGTGTGTGTCATAGTATTTGTCATGGAAAAATAATGAAAGTAATGGAATTACAGAGTGAAAATAATGAAAAAAGCCACAGTCCTGAGCATAGGGCAATTTAAAATTAAGTGAAGTTGCATGGTAAATTACAGTGCAGGATGGATCAAAATTGCGTAACCATATTTTTAAGATGCTCTAAGCTATGCTGCTTAGCTGCCAGTAAAGAGTAATATATCAGTATTAAGCAAAGGTGATACTGGACTCTGATAAAGAAAGCATCCTTTTTCTGTTGTAACAGGTATAAGTATTGTGCCTTTGCATACTCCCATGTCTTACTTATTATAGAGTTGCAAAAAAAGTTAATGCATCAAAAAGGGAATTAATCTGCAATATATTTTAAAAAGCAGGCAACTGGTGTACTTTGAGTCTCCAGGAAAGAAAAAGTACTTCAGATCTTGAAGACACTGAAAATTGCCATTCTGTGTCCCTGCCCATGGCAGGGCATTGGAACTAGATGATCTTTAATGTCCGTTCCAACCCAAACTGTTTGATGGTTCTATGATCTTGGGACAGCTCTCTTGATAAGGTGAGATTTAAATTTAACAATCTGAGGTGCCTCAGTACAACTTCTTGGTTAAAAAGTTGTTCTTCTAAAACAGTCAGCTGAGGGAAAAGGCTCCACTGCAAGGCCATTCAGAGTAGCTAATGTGTGTACCTAGAGGTAAAAGAGAGGAATATTCTGGCAACATATCAAAAATTGTGTACCCAGAATTCCCAGAACTGTTTTTTCCAAGATTCTGGAAAGCCCAACTTATGTGATGTATAGGCTTCTCAGAATACATACAGACAAAAAAAGTGATATTCCCATAAGGCATATTTTTGTACTTTTGAGCTTCTGAAGATCTGAATGTTTTTGGAAACTTCCTGCACAAACTCATTCCTCCTGTAGCATTATCAATATCAGTTGTATTATATACTCTTTCACAAATAGGTTTTTTTTCTCTTTATTTTTACCTGTTGAGTTGTTCTTGGAGTAAATCTAATCGATTCTCCACTTCCCCGTATATAAAATCACTTTCAGTTTCACAGATTCCCCATGTAACATGGGATAATGCTGGTTGAACGGGAGAGTCCTGGTACTCCTGGATGTTCTCCTGTTCCCAGTTTCTTTTGTTGATGTCTGATAAAAAACAAAACATATAAAAGTACCGATTTATATATATAGAGTTAGAGAGGGATTAGCACCTCTGAAGCATCCCACTTACTCATGTTTCTCAAAACCTTGAAAGTCAAATTGGTACGTTGGCACATTGACTGAACATCTCTCTTTGTTCCTTACTACTCCTGAAGAAAAGATAAAAGTGGTCACATACATGCTAACATTTTGAAGCTGTAGATAAACAAGCAGCTTTGTCTAGATAGCATCATCAGAGTTCTGCCACTGAATGGCTTTAGTTTTATTTCTATTATTTTACAAATGGATCCCAAATTTTCTAAAAGTGCTTTTTTTAGCAATTTTTTACTCACTGAAAATAGAATTTTTGTTCTAACCTAAAGGCATTAAATGATGTACTTGAATGTCTTTGATAGTACACTTCAGAGGTCTGACTAAGACCCCTTCTCATGGCCTTGAATGTGCTATTGAAGTATATTCAATGCTTAATTTGGAGTGTAAAAGAAGGATTTGTTGTACTGCATTTACAGCAGTGGGCATGTGGTACAGTTCATTGGAAGTCTCCTCTAGAGAAAGGTGCCAGGCCTCAGGCAGCTGCATTTGTTACCCATAACTGTAACACTACTTGTCTTAGGTTGGTGAAGTGTAATATGTTTTCTCTGACACAAGGACCATTTAATGCAGCTCATACTGCTTGAAAAAGGATACTGCTTATTATTCTCAGAAAGGAAATTGATTTTCATTGATGTAGCTTTTAGCATCACTATTCTCCTACACAGTCTCTTACAGTACTGTGGGGTGAAAGGTGCCTGTCCGTTTTGTTTAATGCTTTGGGACTCCTAAAAGAATGAAATGTTCAGCATTGCTGGGTCAGCCAGAAATCACTTTGATATTAAATGAATCTTCATGGTAAACATGAAGTATCTAAAACCACTCATTATATGAGTAATCTATATTTATTTCTTGATCTCCAGACCTTTTAAAAAAAATGATAATGATTACTCCAGGTCTCACCCTACACCTGCTGTGCCCAAATTCCATCCCTTTTGATCCTCCTGGTTCTTGGATCTCTGTGACCAAACACCGCACATAACTACCAAACAGAGCTCAGGGACACTCTTTCCTTGTGCTTGGACTTCTGGTTTGGGCTATTTCTCTCTTTCTCAGTTTACTTAATTTACCCCTGTGTGGATTTATTAATTAGTTTACATTCTTGGCTCTCTTCCATTTCTCCTGTTCACCAAGCTGTTGAAAGTTTAGACATCAATTATCATGGGGTGTACTTGTTGCACTTATCAAGTATAGAATGAAGATCTTGCTGTGACCTTTGCAGAGCCTACAGGTGACATACTTAGGTTGAACAGTGGTTTTTCTATAGTTCACTCTGCCCTCCACAGCCTTTGTTTACTTTGAATGAATCTGTCATTCAAACAGTCAAAATTGGTCAGAATCACTCATTCTTCTTTTATGTGATGATAAAGGCTGTTTAAACAGTAACATCTGCTCAATACTATTCCCAGTAGAGTTGTATTTGTAATTATTTAACTACATGAAGTTATAGAACATATTAAAGTTCTTATTGCACCCAGGCTGCTGCTTCAGCATACAGCTGGGAAAAATCCTTGACTGCTTATAAGGCGTCTGCAGTTGGATTTGAATCCCACATCAGTCCCTGAATGATTTGCTCAGAGCTTCTCCTAACACTTCTCTTGGCACTGCATGCTGTTAACTCAGCATAGGTTACATTCATTTCACACTTGTGAAAGTTTTCTAAGCAACCACAGCAGCTAGAGCCATGTTTCAAAGAGAAGAGGAAAAAAACCCCACAGTGTGGGTGACATGTAAGAGCTTTGTCCAAATGCTAATATCTAATCCCTTTCAAACATGTCTTTGAGCAGTGTTTCACTAAGTAAAGAGAAAAAAAAAATAAAAAAGAAGTTCCTGCTCAGATTTAGTATTTCAAGTAGATTTAGCCAGGAAGGGGAGCTCTCACTACATGATTCCAAGTGTAAGGGAAGACTTTGTTCTCTCTCTCTCTTTTTTTTTTTTTTTTTTTTAATCAGACCAAGGTGGTTATTGCATTATCTGATCTTTGGTTAGCAGGTGGTAGAAGGTTTCCTGGAGCTGTAGAGAGTGTTTGAATTTCATGTGATGACCTATAACTGATTTTATGCACTGGGCAGAAGGAAGAGGAAAGAGATTTAATCTTGGCTACACAGAAACCTGTTCTGCTTCTCAGGAACTTAAGCTAACAGAAAGAAAGAGATAAAGGGTGTCACAGAAGCATGTAATTTGGTTTTAGGAGGCACACATGGCACAATTTGCAGTGTTCAAGCAAAAGTTGGAAAGCTCTCAGAAAACTGAAGGGAGCATACTATGAAAAATTCCGGGGTAAAGTTTCAAACTATGGATTTAGGTACAATGGATTTTGTAAATCCAGTAGATTTATAAGCAGAGAATTTCAAGAACATTTCACTGCTTTTTAATGTCCTCTAAAAAACAAGACGGTTACTTTACACAGTAAGTCATCCATTAAAATCACAAATTTTCAACACCATGTCTTATCCTAGGGAAATCACAGCCATTTTTTGTCCCAGAATATGTATTTGGAGACTATTATAATAGAGGCTTAATTTGTGACAAAGCAAATGAATTGGCACTGAAATGACAAAAGTTCACACACCATAAGCAAGTGAATACTCTATAAAATATGGTGTTTTATTCATCTAAGTGTCTTTTCAGGTATTCCGTATGTGTTAGTAACCCCAGAAAAGCCCACCAGCTGCTACAACTTCATAACCAACTCTGGTCTTCCAGGGCTTGAAGAATCTTAGACTGAGAACTAAGTCAATAAATATATAACTACGTTCACTGGAACAATTAAAGGATCAGACTCTTAGCCCAAATAATGACCAAGCGGAGACAGCATTTTTCCTTAGCATATAGCTAACAGCTACAGAAAATTTCTCGGGTCTTCACAAAAGAGCCATATGTTTAGAAGTTAAAAGCTGCATTCTAGGATTATGAGAGAGATGTTTATCCTGTTTCTGCCAAATTATACAATACATTATTAATAGTCTTTCCATTCATTGAAGTAATGACCAAAGCTTAAAACAAAACAAAAGATAATTAAATATGTATCAGTCACAGTGGTAATGAATTGGAGTAGCTTTATACAAGTGCATTTGTATCCAAGATTTATAAGGTACCATAATATATGAAGATACATAAAAGCAGAGTTTTTTCACAAGTTCATTATGTTCGTAACTACTCTTCTGGTAAATTATAATCAATCTCTAATAGCAGAAATAAGAATTTAGTTTAAAACATATATCTGGAGAAGCTGATCTTATTGACCTTGTAGGTTTTACAAACGTTGCAAGAAAGCTTATTACCTTGCATAACATTACTAGAAGTGCCAAATTACAAAGTGGAAAAAGGAGTGTGGTCTTAATCAAAATATGTAACATTTAGATATGCTAAATTTAGCTCAAATAAAATCTGTAACAGGTTGCCTTGGAAAATGTTGCTATAGCTGCAAGGACACATTTCTGGCTATCGGTAGGGGAAAGGTAAGGTTTCCGATTGCAGTATGAATGTAACATGTTCATGTGATGCAGATTTATAGGGCCTTAACTTGAAGAGACCAGACTTCACATATTCATACCTCTGATATTAAAATCACTGTTTGGTCTGATTAATCATTAGGTTTATTTGAAGTGATAGCCTAAAAGCCTAAAGTTTATTGAATGATGGTCAAATGGTTAAATTGTCTCAATGGAAACTGCTGAGGAAAACAGCATTAAACAATAAATATGTAATTCTTCCCTTCAGACTGAAAGAATTACAAATGAACTTGCAGCAATATTTAAATTGTATATTAATACCGGGTTTTTCATTAATTTCCTTTCACATCACTGAGAAAATTAATATTTTAGTATATTAGATGTAATTTTAATAATGTGATTTAACTCTATGTAAAAGTATTTGAGATTGCTTAAGAGTTCCTGATCATTTGTCACATACAAAAGCTCAAATCTTTATTCTTGTGTGTTACTTATGGAAGTCATGATTTTTCTGTGTGGTGAAATGGCACTCCTTTAACCAACAGGTGCAGCAAGACAGGATAGAATTCTTTCAAGCTATTATGAATTTTTTTCACCTAATTTTTGTTGTGCCTTGTAAATGCAGTGACTAAAATTAGTTACCTGAAAAAATTTTTGGTGCATGTGCAACTATCACTAGGTTGATAGTCTGGCTCTCATTACCTAGAATTTTTTACTGTCATCCAACCCTGGCACATCAAATACCCTTTGGGAAATTCTGTAGTGCTTTGAGTGCAGTTTTCATCAATGGGCACTCAGTGAAGTCTGGTACTAGTGGACAATTTTGAAGAGTTTGTGTAAATTACTTAGGTAGTTCAGTTACAAAATCATTTATAGTAAACCTAGAATGACCTCCTGGAGGATCTACAATCCAGTCCCACAGAACTATAATCCAGTTCCCACTGAATTAAACTACATTAATCCTCTTGAGAAATAATAATTTTTTGATCTAAAATATTTTTTAAGCTTTTTGGAGTAAATATTATGTAAGGAATCAAGAGAACTATTCAGAAAATTATTTTTTTAATCAGACTAAAAAGATGTCTGCTCAAACTCTACTAAACAGTGACAGCTGGATTACCTTTGCAAGAACTGCTTCTTTTGTCAATAAGAATTTCTTCTGTGTCATGATCCATTTCTTCAAAGTCCATCTCTGTGGTTTTCTCTGTTACAGATGGGTAATCAGCCATCCCAGAGAACAGGGGCTTTTGCTCATCTTCAATGGAGGACACAAAAGATGATGACCCACTTTTTTTCTCCTCAAAATGTTTCTTAACAGATTGATAGTATCTGATGCTGTCTCCTGAGGGTTCAGGATCACTCTGATCATTCTCTTTGAAATAATCTGTGAAACAGAAATAATTGTAAACAAAAATAAGGAATTCATGAAAGTTTATTCTAGTTTATTATGGTCTGAGGATGGACATGATTCTTATATCAGGTAGGAAGTTCACTGTCTATTAGAAAAAAAACCAACTTTAAAGCCTTTTTTGAGTCTTCTATCAGAGGAGATTCATATTTCTTTTGAAGTCCTAGAAGACATTTGCATGTATATAGTAAGGATTCTTAGTCCATAAACTATAACTTGTTTTGCAAAATCTTGCTTATTGAAACAACAAAGGCTTTATCCAACACAGCCCTCCTATGTACTCTCTTTTTTTTCAGTGAGGACAAAATTTAAGGAAGCCTTATATAAGTTTACAAAATACGAAATATTTCATTCTGTCCTCCAATTTCTCTCATTACTGGGCATTTATCACAGTCTTGACGGGCTATAAGTCATGTATTTTAGACTTGGTATCAGAAATACTCATTTAAGTTATTCTTACATGAGAGCATATTTTTGATTCTTCTTTTCCCAGAAGAGGCCTATATGTTAATCAACCAGTCATCCCCAAAATTTATGGGCCCACCTAACCAGAGAGCATATTTCTCCATATTTATTACAGGATTGATATGGTAGAGAGAAACACAAAGAACGGAGCTCCTAGTCTGACTTCATGGGATCATCTCAAAACGACTTTGCAAAGTTGCTCAATTTCCTTAGCCTTTAGAGTTGCAATTCTCTGAACACCCAATCTTTTGAGTAACGAAAGTAAACAACATTCTGTGATATATATGGTAGCAGTGTACCAGTCAAGTTGAGAATGAATCTTTCATTAATCATATTCAAGGTCTGTAGTGAGCAGCAGCAGATTTAGTCCTCTTAAGAAATGGAAAGTTAACCTAGATTCAAAGGAGATATCTTTAAAAGCAGATACCTTTAAAAACATATTGTAAAAATTAAATAGGATTTAAACCCAAGAATGATAATTTATTAATACAGATAAGTTTTGATCTCTTTTCAGCATAAAGTGGAAACTAACTTCCAATTCAATATTTTGTTTTACCTATTTTTAACTGAAATGTCAAGATAATTTCAGTTCTCCTATTTATTTAAAACACATTTTAGCAGGGTAGTCTCAACAATATATAAATACTGTAACGAGTTTGCATTAACTTCCTGGGGAGACAGCATGATTTCCCATCTGCTTTGTGCTAATTACTAATCAACATAGTTCTGGAATGTCTGTAGTCTTTATAGCCTACAGCAGTGGCTGTATACATCATTCCATATACTCCCTAGGTTTCTTCTCTGTTTTCTGGTCACTGTAAGGAAATGAAACTATGCCTTCATCTAATTGTCTTCGTCTGCATATAAAAAGAACGCAATATCTGTAAAGAGCACCCTTCAAGGGTCCAGAAATCTGTGAGCAGTGAGGGCAGGTAATGGTGAACAAAATAAACCCAATAACAAAGCAGGCCTCCTGTACCTGTACCCTCTAGAGTCTCCAAGGGTAATTAACACAACCCTGAATGGAAGTGACTTTACTGGGCTTCTGTTAAGCAGAACTACTGGCTCTAAGTGATACTGGTGATGCTCAGTTACTGCAAAGTTGTCAAAACAACTGCAAATGGACTGGCAGTGTAAAGTTCTTGGGGGATGCTCAGACTTGACAGTCAAATGCCATGTTCTCGGCAATTCCATCTCCAAAAGAATACAGGAACAAATGAAAGCTTCATAAGAAAATTTTATTATAGATGTCTCCCATGGCATTTCTTGTGGGAATATATTGAAAACATACAGTCACGCTACAGTAAATTGTCCTAATTACTTAGTGTTTGACTGACTTCAACCTGGGAAAAAGACCTAATGAAAGCTTGAAATTTCCAATTTTTAGGGTAATTTTGTATGTTAGCGGGATTTTGTGCACTAACGGCAGCTGTAATGAGCACTCTGTGGAATACAAATCAAGCAGTGGACTAATTTTAAGAAGGGGTCATTGAGTGAAAAAAATTGTTTAGCAGCTGAAGTATAGCAGACTGTCTTATCTCTTATATTCATAAAATGCTAAAACATTTAGAAACATGAAGCCAGATTCTGCTAATTACTCTGCTGTAAAACCAGGGTAATTCAGTTGATATCCCTGCATTTAGTCTCCATCTATATCAGAACAACAGAACACATTATTTTCCAAATGCTGTCCAAGTATTATGAGCTCACTGGCATGAGAAGGAAGGCAAAGATCTGTTGAATGTAGGCTCCTGCCTATTGAAATCAGGGAAGATTTGTTCATCAGCTGATCTATTTCAAAACAGACATGTTTGGGTTTACTGCCGTTGTGTTATCTTCTAGGCATCTTGCTATACACAGAGAGTCAAAAGTTGTTTTTCTTTTAAAAGACTCCTATTTAATGCTAAAGATTCTTTTCTCTGGAGGATAATCTTGTGATACTTTGCACCTAGGGTAAGAATTAAAATAGAAACTGCTCTATTTTATTGATTCTTCAGGACCTGATAATGGTGCAAGCTCCATACCTCTGCTCAACACCTTAGCAGTGCCTCTGCAGCTGAGTGGAAAATAAGTTACAAATAATATATAGGTAGGGCTTTTTTCAGAATGTGAAATTTCTCCAATTTCTCCCTCCTTTTGTAATGAAATCCAGTCGTTGGTTTGGAATGGATTTTCCAGAAGAGAAGACTTTTCTATCTGTGTATGTATGGATATGTTCACTTTCTGTCACAAAGAAAAGTGTTTTTAAAGTTTTATTTATCCCTTTCTGTTCTGCTTCCAAATGTAATCACTAAACCTCACCTTCTTCTCCTCCCCCCACACCAGTTCTAGTGTTTTCTCTTTCCTTTTCCAGTAGGACAAATTTCACTTTCTGATTCTGCCGGAATCTGTTTTACTGAAGATGATTATTTCTCTAACTTCCTGCTTTACTAAAATGTACAAACATCATTTACACTCTTTATGGGACTGTTTTAGCCTGTTGTATGTTTTGGGTGCCTGCCAAGTTTACGGGCAATGTCCTCTGACATTTGCTGTCTGGAAATTCCAAAATCTTCAAAGTAATTATCAGAAGGTTTGTGTCCTGCTTTTCACACATGCACTGGCAAAGGAAGGGAAGAAATGGGGCTGTCACAAGTCTGGGTCATAGAGCTATGGCAGTGACTCACAGAAATACTGGCATTAGAATCCTACTTCATGGGATGGTTATCAGAGGTCAGACAGGTTTCTTTTGTGTGATTTAGTCTGCAATATTGAAATTTTGCATTGCTCAAGTAGTGCCAGTCTGCATGATCTAGATGTATTTTCTCTTAATGTATCAGTCTGCTGCAAACAATATTGGTGAAAGTGTCAGCAATATATTACCTATGGAGCAGCATTATTTAATACTGCTGTAATTTCATTAACTGGAATTTGTCATCATTAATCAAGCTAGCTCTGTAGCCTAGCATTTCAGAAGTTAGCAAATTTTTACTTCTTTTTCAGCCATCCAATAAAAAAATCCAATAATATAACATGGTTGTTTTCCTCCTTCTTCCTCACTTCTACTCATTATGTTTCTCTTCAAATAGAAGAGTTTCTAGAAGGTTTCTCACCTATCTTTAGGACCCCCTACTTAAAAATGTACTGTCAGATGTGTGTGTGGTATTTGACTAACACCAAGGGAAAATGTTGTCTGTCTAGGAACTATGCAGGAAGATCCCTAATCCTAAGAAAAGTAGGTTGCTGGAAGTATTTTGGGAAAGCTAAAACATTTTCTCCTCTCAATACTAAAAAGGTTTAAGTCCTTTTCTGTGATTGTTTTTAATGATGGAAGATTTGTTTCATTCCAATTTCATTCATCATTTGGGAGGTCCTAAGTCTGCCATGGGCATGCATACGATAGATAAAGCTAGATATAAACACAGATATAAATTAGTGAGATTCCATTGTTACGGAATTTCTGACAATTTTGCTGAAAGGTTCCAGTAGATTCAATAGTGATGGTGGAGGAAATTAACTGTACTGCAGAGAGTTTGAATTACTGTTCTGTATCAGTGCTGCTTGTGAGAGTTTGGTAAGTTAATGTGTCCTTTGCTATGTTTAATCTCTGAACTCTGAAAATTTGGGTGATTTTAGAAATAGGGAACAGGAGAAAATACTGAAACCTTCCCCCATCATGATGGGCTGAAATCCTTATGGACTTTTCCATAAGGATCCATTTCCGATTTTTAAAAGGGCTTAGGAGTAGTTTTTGAATAACTGAATTTGAGACACATTTAAAAAACCAAGAATTTCAAAGTTGAAGGGAATATGAAGTCCTTCATTTATTCTTTTGTGCCATTTTCAATTCAATGAGATGTTAGAAATGGAGTGACAGCCTTCTATCTCCATTGTCTTCGCTCTGTCTGTTTTTGTGTCAACTTTAATGCTAATCGGATAATGATAGAAGGACAATTCTTATTTTATATTTCAGGAAATAATGCTATACTTAATCAGAAATAAAGAATTATAACAATGATCCTCAGAACGAATTCAGGGCATAGGTTGAAACAGTTCTCTTATCAAGTTTAGAATTCTCTTCTCTTTTACAAGGAATTCAGCTTTCACCATGGTACTATTATTACTATATTTTTTTCAAAGGATGGCTGTGGCATGTGTGACTGCACACAACATTTTGATCAGGTTTGGCCTTTGGAAACAGCCTCTTTGGGAGTAACTCTCAGAAATAAGACTCTTCTGTGGAAGCTCCCTGAGGTGGCTCCTAGGCACTGTGGTACCAACAATAACACTAATAGGAGCAGATGGAACACTGCACTGGTGGGCTCTCTGGTGAGCAGGTACTGTTTTCCTATGGGTTTCATGATTAAGGTAAGATTTTGGGGACCTGAGGTCTTGTTTCCAGCCATATACTGCCTGCCAACATATTAGTTGTTTTCTGGCTGTTTAATGACCTAACACTCTGGTTGAATATTAGAAACCCTTTTCTAATTAAGCCCAAGCCAACTTCATCAGCATAATACTAACAGTTTAACACAGTTAAGTAAGACTTAATATATGTAAGTAAGACTTATTACCAGTTCAATTTTTCTCCACATTCTTACCTTACTTTCCTTCTGGGGACATGGCACAGTGCTTGGCTGAGCATCTTTTCATAAAGTAAGCATTTAGATAAATGAGCTAGGGGAGGGGACAAGAATGGGAAAGAACAGGGCAGGTGGTGTTTCCCCGTTCTCTTAGTACTGCTCCACTTCATAGTTTTAGGAAGGAGAATCAGTTCCTGAAGCATTTCCTTGCTTTTTATATCTAAATCAAGAGCCATGGCCTCTAAATACTTTGTGTAATAAAGCTGTGTTAATATGGCTTGGCTTCTTAGCCTGAGTAACACCTAGAAGCAATGCACACTTAAGGTAGTTACACTAATCAAGATTCAGTTAGAAGTTCTTTAGAACTCTGGCTTTTGTGCTTACTCTGAGAATTGATCAGTAGACATTTTTTGAAAAGTCTGATCAGGAAACATAACTCTTCAAATTAAAATTATATTTTTAAGAATATTTTAAGAATGAAGCACTGCAAAATGTATTTTATATCCCACTTGATTGTTACAGTCTGTGTCAACATGGGCAAGTGCAAGCCCCAGGGTAACAAGACTCTGTGAGGACTTTGTTTTGTGACTATTTAAGTAAAATCCATGGAACTAAAATTTTCTCGTTATGAATTTCCTGGGCCAGCTGACACCAGAACAGTCCCAAGAAAGTTAAGATTTTAGACCCAATATTAACAAAAAGTTAAAAAAGATGCTTGCGAAAGTGATAATCCTTGAACTCCAGAACAGTGTTTTCAAAGCCTCAAGTTTTCAGCCTTTCAGTAAGTCCCCTTACACTGTGCATTTTTCACCCATATATTGGATTTTATATTGATGTAAACAACTCTAGAAATTCCCTATTCAGCATGGGATAATAGAACTGCACTCAGAACTAGCAGAGCAAAATGAAGTTCTTGCCTGAATGTATTTCCCTTGAAATTAGCTAACTCACACAGAACTGCTAGAAGTAAATGAGAAATGGGCAAGAAAGAATTGTATTCCACACTGCTAAAAATGACAACTGAGTATAGATGGAGCAGCTCCTTGTGGCTAAGTTTTCAGCAGGAGCCTAACTTGCCAGCCCAGCTGAGAGCTTTGTTTGGAACTGCCAGGCAGGAATGCTGCTAATTTTAAGTAGTCACAGAGAGTTTCTTGGCTGACTGTCAAGCATCTATGGCAACTGGCTAAGTCTGCATCTGCACCTGTGCAAGAAGTACCATCCGTTATTCCGAAAGACAAGCAATGAATTTCTTTAGGGTGGGAGCAGGTATAAGCTGCTGTGCAGTGTGTGCATTAATTTTTGCAGAGGACCTATTCTGATACTGCAACCCATTCTAGAAGCCAGAGAACAAGCTGGTCCCTCAAACAGTCTTGTAGCCTCTAAAATCACATTATGACAGAGCTCTTCTTAGCCTTACTAGCTAAGATCAGTTTTTGTTGACACAGGATAGAAATGGTGGAATTATGTATATGTGGAGTGAGAAGGTCTTGTGTGGAATTGAAGTAGTTGTGGTACTAACTGCAGATGCATAACAGAGCGTGGTGTTGATTTTGTTTAACCCCTGATAAAACTCATGCAGGAAGAGTTGCCATGGCAACAAGGTCCAAATCAGGCTAGCATGAACTAAAGGCTCAGATAACACAATCCCATTTTTAGCACTCCAAAACAGAGAAAACATGATGATCACACTAAGGATGGAAAAAATACAATTTCAAGCTGCATAATATGCTAGTAGGTCAACAGCTGAAAGTAAAGAATGCCAGAACGAAGACCACTTCATAAGTATGGCTCTAATAATTGCAAAATAAAATATCAAAATATAACAGCGAGAATTCTGGGAGTCTCTATCCTGTTCAAACTGTAGTTCTGAAATCAAAATATGATTGTCATATAACACATATTTTTTATCTTTTGGCCATACTCTGTCCAGAAATGCATTTTCCAGCTGTTTGCTCAGGAACTCTGTCTTTTCTCCTCCAGCTCTGAAAAACTCTGCAGGATCATCCCCAAATATTTATCATTATAGACTAACTATGCTGGATCAAAATAAGATGCCACTCCCTCCTACATATAAAGGGTTGAAATCAATAGAATATTACTTTACAAGCCAGTAGTACCTCTAGTACTCTACAGCCTCATAGAGGATGTAGGAAGGGCCACAGAAAAGTGACACTGAAGATCTATGGCTATGAGGTGTCTGCTGTGGCCATGGAAACATGTAGAGAATCTGAAAAGAGACCAGAGAGGAGCAGTAAGCCGCTGGGTAAAAAGTGTACTCAGTTCTTGGCAAAGGACTCTCACTTTATCTTCTCCTCAGATGGACTTCCAATGTACCTCACTTCTGCCTAACCCAGGTATTACTAGGTGCTGTACAATCATTGGCAGGACTAAGAAGCTTGCCAGTCTTGTCTCTTCTTCCCCAGTGGTGCAAGTATTTTTTTCAGACACAAAACTCTGGGAAATTACATTTTTTCAAAAGTAATGCAAATGAATATTTCAAAGAGGATGTTCAGTGTAATTGACTGAGCAAGAACCATAAAAGCCTAGGGGTCTTGCAACCTCATTGACACCTGAGTAGCCTATTTGTAATTCTACAGCAGGCACAACATAAAAGATCACTTCCATCTTGTCTAGGTAGCAGCATATGTTTTCTCATAAGAAATGTGAAGGTTAGTCAGGCAAAGTATCTCTGTCAACAGATTCTTTGTGAAGAGCAGATTGAATATTTCATGGGGACATTTTCCTGACAGATTTGTTGTCAGTCTTGGCTTCCTGCCCTAAAGATGCTTCTTTGATCGAACAGGAATGTCATTGTTCTGAATAGCCACACTCTGGATTAGAGTCTCTTCATCAAGCATTATTCCTGCTATGTACATTTAAACTGTTCCCATTTATTATCAGCCACTCTGCTTCTCTATAAATTGGTATTATGCTGCATTTAGGACTGAGGTTTAACTGTGGAGTGTGAAAGACAGGCATAACAGAAACAGTAATTTGTCAGACAAACCCTTCAACCATAGAAGTGTAATGGTATTCATGGAATTGTGTTTTCCCTGCATAAACATGAATATCCTATGAGTATCAGTTTAGCTGTCTTCATGACTGTTGCTGTCTGACCATAGCTACCATCCACAGTTCCTAGTATTTAGCAGTACTGAAAATTGGTGAAAATGTGTAAGGTTTCAATGAATTTTCCTTCATTAGGTTTACTCCCAAAATCCACTAATGTGAATGTAAGCACATAAAATGTTACCTAAACTTTTGCCAGAACAACCTTTTACACATGACTATATGAATTGAAATTGAGCTATGGTGAATCTATTGTGTCCTGAAATATTTTAAATTTTTAAGCTTTAAAATATTTCAGTTCCAGGGAGAAACACTACCTAGCATCAAGTTCAACAAAGAACTTTGCTGAGGAAATAAAATAATCCTCTAGACTAGGTTCTCCACACAGTTTAAAACATCATACCTCAGAAAACAGCTATTAAGAGATAATATACATATATATATGTATGCATGTCTCAAAGGCAATAAGGTAGCTTAATAATGGAACAGCTCTTCACTGATAGATGTGAAGTCATAGAAGGGTGAAACATATATCTTCTAGTTATACATAAGCATATAGGATGCACAGAGTATTTTTGCTGCCCAGCTGGATTCTCAAGGGCTGCTCCAGTAACAGCCAACATCGGGACCCTAATGTACCCAGCGTTACCAAGTGAAATACCAAGGAATAATGAAGTGGTGCTGTCTAATGTAAGAAATGAAGTTAATTACCTTTCTCTATTTCACTTTGGAAGGACAATTTCCGTCTCCGTAGTTTGCAGTTATCTCCATCCGTATCATTGGTAGTTTGTGATCTTATTACGAGGTCAGACTTGATTAATGAAATATGAAAAAAAAAGACAGATTAGTCCCATCTAAAGAGGGCAGATTTGCAATAGGTGATTGACTGTTAATCATGTTCAAGCTTTAAAAAAGGCAATATTAAAGTCAGTCTGCATCAGCCTCTCCATCACCAACTAATGAATGGAATTGCCCAAGTCTAACATTAAAAAAGTTTATGCAAATTGAGCAAAACCAACACTGTCATCACCTAATGGTAAAATAAAACTATCCTGATAATAAGTTTACATGGAAATACATGTGTTCATGAGTTATCAGCTTCTCTGAACTTGCACAGAAGTGATTTACATAATCTTAGAGAAATTAATGAAAAAAATTAAATTACCTCTAACAGAGAATGCATACTATTTCAAGAAGTAAAGTGCTAACTGATTGCAATTATATTTATACTTAATTCATGGTAATGATTATAAAGGTTACAGTTTACAAGGATTATAAAGGTTATATTTTACAATAAACACAAGGCCAACAAGAATCAGGCACTTTACCTCTCATTATTTTAACTTTCTAGACCGTCCCTACATCTTTGTCAGATTTAGATCATTCAGATACTTATTTCTGTAGCAGAATAAAATGTTGGGCTTTTTCTATGCATCTTAAGAAGATTGCAGGGCTTTTTTTTTGCAGTAGATACAAGATGCATTTAACCCTTATTTTTTTTTACTTGATTAAAAATAAGAAATGTACAGATTAGCAAACATAACACCAGTTTTGCTCTTTGTATACATATCCATGGCATTGGCTTCAGCCTACTTCCCTTCCCTGTGCTAGTGAGGTTTCCCATACCACTCATGTAAGCAGATTTGCCTGTGGGAGAAGGGCAGAGGGGAACTGGGAAGTGTTTACATCTTTCTCTATTCCCTTCATTGTAAACCTGGCAAGTAATGTGCTTCAGTGATGGGCCACTGGTAGAACAACTGCAGGAAGAAAAATATACTTTTACACAAATAGGAGGGCAGGAGCAGAAGTTGAGGCAGAAGCACCTATTATTCTGATAACTAATTCAGATCTTTATGTTTTGAAGATGAGAATGTGCTCAATGCTTCTTTTGGCAGATGATATTCTGGCTTGCAATAGACAGTGGAAAGTAAGTGGAATTTCTAGAGAAAAATGGTGACTTTGCAAGCTGAGAAGCATGGCTGAACCTCTCCTGCCTTCCTTGTCTCTGGGAAGACTAGTGATTTTTAATCAGTAGCTAGTACAAAAGTAAGGAATAACAACTGAACAATTTCTGAGGTACATAAGAAGTGTGCAATTTCTTTGTATTCTACACCACAAAACAGAAGATAGATTAAAAAAAAATTCTCAGTTCTAAGGAAAAAATAATGCTAAAACATTGATGAAAATGTAATTCCAAGAAATAATTGCTCAGACTTAAATCATTAATGTGAAATTATCCTCAAGAAATTTTTCAAACATACGGACATTCAGTTTTAACTTAAATTTATCACTGGACTATACATTCATTGTGTTGTATTTCACATGTAATTAATAATTATGACCTTTACAATGCATACAAAAGGATGACTGAAAAAAAGAATATAATTGGTCTTTTATTTTTTGAATGATATTTTATTAAAAAAGGCTCATAATATAAAGAAGTGACATTTCTTGCCAGAAGTTTTATTAGTTATAATCTTTTCAAATATAAAGATCCATATATGATTAGCAAAGATGTCTCTATGATTTACAGCCCAAAACTTAGTGTTCTTTTTCTCTTTTTTTCTTAGAAGGCCTTTGAGACTAAATTATGTTAGTTCCTTCTCACTGAAGCTCTCTTTATCTTTAAAGCATAGTTGGAAGCCACAAAACAGCAGTATCTCAGAAATAATGAAATGTAAACCAGTCATTCTGTGGGCAGTGTAGTCCTTGGCTTGTGTACCTGCAATCTGCTAGGGGAGCTTTCAGCCTCAACAGCATGAGCTGGGCAAGAGAATTTCCCCACTCCCCTTCTGGCCAAACATCCACTTTCTTTCCTAGTCAGACTAACCCTGTCAGTCTGAAATGAGGAAACACTGGTGGCATTTTGACTTTCCTGAAGATGTAATTTGTGCAAGGGGGGACACTTAGGACAGTCACTGTGGGAACAAGAGACCAAGAAATGCCTGCAAATCTGAAGACTGAGTGAAAGTTGAAAAGTCCCTTGTAAGTTTTCGGTCTCCTAGGAGGTAGAGTGCGTGCCAAGATAAGGGAATTAACAATTCATATTTGAAAGGCAATTAAATATTTTCTATTGCTAGACACAGAATGAATCTGGATAATCTGATTTATCCTTATTTTATGGATGTACAATTACATTTAGTGTCAAAAGTTCCCCTTGTGGTGACCTAGGCTATAGTCATCTGAAAAAAACATATTTTCCATGGCTTTAACAAAATCTCCCTGGGTGAAGCCTTAATACTATTTAAATATAGAACCAAATCCTGTTAGATTAACATCATCTGAATAATTTCATTGACTTCTGCTGAGTTTAACTGACTTCAGTAGAAGCAATCAGGTGAGTATATTTTTTTAAGATAGGATTTGGCCTCAGGATTTTAGCTTTTCATTTTGTTAATCTTGGTTTTTCAAATGCTATTTTCAAGTTTTGTTACTGTGGGACAGATTTGGCCCAATATTAAGAAAGAAAAATTACTTATTATATATACCTTTGCAGTTTCATCTCTCAGATTAAAAGTTAGTTCTAGATTGGTAAGGAAGAGATCAGAAAATTCAGGGTACATATCCAAAACTTCTAGTAGATCTTCTCTCTGGATCTTATGTAAGTCACAGTAAGTTAAAGCTCTCACATCTGCATTTGACTTTCCTGGTTTTGCATAAAGATGTACCATTTCTCCAAAAATATCATTTTTCCCTGCAGAAAGAAAATTAAACAGAGATTATTATTTTCAACATGAGTAAGCCATTAAATTGAATGATGTATTTCTTTATGATGGTGGCATAGAATACCTGATTTTACATGAAGTGATACAACCAAATTACCACTGCACATATATAAAGAGGAAGCAGTATTATTAAGTATTAAAAGTGAAATTATTAAGATCAATGAAAATACATAGGCATATAACTGGACTAAGTGAAAGTTTCATCACAATTTTTCTTCAGTTTCATCAAAACAACATGACTTGTCCTTTGTCCTTTCTTCTAAAAGCATTATTTGGTGATTTCAATCATATTGTTATGAGGACAAAGATGCAATTTCTATTGTTCAGTCCAGTACAGGATTTGTCTGGCTTGCAATATCATTTTGTTAAGAATTACATGAAGGAACCAACCATACTCGAAATATATTTTAGTAGAAAATTATTTAGTTTTTATATTTTTTGGAGGGAATGCAAAACTTCCAAGATGCAGGAGTTCTTTTGAATAAGCCCTTTAAACACGTCTGTTTTGATGCCATTACAGTTCTTCCAATCAATGTTGACACATTTGCAATAGGTGTTTGTTAAGATTGTCATCTCTATTTAATTGCTCATTTTTGCCTAATTGCACCTAACCTTCATCAATGCAGAGCAGCTGCACCCATAAACCAGTGAAAATATGCTTTAAGCTAAGGGTTTCAGGGTTACCTGCAAAATGGTGTTTGGGGAGGAACTAAGAAAACACTTGTGGAACAGAATAGTGATCGTAGTGAGGGAAAAGCAGCAGATTGGTAAAGAAGAATACAGTGGTGATTTTTTGACTCTGTTAAACATTTGTGCCTTTCAAATTAGGTTACTAAGAGTAGGTCTGCTTTGTCCATTTTCTGAAAAGGAAGCTGAAAACTTCAGCTAAAAATTGCAAAAAAAAAAATTAAGGGATGATTAAAAGTGAGGGTCTTAAAGAACATGGGAAGATTAAGAGATAACCTGATTATATTGCAGATATTCTTTAGAGAGGAAAAATTATTTGGGATTCAATGCCTCCGGAATACAAGAAGGAATGCATAGGAAGAACCAATGGAAAGAAATTCAAGCAAGATAATGTTATATTGGAAATAAGCACACATTTTTAACAATAAAGGTGATTAACTATGGAAATAAACTGCCGACAAAAGTGATCCTTTTTTCATCTCTTCATATCTTCAGAGCAAAACCTCTTGTTTTTATTTCATCAAACACAGTTCATTAGAGGTAACAGATAGTCAAAGATATGAAATGTAACAGGAGTCAGTGACGTAACAGGGGTTTGCCAATATAGTCCTTCTGTCCTAAATGTTTATGAATTCAGAGGTCCCTATTCAAGGCATATAAAACCTTCTCTGCAATGAGAGTATTGACATGGTTGCAGTATTTTTATATCTTGTCTGCAAAGCTGAAAGAGATAGTAGATTTCAGAGACATTGTGCTTTCTAAGGATTTGATGCAGAATTACTGTTGTCAGATCAGTATTAAAGAAACTTAACTCATCCACATCAGACAGTGCCAATGATTTGAAGAAAACTGGGGGAGAAACCCGACATTTCTCAGAACACTTTGATTTCTTTGATGATGTTGCAATACTTGTTAAGGGTGAAAATTTCATCCATGCCACCTCTGTTGGAATACTCTGCTGTCCCGAGCACAAAGCACTGAGTGTTTTTTATGTCCATTTCTGTGTGTAGGTTTTTCAGAAAGAGGAATTAACTAAAAATATTTGATTAAGTATTGTTAAACTTTGTAGGTTTCTGAGTGATTTCAATGCAGAGTAATTTTCCTTTGTATCATCTATCCTATTTCTGTGCATTCTTCAAGATACCACAGACTCATTCACTGGAGCCAGGTATGGGCAGATTCCTGCCTCATGGATCATGCAACAGATGTGGGCTCAGTTTCTTTTGGATGTAGTTGTGCACACCTGTCCTTATGTCTGAGCTACCATTCCTGGGAGAGTGAGGCTCCAAACAGCAGTCCCTGGTGTGAACAGCTATAGGCCAGAAGAGATACACTGGCATGGCCCTGCAAATACCTGGGTTTCTGCTGCAGTGTGAGAGCACAGGGATCTGATGTGTGTAACATGAAAAACTTGACCAGTCTGCATCTTTGGCCCAGGAAGGAATTGATAAATCCATAAAATTGTCAGTTTGTCTTGATTGCAAGTGCAATAGAAATAGTACCAAAATCTACATGTTTTCAATGTAAGAGATGAATTCCTCGATGAACCACACTGCTCATAATCAGAGAAAGACTCTTACACAGTTAAGTAAAAACCTCACAGTGTTATACTTGCATGCTCCCTACTTTGCTTGTGCCTAAAGCTGGCCCAGCTGATGAGATGCAACAGCATGACATGATGAATTATCTTGATAACACTATCTAAACCTAGGGAAGGATGCTTTAGGCACACCTTTGTTCTGCTCACATATCCACTCTGAAAAGTATAAACAGAATAATCAGTCAAAAGTGGGTTAATAGCAACCTACTGCCCCCAGTCCACATCTTGCTTCAGCTACTTTTCTGACTGTAAGTTCCTGCAGTGGCCAATTAACAGAAAGACAACATATGAATGATATTGCAGCTGGTATAGGCTTCTGTACAGCAAAATCCTTACTCATCTACTCAACTATTCTTTCCATTCTTATTACCTAATATAAAATTGGAGAAAAAAACTGTAGTCATGTTTAGATAACGTTTTAGTTATTTTACTTTTAATATTGCTATAGCTAGTGAAGTCTTACTGGTTTCACATAAGAGCTATGCCCAGTTGCAGGTGAGTTCCCAGCTGGATTGAGCATTGTCCTGAGTCAACTTTGTTAGGAAAGAAAACAAGTAACTCATCATGCTATATAAACAAGAATGTGTTAATAAGAAATATAGGGGAAACACTGGTGTTATTACATCTGGATCAGAATAATCTGTTATTCTCTTCTTTTCCTTTATGCCCAGTGGGCAGAAACAGATATTTCTGAAAATCTCTAGATGACGTTTTGAACGCCCAGAGTAGATTGCTCCAGTTAGCAAATAGGGGAGTCTACGCGTCTCAATGCCTTCATCACTGTTCAAAAACAGGGTGGTCTCCTGATCTTGCAGTATAATCAGAACTGGAATAACTGGATATCTGCTTGCCTCAACTTGCAGCTTACCTTTTACCTAGGGATTTATGTGACTAAAGATAAATCTTTAGAAATCCAAAGAAGTGGGCTCTTTGGTGCTCATGAATTATTACAGTAACGTATACTTTTCTTCTTGAATTATTTTTTTACTTGATTTCAAATAATAGTGAGTAAAACATTTACAAATTTCCTGTCCCAGGAACATCAATAAATATTTCTTTTGAAGATCGGACTCTTTTATTATGCCTTGTAATAATGTACTTACCAAGAATGGCTACAACAATGTCACTCTTAAGGATTTCAATGGAGCCTCTTGACACAAAATAAAGAGCAGTGAGAACATCTCCACAGTGCACTAAAGTGTCTCCAGGAGGTGCATGTGTTGTCTTAAATTTCATAGCCAAAGCTCGAAGACAGCCTTTACTGGCCCCTCGGAAAGCTTTGCAATTCTGAAGCAAATTTTGGTTGAGGTGCAAACAAATGTCAGCTTGTAAGCATTCTGGAAACCCCTTCAGGACCTGGAAAGACAAGCATAAGGATTTCATGCTAATGCTATGAAAGTTCTTTTTATAATTTTTATTTTTCTTCCTGGACAAAAAGAAAGAAGTGACCTACAAATAGACACAACTCTAAGAGCTGTAGGAGTATTAAAATTCAACAAATGCATAGTGTAATCTATACTGAAAAGCTTTTACAATGCATTTACTCATATAAATACTAATCTATATAGTAGTTACAAAACATACTATTAAGATTTCTTTCCTTGCAAGAAATGGTATCAGGGTATATGAATGACTATACCGTAGTAAAATAACAAATAAGACAGCTAAAGGGAGAATCTTGACTGAATTTCACCTATTTGGACTGATACATCTATATCCTTTTTATCAATTGTCAAAGTACTACATTTATTATGAGAAGTTTTTGCTGAAATAACCATGACATTTTCACGTTAAATATATTCTGCTTGCAAGTGTAGGACTTCGATTTTTATCAGAAAAAGCAACATGAGCTATTGAAACAACAATGTTATGCAGATTTACATAGGCAGTTGATTAGTTCAGCAAACTACAGGGCTACTTGCTGTGGTCCTTGCTCATCTCTTACCAGAACAACAGGAGTTTGCCTGAAGTAGAATCATGGGATTCCTCTTGGGTACCATGGCAACATGTTAATTTTGTTTAGAAGGAAAGAAGGGAGCTATTTACAATGTGGTCATTATGTGTGAGCTTTTCTAAATTGCCTAGGATAATATACCTCTGATTCTTTTAGAATCTATAAACATTTCTGCTACTGACTTCATGGGAGTACTGTGAGTGGCTCTGCCTGCTAACACATTATGATACACCACCTTTCTTTGTTATGTCCTGTTATCTGCTGTCAGTGATGTGATTGGGTCATATGCTTTCCCTGGAGACAGCTACAACTGTTGCATACTACTAAAGGCAAAATATGTACTGATGCTACAAGTCTTATGAATATGTGAACAGGATGTGTCTTTTTGTTATTAGACCAGTCTATTTTTTTGTCCCTGTTTATCTTCTGCAGTGTTTTTCTATAAACATGTAAACATTTCTGTAGAGAAAAAATATATCCAAAATGCATTCACTTGTTGCTATATTAATTTCTACTTCAGCACAAAAAGGTCTGGGCACTCACTCACTTTGCAGAAATATATTCACAACTCAAATCCCTTGCTAGTGAAGATGAACCCATTTCTGATATGAGGCTTCTGTCCACACAAGCCAAGCTATGTTTTAAAAATGAGATATTAGAACCTTAAACAGAGTTGAAATATTTCTATGATTGTTAATGGAAATCAATGCTGTGATATAACAATGTTTTAACACACATATACACAACAATTTTTGAGCCTTAGGGCATTACCACATGAAATTTATACATCCTCAGAAAAAGCCAGCATTCAACAACACTGAGCAAAAGAAAATATGATAAATGAAAAGCTTCTGTGGTGTCACTCTGTTTTCAGTACCTATCACACCACTAGAAATAGCTTAGGATCCAATTATGCTTTTTATTTTAATGCAATTATATTGAAATAAAAAGACTGTAGATTGTAGTAACTTATTTACTGAATGATAGTGAAAAACTGAGAAACAAATATGTTTACCAAATGATACAGGTGGAGAAAAACTGTGTTTATTTTGAAATTGTTCTGTAGTCATGTGAGTATAAAAGACCTATTTTGAATCAATTTGTTTGCTATGCATCTATCTGAATACAATTTAGAAGAGCTTCATTTTTATCAGATGTGAAATAGGAAATGTATTTTGAATTCAGAAGTACTTCCAAGAAAAGTGTATTTGAATTTTTAGGAAGTCATGAGCACTTATAATACACTTATAATAAATTATTTTAATTTTTCATGTCAGCTGTTTATCTGATTTATCAAGGGATTGTATTTTACCATTAAGCAAAACCCATGCAGACCATGTGTGTTGGTTTATATTTCTGAAGATACTTTGGATATTCCTTTATAGAAACAATTATTTTTATAATAAATTTATACTTATCATGAAACTGTTATAAAATCATTTCATATTAGTTCATCAATCATTCATATTAGCCAATAACATCTAAAAGATACCAGCCTCCTTTCAAGCATCTGTGACTAAAATGTCCCTGCTCCATGGAGCTTACACTCTAAAATAGTTTCATACATCAGAGAGGAAAGACATCTACTCTTTAATATCACAATTTTAAAATGCCTGGAAGGAAGACTAAATAGCATTTGTTTCCAATGGAATTTGGGGATTACTCCATTAATACAAGCTTAGAAATTCAAGAAAGAAGCTGATTTGAAGAAAAATTTGTTAAACCATTCGCAAAACCTACATTACTAAAAAGAGCTTACCATATTGCACACATTGTGTGTAGTGAAGTATTTAATCTAAGTCCAGTAGCTGTCACAATACAGAATTTGATGTTTCCAAACTAAGTTTTGTGCTGTGCAGTACAGACAACATTTTGCCAACCCAAACCTCCAATTATTTGTTACATTTATTCTCATATTCTGATTTGCATTATGAAATTGCATTGAAAATTATGTTATTATAATGTGAGAATCAACATCAACATCAAATTTGTACCCACACTGCCTATACTAAGTATTAGAAAATCATTCATGCAGTCTTCAAAATAAATAAAATAATTGAAAATCATAAAACAAGAATTGCTCTTTAATAACATTATTATCAATGAAAAATCCAAAACTAATAAATCATTTTAATACAGATTTGAGTTTCAATTGTTCCATTCTTTTCCAACATGTTTCTATTGTTATACAGAATATCTCCTCAGCTGTGATTCCATGGGGCTCTGGTGAGAAAAATCTTGGATTCTCATGGTTATAATCATGTTTGGAATCAGAACTGATACGTAATTCAAGAAATACTCATAGATATTTTTAAAAAGACATGTAACAAGGCATAAAATCAGCTTTAGCTCTCCCCCCTTTAATAAGAAAAAGTAAAGTAAAGTAAAATCAGTTAGGATGCTGTGACCACAGGCTCCAGTTTTCTCTCATTGATCGTTATCAAGTCCAAGTTCAGTTATCTCTTCCTGTCTGGAATAAAACTTACTCCACATCAAATAACGTTGGTTTTTCTATGTGACCTGCTTACAGAGGAGGATATTCATCCAGACAGATGTAAAACATTTTACATGGAATAAGTGATTGAGGTTTTGTGAGGATAGTCAGGACATGATTCATACTGCCTTGAAGAATGTGATCTTTTGTACGAGGAGAGGGAGTCCAGCTTCATTAACTTCTTTTCTCAAGATGACAGCAAGGTATATCACTCACACATGCATCAGGTACATTTGTGACAACAGACTTGGACACATCTTTGTGCCTTAATCTCAGGCAACAAGCAACTGTTTGGGGCAAAGATAACCTTGGGGTTTTTGGATAAATTATAAAATTCATGACAATTTTTAGATTTTCTATCCTCAGTTCTGGAATAGGTATTGACATATGTCCCACAGAAGATATTTAGAAAGTATATAAACTGAAGCAAATGAGGATATTAGCTACAATAATTTTCATTAAACATGGAAAAAACACATTCCATACCAACAAAACCACAGAATGACTGAGGTGGAAAAGGACTTCTTGTTGGAAAGATCATCTGGTCCATCCTCCCTGCTCAAGAAGGTCTACCTAGAGCTGGTAGCCAGGGCAATGTCCAGATGGCTTTCAAATATCTCTGAGGACAGAGATGCTACAACCTCTCTGGGCAACTTCTACCAGTGCTCAGTAATCCTCACAGTAAAACTGTGTTTCCTGGTGTTTGGACGAAGCCTCCAGTTTCAGTATGTGCCCATTACCTCTGGTCCTGTCACTGTGCACCACTGAAAACTTGTTCTACCTTCTTTACACCCTCCCTTCAGGTATTTGTTCACATTCAGGAGATCCTCTGTGAGCCTTCATTTCTCCCATCTGGGCCATCTGGGCTGAACAGTTCCAGCTCTCTCAGCCTTTCCCAGTATGAGAGACGGCTGTTTGCAGCCTTAAAAACAAAGATACTCCTTTAATTCTGCATTTATTCTTCTGTTGCACATTTCTCAGTTGAAATGTAGGTGGGATCATTAAATACCAAGCAGCAGTTGAAGAGAGCACAAGAAGGCTCTTGTGTGTTTTGCTGTGCTTGGGGTATGTTGAAACTAGTGACTGAGGCTTTCTTGTCCTAGAATAAGTCAGACTTGTTTATGAGTGGCAGATGCCCAGCATATAGACGGAAAGATAAAGGGAGACTGCCAAGTTCATCTGAGAATTTAATATGGCATAAACTGAAAGAGGATTCTGGTCTTTCTCCACATTATCTGTTTATTCCTGCCTTGTCTTGATCTCTCCTTGTGAAATGGTTTGGGAAACTGATCCATGCAAAAAATTAATGCAGCAAAAAAATTGAGCAGCTGAAGGTACAAAGAGGCAGGAATAAATTCTCTTTGTGTCACGACCACACATACTTAATGCCTATTTGGTTCTCACCTGCATGAGAGAGATCTCAGGCTATGTTGACATTGGCATCATTGCATGCTGAATAAAGTTGTCAAAATATTTGAATAATAAAATTTGAACTTTCTATTAATAATTAACCTTTTGTCTTTGTTTGGTAAGAATCAGTGAAATTAATTAATATTAATTTGTATATTTGGTGAAATAACCTATGTATTTTATTTTCACCTTTCTGCCAGCCACCTAATTTTAAGGCTAACCTGAGACTCTTTAGCTGCACAAATTGTGCTGCTTAGATTTTGAATTAGGAACTCTGTCCCCCAGTAGCTCTTTCCTCTGATTAGAAAAGAAAGGACAAGGTCACAGGTGGCAATAATTCTGCTCCAGAAGCTCTTGGGTGCCACATAGAAAGATTATTTAAGAAAAATTCTCTTCTTCATACAGAATTACTTTTTTTAATGTTCAGTATGTTTCCCTACAACAGTTGAGAGAGAAGAGAAGCAGTATGTGATAATGAGCTAATTCACCTTTCAGTGAGATTGAAGCCTTATCAAGAATAGGATCTTTTGTTTTCAGTCATTGCCACAACACAGATGTGTGACACCTTTATGCTGAAATTAGTGAAGCTGCAGTGGACCATTCTTCTATAATCTTATTACAGTTTCTGAGTACATCTGAAAAGTGATCTCTGAGACATGATACATTGCTGAACAAGGAAGACAGAAAATTATTTCAGTTTCTTCAATTGTTGACTCCCTTACCAACAGAGAAGTTTTAAGTCTGTAGAAGTTGAAGACTGACCAGATCTGCATATTTCAAAAAATATGATAGTTGAAAAATTAATTGCTCTTCTTTTTGAGATTTTAGATGACAAAATACAATGCAGTGAGAAACTGATAAAGGATCATTTAGCAATAGATTGACATTCTTGAAAACATTTTTTTCTATGAGGTCCTCTTTTCTATAACTCAGTTCAATGTAGACAATCACATTTTTAAGTGGTCTTGTTATAGAAAATGAAAGAACAGGTTTACAGCTAATCACAAGGTACTTCCTGGCTGGTTTATATGTCATGATTTCTGTTCTGACAAATAGACAAACAGCAGTACCAACGTCCGACATGATGACATATTCCCTCTGTTTAACAATTTACTGCTAGGTTTTGTTCCACCAAACAAACTCATCTAATTTGCATTAGGCTTTTGATGGTACAAATAATTTCTCCTTGCTGTTTTTGAAATTTTAATTTACTTTTTTAATCCTCTGCTTCAAATATATTAGTGGCACTGGTTCTATTGATAAAATCGGTTTTGTTGTTAGAAGTGATCACAGTGGGAGGAAAAGCAAGAATAAAAAATGTAGCGATGTCAATCAGATATCAGTGACCAATTTCTCACAAAAGAAGCCTTAACAAGGCAATGGTGAANGAGCTGGTAGCCAGGGCAATGTCCAGATGGCTTTCAAATATCTCTGAGGACAGAGATGCTACAACCTCTCTGGGCAACTTCTACCAGTGCTCAGTAATCCTCACAGTAAAACTGTGTTTCCTGGTGTTTGGACGAAGCCTCCAGTTTCAGTATGTGCCCATTACCTCTGGTCCTGTCACTGTGCACCACTGAAAACTTGTTCTACCTTCTTTACACCCTCCCTTCAGGTATTTGTTCACATTCAGGAGATCCTCTGTGAGCCTTCATTTCTCCCATCTGGGCCATCTGGGCTGAACAGTTCCAGCTCTCTCAGCCTTTCCCAGTATGAGAGACGGCTGTTTGCAGCCTTAAAAACAAAGATACTCCTTTAATTCTGCATTTATTCTTCTGTTGCACATTTCTCAGTTGAAATGTAGGTGGGATCATTAAATACCAAGCAGCAGTTGAAGAGAGCACAAGAAGGCTCTTGTGTGTTTTGCTGTGCTTGGGGTATGTTGAAACTAGTGACTGAGGCTTTCTTGTCCTAGAATAAGTCAGACTTGTTTATGAGTGGCAGATGCCCAGCATATAGACGGAAAGATAAAGGGAGACTGCCAAGTTCATCTGAGAATTTAATATGGCATAAACTGAAAGAGGATTCTGGTCTTTCTCCACATTATCTGTTTATTCCTGCCTTGTCTTGATCTCTCCTTGTGAAATGGTTTGGGAAACTGATCCATGCAAAAAATTAATGCAGCAAAAAAATTGAGCAGCTGAAGGTACAAAGAGGCAGGAATAAATTCTCTTTGTGTCACGACCACACATACTTAATGCCTATTTGGTTCTCACCTGCATGAGAGAGATCTCAGGCTATGTTGACATTGGCATCATTGCATGCTGAATAAAGTTGTCAAAATATTTGAATAATAAAATTTGAACTTTCTATTAATAATTAACCTTTTGTCTTTGTTTGGTAAGAATCAGTGAAATTAATTAATATTAATTCGTATATTTGGTGAAATAACCTATGTATTTTATTTTCACCTTTCTGCCAGCCACCTAATTTTAAGGCTAACCTGAGACTCTTTAGCTGCACAAATTGTGCTGCTTAGATTTTGAATTAGGAACTCTGTCCCCCAGTAGCTCTTTCCTCTGATTAGAAAAGAAAGGACAAGGTCACAGGTGGCAATAATTCTGCTCCAGAAGCTCTTGGGTGCCACATAGAAAGATTATTTAAGAAAAATTCTCTTCTTCATACAGAATTACTTTTTTTTAATGTTCAGTATGTTTCCCTACAACAGTTGAGAGAGAAGAGAAGCAGTATGTGATAATGAGCTAATTCACCTTTCAGTGAGATTGAAGCCTTATCAAGAATAGGATCTTTTGTTTTCAGTCATTGCCACAACACAGATGTGTGACACCTTTATGCTGAAATTAGTGAAGCTGCAGTGGACCATTCTTCTATAATCTTATTACAGTTTCTGAGTACATCTGAAAAGTGATCTCTGAGACATGATACATTGCTGAACAAGGAAGACAGAAAATTATTTCAGTTTCTTCAATTGTTGACTCCCTTACCAACAGAGAAGTTTTAAGTCTGTAGAAGTTGAAGACTGACCAGATCTGCATATTTCAAAAAATATGATAGTTGAAAAATTAATTGCTCTTGTTTTTGAGATTTTAGATGACAAAATACAATGCAGTGAGAAACTGATAAAGGATCATTTAGCAATAGATTGACATTCTTGAAAACATTTTTTTCTATGAGGTCCTCTTTTCTATAACTCAGTTCAATGTAGACAATCACATTTTTAAGTGGTCTTGTTATAGAAAATGAAAGAACAGGTTTACAGCTAATCACAAGGTACTTCCTGGCTGGTTTATATGTCATGATTTCTGTTCTGACAAATAGACAAACAGCAGTACCAACGTCCGACATGATGACATATTCCCTCTGTTTAACAATTTACTGCTAGGTTTTGTTCCACCAAACAAACTCATCTAATTTGCATTAGGCTTTTGATGGTACAAATAATTTCTCCTTGCTGTTTTTGAAATTTTAATTTACTTTTTTAATCCTCTGCTTCAAATATATTAGTGGCACTGGTTCTATTGATAAAATCGGTTTTGTTGTTAGAAGTGATCACAGTGGGAGGAAAAGCAAGAATAAAAAATGTAGCGATGTCAATTAGATATCAGTGACCAATTTCTCACAAAAGAAGCCTTAACAAGGCAATGGTGAAGCTGCCCTTTATTTGCTACAGTAGAATTCCTGGTTCGAGATAGGTGTGTGCTCTACTGTACTTGCATGATCACAGTGGCCAAGACAGTTATCACAATTGTAAAATTAACCATTGCTTGGATGCTTGCAGGAGAAATCATACATTTATTTACAAAAATTCTGACTTGCTCTCTCCTTTCATGATATTGGGCAAAACCCAAAACAAAAAGACATCTGTCCCCGATCCAAAGTTTTAATTAATGTTTACGTTGGGCTAAACACTTTTCAGCTTGTCCCACTTAGTTCTTTGAACTCTTTTCAAATGTAAAATAAACCAATAAAGCTATTCAGATGCACAGAAGGTCCATGGAAAGAAGGGGGTGGGACAGGATTGTAAAAAATACATGCATAACTTAAAAAAATATCTCAAACACTATATAACTAATCTTCTTAGGGTAAGCATCATAGGCATGCTATTATCAGTGCTGGACTGATAACATGGGAATGAAAGAGGAAAAAGAAGGCAAAAAGAGTTTAGGAAAAACAGAACAGGATAGTTAAAAAATATTACAAGAATTTGAATCTTTGGGACTGGTGACATCTTTCATGAAACAATATGCATTGTAAATATTTTTTTTGTAATTTGACTTTGCCAGTGTATATCACAGGGACATGATTTAAATTATGCTTATTCTATAGACTCAAGATTTTTATCCCGATTAAAATAAATCCCAAATCCTGTTTATCCAGTCCATGCATAATTATGTGGAACTGTTTTTAACCAAAATACATTATGTAATGGAATATAATCAAAAAGACGTAGAAATGGAGCAGAAGGGAGCAAATGAACAAATAAACAAGGTCTCAGCATATTTCACCTGCAGGTCTTTAAAGCTAATTTTAAGTTTAACCATTTCAAATAAGCATAAAGTACTATCTTCCAGTTTGCAATCTAAGGTGTAGAATCTTGTTTAGAAAATCAAGTTTAGTCTTAGTGCACTAGTACTCCTGAGATTAAAAGGGTTTCTGTTGAATGTCTTTTAAAAATTTTTTATTTTCCACTTTACCTGGATTCTTAAGTATATTACTAAGGATAATTTAAAACATCTTTCATCTTTTGAAGTATATTCTCCAATGTTATTTTTATATATATATATGAGTATGTGTGTGTATATGTTGCGTGTACATATATATATATATATAACATGTAAATTATTATGCATTTCATACTTCAAAGGAAAAAGAGGACTACATTTTTGAATTTTTTTCAGCTTTCAGTCATGAAATGAAAAAAAAATTATGTTGGATGAAATTCTGCCTTCAGAATTTGCAAAAACTCCAAGTAAACATGAGCAGGAGTCAAACACATTTGTCTGAGGACAATATTAGTCCTTTGTTCTGTAAATGCAAATATTTCATGCAAAATTAAGTAAAAAACACATGCAAGTCCAACTCATATGCACATGGCTAATAGCCAAGAAAACTTCATTGGTGCGTGTGTTAACATGCATATATGGTTTAAACTAAGAGCATTCACACAAAGGAAAATGCAGAATGATCAGCAGCATGGCAACTTTGTCAGTGACATTCCTACAGAGCAACTAACTAATGCAAACCAATATGCACATGACCTTTTTTGGGCAGAGAAGCATGATTTGAGTTGTGGGGTAAAACAGTGATTAATATATGTGGTTAGATTAGCATTTTTTATTGTCTAAGTTTTAGTAACCATTTTGCCCCACATCTGATTCTACTTGGATTATTTCCCTTTGCTATCTACCCCTTCATCATGCAAAAAGTTACAATTAAAATTACAAAGCACTGAACAAGCTCTAAACCCAACAGATAACATGGATATTCTCCACACTTTATACTGGAATTAAATTTGATATAAATACCTCCTGCTCTTACCAGTGGGTGGTGTTATTCCATGTATTTAGGTGTGAAGCAGACAGGAAAGAGATAAATCTTTCATAAGTACAACATAAATCACACAATTCTCATATTATCCTTGTACTAAGTGTAATACATTCGAACTCAGTTTTAAAGGAAATTAAGTGATTGACATAAAACTTGAGGGATAGAACTTGTGAACAGAATAAGGAATAAAATACAACAAAACAAGATACTAAACTTGGGGGTTTTCCACACTTTATTTAAAACAAATCCTCCATACTGCCTCACAATCATATTGCAGAATATAGCCTATTTAATTCATTTAATTGTTATTTCACATTAATAACAAATCCAAGACTAATTTCAGTACACCAATTTCTGAATTATGCAACTATTCATGTGACAACATGCAGTTATAGTTATTATTTCATGTGAAACAAGTTTTTAGTACATCCATTAGTGGTAATGAATTAGTTAAGGCATACATGATTTTGTAATATCTTCAGAAATAATTCAGTGAGCTACTTTAGGCTTAGTTTGCACACTTAAGGGCCCGATCCTGCGAAGTGCTGAGTACCCCGCAATTCCATTGCCATCAGAAGGAATTAAGGCTATTCAGTGCCACACAGGATGAAGCTACTGATGCTGTCTTCCACTGCAGTAATCCCCAGCAGAGGTTTATACAAGTGTCCTTGTCCTGCCCTGGGGATATTATCCCTCTGGAGGGGACACTCATGGAAGTGGCAGGTGAAGCCCAATATATTAATTTTCTATCATATTTTTAAGATCTGCTTTACTTAATGGTAACCATAAAGTCAAACTGTCAGTGATTCACCTGCATAGAAGATTTTAATCAAGACCATTGTTTCTTCTTACTGCATAAACGCATAGTACTCTGACCGTCATTCAGAAATGTATGTATAGATATCATGTGAAAGCTGTTTGAACGTATGTCAAAATTTTGGAAGTAGATTTCTAGTTAAATTGTTACAAAAGTGTATAGATTTTCTTGTTCTTGACAGCTTTCTGGAGAGTTCTGCAAAGTTTCTAATCTCCAGCTCTGAACAGCTCTGGAAAGCATCCCTACAGAGACACAGATTCACAGGTCCTTAAGATGCATGATGCCCTCAGTGTCTTCAAACTGATGTTGACTTTTCAGAAAACATATTTCTTTGACTTTTCAGAAAAAATATTTCTATCTCCAGAAAATAAGCCAGAGATATAGATGTTTATTTTTGCTCACTAGCAGATTGTCATTCCTTTTTAGCTAGCCATATATTTATAGAAGGAGAGATTACAGAGGCTTTTTTTATCAAAAACAGAACATATGAGTGTTATTCCTTGTCACTTCCTAGAAATGAGTTTCTGTGGATGGCTAAATGGTTAGCAGTACTGTGTTGATTTTCAATGCAGAATTATGTGGCTGTGTACACAAGTGAATTACTTTTCAGGCTATCATGTGATTCAAATATTTCTCTTTGAAAAGAGCAGCTAAACCTGCCTGATCCTCTCTTCAACCCATTCCCAATACACCTGTTCAAGATTACATGGAAGGAGTTTGAAAAGAATTGATCTTCATGGGTTTTACAGAACAGTAACTCTGTAGATATCAACACAGGTACTCTTGTTTGCTACTGGATGTGGAAAATCAGGGCAAAGAACAAACAAAATTCTGGAACAGCTATGTCTGAAATAAGAAACATATGATTTTTTTTCTCTATTTAAGCTTATAGAAGTCACCTGCAGTTCTCAAGCTTTTCTATCACAGTGAAAATTGAGATTTCTGATATACCTGGTGATAACCCAGGCAGTGAAATGAATGGATGTCAAACATGTAGTGGCTTGATTGTCAATAATTGAGATATATATCCACCTTCTTAAGCTTGGTACTTTTACAGCTTATAAATACTAAAGACTTACAGTCTCTTTCTAAGTTCTCATGCATTTATCTATTCCTCAGCATCTCTGCCTGAAAAACAGAAGAACATACCATGTTCATGTCAATGCCATTGGTGTATGTCCATGCATGTTGGAAGTATTCCTCCAGTCGCTGCCGCAGAGGGTTCGGGATTTGATGAAAGCGTATGAACTCCTTCACTCGCAGCATCTGCATGTGATACCGTGCAGTTCCCGAGTAGAGCCTTTGGATTATTGCAGATACGTTTCCAAAAATGCTAGCGTACATTAATGCTGGATTAAATAGAAACAAAACTTTCTTAAGTCATATCGTTGGGCTTTGCAGATGAGTATGGCTAAGTGAAAGTTAAGAACAAAGAGAAGAGTTACAAAGGTATGCATACGTTTATAGGTTCAGTTTTAAATTTAAAAAAAAAAGATTATCCAAATATGATGGGCTATAATTTCCTAAATCCACTCAAAACTCACCTTCTCACCCTATACAGGATTTGCTTACAGACACTGATATACAACATAAATCTTCTGACAGTTTGGGTAACAGATTTTGAGTAGTCAAGCAACTTGATTACTTCCTGACACTGAATGAGTCACAACATATTTTTGCATACAACATTCCTTTCCCTAGGAATTTGCCCTTCCGGCTGCATGCTTGTAATCTTATTAACTTAGAATGTTAAGCCATTTGCTCAAACACAGAGAAAAAAAAAGATTAAAATCCATGATAAAATTACTTACAGCCAATCAACATGACACAGATGGAAAAGATTTTCTCTGAGTTGGTGTTTGGAGACACATTTCCAAATCCTACACTTGTCAGACTGCTGAAGGTAAAATAAAGTGCTGTAACATATTTGTCCTTGATGGATGGTCCAGAGCTTGCATCACTCTTATTGTAATGCTTTCCTAGTTGTTCTCCTAAAGAATCCAACCAGCCAATCTTGTGAGCCAAGTAAGGTCTTTCTACATTTCCAATGGCATACCAAATGCAAGCAAGCCAGTGTGCAATTAGTGCAAATATGCACATGAGGAGCATCAGAACTGCAGCACCATATTCAGAGTATCTGTCCAATTTCCGTGCTACCCTCACTAAACGCAGCAGTCTAGCTGTCTTCAGAAGGCCTATTAATGTAGTTGTCTGTAAAAATAAGACAGAAATTAGTTTTCCCTGTCAGCAAATATATTCTCATGAACAGTAAGCACGAATAAACCACTACAAATTCCGTTATTTTGGGGAATCATCAAAATAAGTAGAACAACCCATTTCAATGTAATCTTAATTTCATTTTCTTTAAACTATCAATTTCATTATAAAACCAGGGAATAAAATAAGAAATGTACATTTAAAATCATGATATATTGAAGTTGTTATTATGCACTAAATACTCTTTCATGTTGAATATTTTACTTGATCTGGACTCTTCAATCCACCATAACAGACTTAATGATCCAATAGATTCATGATTTTTAACATGATAAAGTCTGTAAGTTATTGGAACTACTCATGATTATATGACTGTCCACATAGATAATAAGTATTTTTGAACAAAGCTGTGTGACTGTATTTGATCCTAGATTAGAAACTCCTTGCAATGCTCTAGCACACATATTCTAGAAAAGAGAAGTACTAGGGCAGAAATGTCCTAAAGAGTATATCTACAAGATTCTTCCTTTTTGTAATGGTAAGAACACTCACACAGGTAAAAGAAGGTGAGGCACTGTGAACAGAAAATCATAGAAAATTTACTCCAGATGAATCTTTTTGCATCTTGCAGATGTGGCAAGAGCCAGTAATAAAAGTACTGTACCATTAGAAAAAGAAATTGGAGCAGTTTTAAGCAGGAATATTCCAAGATATTCTCCAAGTGCAGACTTATTCTATTACTCATAGCAGCCTCTTTGAGCCTCTGATCTTTTTAAAGGAATCTAAAGGTTATTAATATAAGTTTGCAAATTTCAATTAGTAAATCATTTTCATACTTGCTAATTCCTTGTAGAAGGGATGGACAGCATTGTAAATAGGACAACTGGATTAAAAAAACCCACTCAGCTACCTTTTTTCCTTGCATTAAGCCTGAACAGATACTAAAGCGTAAATGCCAAGACTGAGCACAGTTTTAATAAGTTGGCTAGTTTGTTTTTCTTAACATGCATGTAATATTACAACACTGAACAAGAAAAGTTTTCCAAGCCTCACAAACCACTCTGACAGTAGTACGCATCACATTAAAGCTTACTTGCAACAAGTACTAGACTAGTTTTTATGCTTTATTAAATCCTTGCATTTACCATATTTCCGAGTAAAATCCCAAAGCCCTTGGAACAAAACAAGCGTCTTTCTTGGCTGCATTTAGCAGTGGACAACTCAATAAATTGTTCATATTTTCTGAGTAAATGAGCAAGAGGATAATGTAGGGTAACATTCCTTGGTTCAGTTTAACATCCCAAATAACAACTTCAGGGTGAATTTCTTATTACCACATAAAAAAGATTAGTGACCTCAATAGTCATAAAGACTAGATCCTTCAAAATGCTATGCCTAGGCTGAGATTCAGAAGCATGTGAATATTGTGATTAGGTAATTTTTTTTTTGTAAGGTAGATCAGGCTTAAATATTTATGATCCTTTAAGAAAAACTAAGATTTGTTTTTAGTGGGGTGTTTCAAACATTCTGTTACAGATGTAGTCATAGCTCTACACCATGCAAGAGGCTGCATATTCTTACAGTGCCCTTTAAATAGATCAGATGGTAGATTGTGAATCTACATTATGTCAGCACTGCTCCACCCCATTCTTAAGTTAAAACTTGCTAATATTATTCATCCTCAGTGTCAATTCTATACATAGATACATCAATTTGAGCTCTGGAGTATTTGGAAGAAAACTTCATCTCTTCAAGGATAAAATCAGCATGAATGAGACTTGATATGCTTTAAAACATCAAGAAACTCATCCAGAGTTTTAATTTTCTTTAACACAGCAGAGAGGTTTTAACACCAAAATATAGCTGGTGGTAGAGGTGAAAAGCATGGTTCACGAGTTTTAATGTGCCTTACGTACTGTCCCAGCATAGAGGTAGTCTTCATATAGTGACAGTACACCTTCCATGTGTCACTTGGCCAGGGACTGAAGTTCTTGGTTTCAGAACTACATCTCATGCAATGTAATTTAGTTGGTGTGCAATTTAGTTGGTGTGCTGGAATATTTTGATCAGCACAATACCCAAGGAGGCAGTGGTCCTATTCTATCAGTTACCTTACCCCATCTGGTGCCAACAATTAATGTCTGCAAAGAGCAATCTGATAGATGCTGCTCTCTTCTCTGGATTGCTAGCTTCTCTGTTTTCATCATACCTATCTGCTGGACTACAAGTTCAAGAGTAGTTGGATAATCGCATCAGAATCTTTTATTTTCTCTTCTTTTCTCACCATCTACTCCATATTTTTATCTCCACAAGTATGAGGAAAGCCTAAAACCTAACTTTTACAACACACACACACACAAAAGAGAGAATTATTTACTACCAACCACTATCATTTTGTGTTGAGTCTGCTTAAGCAGAAAACAATAATTTAAAATTACATTATTTCCCTATTCTAGAAATTGGAAAGTTAATGGTCTAACTCTGTTGCTTTCCTATAGTTGAAAAAGTATGGCTCAAATAGAAGCATTCAGATAGTGCTGTACGTGGTATTTGGATTATTATCTCCTGCCCTTTCAAGACGCCATTTGATATCAAGGTGTTTTGAAGCTGCATGAGCACATATGGAGCTCTCTTTAGAGCCTACGTTGTTTAATAAAAAGACTACTCAATACAATTTTTCACTGGGGATCTTCTTTGAAGAATCTCTAGATAACAAAAAAGAGCTATTTTGTAAAAAAGATAACCCTCATGACCGAAAATTTCTATTAAATGAAAAATGCTCCATTCTGACAGTTTTACATTTGCTTCTTGCTAAACTATCAAAAAGGGATCATTGGTGAAATATTATAAGTAGCAAAGTAGGAAGAAAAACTGCAGTAAGTAGCAGCTTAGAAAAGTGATTGACATATTCAATACCATGAATGAGAGAGAGAAGCTGTGATGGCATGGTGAATGGGACATAATCTATATAGCATCATTGCTGCTTAGATAAACAAACCAGTTTTTCCAGGTAGTGAAACTGGTCAGTTACTAGATTTTGAGGGAATAAAGAATCAATTTACTTATATCTGCAACAGTGAAGAAGTCATTACATGGTCCAATAATTTCTGTTTCAAATTCCACATTTTTATATTTGTCTGTTTATCTGCAAGAATGCACTTGTTTGTTACTGTAATCTGTAACATTATCTTATGTTAAAGTTATCCCTTTAGCATGACTTTAGTACCTGGCACTTCACTCTTAAGCACATCCGTAACAGGGGAAGTGTGGAAAAATGATGTTCAGGGGCAAATCCAAAGAGGACTCCTTAAATGAACTTTGGAATTGGTCCCTGTTGTAATTCTTTATGTTCCACACTTCTCATCACTGAATATAATTTTTGGCAATGACAAGTCCTCAACGATCAGAAAGGGATGCAGACCATGCCTGAAGGGGAATGTTGTAGTCTGATTTAGAAGTAATGCCATTATGAAAATGTTTGTCTTTCATATGTCTGTGCTTTCAAAACCACAGAAAAAAATTATCTGCAGAAAGATTGAGGCCTGCCACAGATAATGAATGAAAAGGTGACCAAATTTTCTCTTAAATCTCTGAGCTTTTTGGTCACCTTCTGAATAAAAAAGTTCTCTTCTGGTAAGAGAATAAGCAGAATAAGTTCCCTCTGTCCTTTATATTACTATCTCTCTTCTTATTGCTTTCCTTAATAAAACTTATTTTTACTGCATGGTTTTATCTAATGTTTCTCTAGACTCCTCATTTACCTTTTGCTTGGTTTGCTGCTTTAAAAAAAAAAACTTTTCATTCTGTGCATCACAGATAAGTCAAACCCAATTCTCTACTTGTTAGTCCACTTTTCAGAAAAAATACATTATGATTTTAACCCTTCTTAAATGAAATAAAATTGTTTGGAAGAACTGGGTCAGGAATCCAGAATATTGCATATGTTTTATACACCTTTGGGCCATTTTTGGATGCATATATTGAACAGTTTTTTACTCTATTGTATAGACAGGGTGAGGAGACAGATCATGTCTGTCAAGGCTAACCCCAAGTAACCTTTTTTTCCTTCTTTTGATAGTCTATATTCTTGATAAAATAGACAACAGCCACATCTCTTTGAAAACTAGTGTAGTTTATGCTACAACTAATCTCTTCCTGCCAAGTAAACACCTGATCTAAACATTTTGAACAGAGAAAATTTATTTTAATGATGCAATGCCAATGCAGCACTTACATGCATCATGGACAGTTTTTACGAAGTAGGCAACAAATCAAAGCAGCAATTCTTAGATAAAACCATTTGACCAAGTCCTTCATACACAATATATTTATTTATTATTTCTAAAGACAGTATCAAATATGGTATAACTGAAAAATACTAGCTAAATCATCCAATGATTCAGCAATGATATTAGCTCTTGTCAATGAAAGCTAATATTGTACATTATTCTACAAAGGAAGATTTAATTCTAGTTTAAAAGGTGGGATGGAAATAGTAAGCAGCCTATTAAATGACAAGCAAAAATACTTTAGGATACACAGCATACCATTGGGAAGTAATAAATTAAGATTTAAGATTTCTAATTCATTTAAGCTTACCTCTTCAGAGCCAGAGCCAAAAATCAGCAGGTCAAAAGGTATTGCAGCAACCATGTCAATTAGGAACCAGCCTTTGAAGTAGTGAATTGCTATTTTTGCTGGGTCACTTACCACTTCTTCATTCTGGTTTACATATGTTGTTCTGAAGTTTATTAGAATGTCAATGATAAACATAATATCCACAATTAAATCTACAACATTCAGTGGGCTGCAGGAATATCCACACTCTCTCCTCTTCCGATCCTCACTATCATTCAGAAGGAAGGCAGCAGAGTAAGGGGTGAATATGGCGGTGTATATCACCAGCAACAAAATGAGCCAGTCCCAGACGGCTTTGAAAGGACTGTAGTGCAATATAGTAAACTTGTTGATGCGAGGTGTCTGGAGTTTATATTCTGGTAGAACATCAGCCCCTAAGGATAGAACCTAGAATAAGAAATATACCGCATCAATAATCAGACAGTGTATCTACTCCAACTTCCAGTAAACATAGCAAATACAGGACAAACTTAAAAATAATTCATTGTAGTTTTGAGGATTAAGCTTCAATTACTTGGTGTTTTGGCAAACTAAACTTCTGTGAAATTTGTGGTGTCTGCCAAGTCCAATAAATTCATTGACAATTTTGGACTGTGGGTTGATTCTTGTTCCCTGTAGCAAACATTAAGAGGCATATCTTATATCCATAAAATCAGCATTATTAAGCATGTCATCGAATTCATTTATCCACCACAGGATAACCTTGGCAGTTTGCTCATGGCCAGCAAATGACTTTTCTTGCAGTGATGTAGTGTTTTTCTCCCAAAGCAAATCTATTATCATTGGCCTGAATTCCTACAAAAGAGTTTACTCTCACTTGAAAATGTAGGCAACCAAAAATAAAGAAAAGTTAGAGAAAGATCTGTTAGTGTCTTCAACAGCTATCTACACTTTGAGTTTTGTGATGTGAAAAACCTTCATGCACAGACAAATTTCACTGAGGCTATGATTCTAGCTCAGCTAAAGGTGTGACAAAGAGGGATACCACAGGAGTATTGCCTTTTGCTCCACTTCTATTTTTGTCAATGCTTAAAGCTTATTATTCCTTTAAAAGTATGGATTTGTTATCTGCTGGTGTTATCTAAGTTGGATTTCAATTTTATTTGGAAGGATTATGTTTGTAAGCACTGCTTAATTTGCCAGCTCTGGAAGCTGAAATGTTTGCTTTGTTGCAGAGAGCAAGCATTGTGAGCACCAGATAAAACAAATTTCCTTCGGCTGCTCTTTCAGTCTGACTGAACTCTGACATGAATGAACAAAACCTTTAAGAATAAGAAGGTAAATTATATTTTGTCACTATTCAGTGTTCGGGACTGTCAGCAATGATGGTAATTATTGCCTTCTGTGCTGCAAATGATCTCCAAATCCTCTGGGACTCAGATCACCACTTCATTTTACATAGACCAGTGAACAAACATCAGATGGTGACAACCGTCAGTTATTACCCATTTGGGCAATATTCATGTTCAAGAAATCTTATACCCTTTTATCACCAGTTACTTCTGCCTATTCCTTATTCTCCTGCTAATTAAAAACAATTAAATTTTAAAAAAATTACTTCAAAAGCTATTAAAATGAATAATTCTACTCAAATGAAATGATTATTGGAAGGAGAAGTACCTTGTCAGCGGTATTGTCTGCTTTTATTTGCCTTCTTTTTTACAGTTAATATTTTGGGATTTGAGATTTCAGCTTGTTCAAAACTGAGGGAGTCCATGCTCCTCAAACATAATCTTACAAAATTCTAAGGGTCAGCACACTCTGTTTAAATTTCCAACAGCAAGTGTTGTATAAACCTTAGATCCTATCCTTATCTAAGCATCACCAATCTTATACAGTCAAATTCTACTCTGAAAATGTTGTGAGAATGCAGGGGTTAATAACCACTCTTCTTTGAACTTGAAGAAAGAAGTGATTAAGCCATCCAAAAGAATATATGCTAGCTTCAAGCAGCCACTAAGCACTGTGCTGAGCTGGTGGTGGAGGCTGTTCATCAATTTTTTGTATTGTAACTAAGACTTGCACTTAACTAATGGTGCTGGCTATTTTTTTATGCATTAAACACATTAGGTGACAGCAAGCTGAAGCATTGCTTGGTCTCTTAGCAGTCTTAATATTTTCAGTCCCCCACCTGATGAGTTGACAAGAATGTTTTCTTAATATTTGAGAACAGTGAGTATATGTGCCAAGGGAACTGCTATTTATAAAATTTATATCACTGTTCTCCTGCTGGATTTTCAGACAATGAAGGGAATGGATTAGGCAACAAGGACAATAAAGCTTACTTCAGTTGTTTCTTTCTGTTGCTTGAAAATTCCAGACCCTGTGCTTCATTTCAGAGCAATGCATAATGTAAATTGGACTTATTCCCCTGGAATTTGACTCCTAATGTAACTTTAGTTACATTTATTCCTAAATTGGTTTAAACTGAGTTAGGGAAAACTGGAGTTAAAAACCCCAAACAATTGGACAAAATGAGGGAACAGCAGTATAAAAGCAATCATAGCAGAAATGGATCCAATTCTTTTGGTGACAGTTTCTTAGACATACAACACAGGGGAGGCTGAATTGATGGTTGTGAGTTTCATATTCATAATGTTATACAGAACTTTACATTTCTGCATTGCTTACTCCCATGCAATGAGAAGTAAAAACAAACACTCGTAACTATTTTGTTTGTTGTATCTTGAGAAAGATGATGTGACTTCATTTTCAAATAAAAAAAATCACAGTTGCACATCCAGAAAAATGAGAAAATACATTATTTAGTTTTATGTCGGCAGTTTCAATAGAGACTGATTGATTATGAGGTGAATTTGTCCTTTTGCTGTTGTGTAACATCCTTGCAAAGCTTGGCTACTGCTGTTGGCCAATTTTGGCCATCTTGGCTAGATGGAAGACTTCAGTCTACTTAGAAATCCACTCGGAAGACCTTTAATATTTCCACTTACTTAAAACAGATGTTGTCAAATTCATTGTTAGTAAAAATAAAATGTATCAGCTTTTCTCTTCTGGACAGTAAAACTCATACTTTGGATTGTATAAGAGGTGGCTTAGGGAATGAAACATTTTTAAGAGTAAGAAATGTGAGTGGGACAAGACTGAAGAATTGTAGTGTTAAAACATCTTTGAACCTTGGGACATGACATGACGAAAAAGCCAAGCTTCCTTGCATCTTACCAAAAAGAAGACTATAATGCTAAGCAGAAAAAGTCATACTAGCTGCAATAGGTTTCTCTTCTGAAAATTAAGGGTATTCAAACTTGTTGAAACACCACCTCACACTGGCTTTCCCGGGGAAAGCAGGAATGTATTTATTACTGGTGTGCTTTACAAGCAGTATTAGGTGATAAGATTTAATCTATTTTAAATGACAACATTTCAAGGTTAAATAAACTGTACTATATTTTGTCTTTGAGTAAAGAACTCTGATATAAAATTCAACTTTTCTGTGTTCCTGTTTATCTAATTCACTGTTGAAGCGGCACTGCTGCAAGTTACAAGACTTCATTCAAACTCATTTTTTACTCTGAGAATCTTGCTTGAGGTGTTTCGCAAAGATAGGGCTGGTGACCACCTTCTACAGTTTTTAGGTTCATGTATTCACTTCCTAAGAACACAAGTTCAAGGTGGCATTTATTATAGAAGGGTTGCAATCAGATACCCAGACAAATATGGAGTGAGACCAAAGTAACTGTCATAAATTAACAGTGGTAGATTTTTCTTTCTGAACTGTTCGGTAGCTTTCAGTTTCTCAAATATAATAGTAATCCGCTGAAATTGAAAAAAAAATATTTAAGGATAAGGAAAATTTATTATTGGTTACTGTTCTGTTAAGCAAGAGGAGAAAGGAAGTGTATGTACCAGAGGGACTATCAGGTGACAGTACTTAAAAAAAAAGATTCAGTGAGCCTTATCACTTTACACTGTCTTACACTGTTCATGGTAAAATCTTTTTCTGGGCAGTTCTATGATCTTTCCCCTTGCGAAAACCTGCCTGGTACCAGGTATAATTTCTGCCCTGTGCTGTGTTTAAAAGACCTTGTTTTGCATAGTGTTTTTTGATGAAGTGTCAAAGAGCCAAACTGGGTTGATGTGCTTTGCAGTACATTTGCCATATGCTTCCCTGGGTAACTGGATTGTGTAGGGGACTCTTGCTATATGCTCTGCAGCATCACATGCAGAAACATTATTTGACTGTTCTTCTTCCCTGTACAGCTTCATTTATTAAATAGAATATGTAGGCAAAATGTTAGACAAGATCTTGGATGATCTGGGAATTTTGCTCTGGTGTCTGTTACTGAGTTTCTCAGTGACCTTATGCAAGCTGTTGTTTAACCTCTCTAATTTCCATCAAGTAGAGAGAATAATATTTACAACTGAAAGTATCCTAAAGGATAATGAGCAGAAAACATTCATAAACGCTGTTTTGCAACAGCAATGGGCTACCACAATTCTTACTTCTCTAAATTTAGTTGATTCTTTTAATTTTTTTAAATTAATTCACTGAAATATTTGTCCTCTTCTCCTTCACCAAAAAAAGTGTGACCAGCAGGTCGAGGGAGGTGATTTTTCCCCTCTAGGCCACTCTCATGAGACCCCACCTGGAGTGCTGCAACCAGCTGTGGAGCCTCCTGCGTGAGATGGGCATGGTCTTGTCAGAGCAAGGTCAGAGGAGGCCACAAAGATGCGCAGGGGGCTGGAGTACGTCTCTTACGGAGACAGGCTGAGTTAGGGTTATTCAGCGTGGAGAAGAGAAGGCTGTAAAGAGAACTTACAGCACCTTCCTGTATCTAAAGAGGGCCTACAGGGAAGTCAGAGATAGACTTTTTGCAAGAGGACAAGGCGGAATGGTTTTAAACTGACAGAAGGCAGGTTTAGATTAGATGTTAGGAAGAAATTCTTTACTGTGAGGGTGGTGAATCACTGGAATGGGCTGCTCGGAGAAGTTGTGGATGCCTCATCCCTGTGAGTATTCAAGGCCAGGCTGGTTGGGGCCTGAGCAACCTGGAGTAGTGGTAGGTAGCCCTGTCCATGGCAGGGAGATTGGAATGAGATAATCTTTAAGGTCTCTTCCAACCCACACCATTCTATCATTCTATGATTCCACTATTCAAACTGTACAGTTTCAAGAGACTCTGAGAGACCCGTATTGCTATCACATGTATATTCATAAATTTTGTTCTGAGGCATTTTCATTCTAAATTTATTAAAGAATGCAAATGCACACAGCAAAAACCAAAGACCCAGAAACAAAGAAGCATAATAGTATTATGCAAAGAAGCATAATAGATATGAATAAATCATAGCAGAAATAATAAATGATTAATGCCATCATGAATTGTTCAAGAAATATTTCTGTCAAACCCTTGCATGGATTAACAGTATGGTTTCCTGGTTATTCTACCACTTCATGAGGGCAGAACTTTCATCTTGGACAGAAGTACTGCACATCCAGAAAATATGAACAAAGAGCAATGTCTACAGGTGACAAAATACTGAAGGAGGTATAAGAGCTTGAGCGAAACCCAACAGTTTTAAGGTAGATGGACACAGATATCTGTGTGAAAAGTAGATGTGGAAGTTTGATGGTTGCAAACCTTTATAAATTAGACGGTACTTTGCTATGTCTCATGGCCAAGTGTGCCTCATAGGAAGTGTATGTATATTTAAAGGATGTAGTTTTATTCAGTACTAAATACTGTTTTGTCACTGCTGCTTTTGCAACAGATGAATTAAAGCAAATCTTGTACTAACAAGGTTAGCTACTGCATAGCACCTCTTATGTTAAGAGAATTTCATAAACATTTAATAAAGTTCAAACTATAAATATAGTCTCAAATTACTTTGGGGACTTCAAAATAAACATTTATCTCACCCATAAAACATCTTGCGTAAAACTATGGAAGATGGTACCAGTTCAAATACAATGCTGAAATATTTATTTCTAGGAAATACTAGATGACATGAAAAAATATTATTTTGCAAATGCGTTGCTGGACTCACTCCAGCAGCAGCCCAATGCTGGGCACACAGCCCTGAGAACTGAGTGGATGATCACTCCTGCATCCTTAAGCCAGGAAGGATGTAGCAAATCTAGAAACACATCAGATCCTTGTATGCTGAGAGACTGAATACCTACTATGAATAGTGATTTAAGAAACTCATTGTATAAAGCATATTCAACATCAAAATAGGCAATTTACATGAAAATGTAAAGAAGAAACTGAACCAGGATAATTGTATTGGAAACATTATAGTAGCTGTTGGAAAAAAAGGAAGGAAATGGAGCATCTGTCTCTTCAGATCTAATCCAAATACACAATACAATATCTTCCTTTTAACACGTAGTTTTGTAATTTTCAGATCTTTATCAACAAGGCTAATAACAGTATTGGACAGGAAAAACTTGGAAAGGAAAAGAAATGAGAAACATGATTCAGACTCGTAAGCTAAAGCCATCTTCCTGTAATTGACTGTTTTTGTCCTGACCTTAAATCTGAATTATAGTGCACCCAAAAAATGAGGCAGTATTACTTCTGCTTTAAAATTATTTTAATAGATTTTATGGAACTGTCTTCTCTTGATGAAACCTCTCCTGGCTCTCTTTTCTCCTGTGTATTAGTTCTGTTGAAGCTGCCAAGTTATAACTAGCAACTACATCTCTTTCCTTTTCTTCTCTATTCATACCATTACCATGAGACACCTACAGACTGGATCTCCTAAGGAAATTTCTGAATCTAAAACCAACTGAAAATAAACATTACACGAGTATTAATGAACAAATGGAATTTAAATTAACATTGGGTCTCTGACAGTAGGCATCACCTAATTCCCCAAAACACTATGAAGGACTTTCATATTTCAGTCATCTCGATGATCGTCTTCCTTACGCAGACATGAACAACTAAGAAGGTTACACCAGTACTGAAAGCAAGCTGAAGAGCTCTTGATTTGGTGCACCTCCGAACACAGTGTTATATAAGGTTTTCATATATCAGTGTTAAAAGGTATTTTTACATGTAAAGGTATTTTTACATGTCTTTCAAAGGACAGCTATTAAAGAACATCTCCTGAAATACTAATGGTGAGGAATGTTAATAATACTTGCCTTGTCTTTATCCTTTGTCTTTATCAAAGGCTTTAAAATTATTCAGTCTGACTATTTGCATATAATGCTGAATGCTAAAACATTCTCTATGAGACAGTTTGAGGTATAATAATGAGGTCTCATACAGAAGTTTTTTGTTTTGTTTTGTTTTTTTAACTACGTCCACATATTCATCAAGTGTAATTTTAAGTAGATATTGAAACAGAACTTTTGTTATTAGTGGTGGAACCTGGAAATTCAAAGTTTATCTGAGTTTATTTTAATATTTTTTTTTGTTCTAGGTATCAGTCGCTACCTGAAGCTTTTTGAGAGCAATGGGACTTCCTGGGAGTGCTAAGTGCCTTGCTGAGGCCATGAAGTGCCAAACTTTCATAAAGTTATCAACTAATTACATGAATCCTATTCAGCTAAACATATTTACACACACAGCGACCCAAAATCTTCAAATAGTTAAAGAAAGTTATACGTGAAAGCATGTCCTGTGGCTAAAGCAATAGAACAGCCTTTTTCTCCTGTTTGTAAAATAAAATTTTTAGGTTTCAGGGAAATAATATTTACTGGATGTTACTATCAAACAAAACTCTTTCACCAAAATTGAAAATGTGCAATATCTCTAACCTATAATTTATTTTTATTAAGCTAGATATTAAAAGAGAGTAGGTATTTTTATAGTTCATTTTCCATGAAAATATTAAGAAATGGTATATAATCTTAAACCTCAGGAGCCTCTTCCTGCCAGTCAGTATATAATTACTTTCACATTAGTGGGTAATGCATTGTCAGAGTAACATTTAGAAGCATATAGATTTACTAAAAGTGCTTTACTGAACTTTAAATCTTAAATTAGGGATATACAGATCATTAAAGAAGATATTTACAACTGACTTTTTTAGCAAAAGTTAATGACAGAATATGTATTAAAAGTTGTGTAACACTCTTCTTTAAAATTCACTATGAGATATTATTTCAGAACACAGGAAATGCTATCCTTCAACATCCTAGTGAGTTTGTGAGTTATTCGTTGCTCTTCTGGCAACACTAAGCTGCTGACAAGCGCTTATTATGTCTGAAAACAAAATATCAAGGGTCAAATTTGTTATAAGGGCTTAAATTATTGTGTGGTTTTTAGTAATCAGAAATATATTTTCTATCATCTGTTCATGGCATGACAATAAAACCAGCAGATCTTGAGCTTGGTGATATTATGTCATCCTTACAATATTTATGAAAAAAGTATTTTTCATTATTTTACACTTTGACTGGTTGCTAGTTGTCAAATACTTTGATGCAGATAAAGAAAAGCATGAAAGCTATAAGAATTTCTGAAGTGCATGGAGTGAAAATGAAGTAGCTACATTCCCTGTTTGGTTCTATGATTATAGTACTTATTGACATAACTGTGAGGAGTACAGGAGAAAGGGAGAAAAGATCCTTATACATATATTCATCTTTAACTTTCAGTTTCATGATATATGTATTTTTTTTCCATAATATGCAAAATAATCAAACTCTGGTTTCTAGAAAATCTGCTTTTTGTAATTAGACCTCACAGTCTTTAAAAATGTATGAACTGCAATTGAAACTGCTCTGGTAGGGAGAAAAGCTTACTTTAGAAATTACCATCTTCCCTGTGGCTCTCCTTTTTTGTGCTTAATGGGCACATCCCAACCTTGTTCACTTAAAGGAAACATTTAATCTTAGCATTTTGCCCAGGTTGCCCAAGTTCCCCTCTAAACACCACTTTTAGGGAAGTTCAGTGCATTACCCAAACTTCTATAAAATTTGATCACCAATATTTTAACCAAAAAGCCATTTGGCAAGGGTAGATGGAACAGACTGCGTATATAGATGCAGACAATTTGATGATACAAATTACATTTCATTAGTAAAACCAACCTTTAAAAGCATGATCCAGATTTCTAGGGCCATCCATTCAATTTATGCTGGTTAGACAAAGGAAAAAGGATTTGTGACCATGGAGAACTGGGCAGACAAACTTGCTTTTGCTCAGTCAGTTGCTGGATCTTACATTAGACACTTTCATTTTTTTAAAATGCAAAAACATGTTTTGGTTTTGGGGAATTGTGGCAAGACATGGCATGATCTTCATGACGATTCTTCACTAAATACTCTAGTACTCCAACAAAAACAATAACAAAACAAAAATAGCACAGAATCAGCAGGACAAAAGTAAGTCCTTGAAAGGCTCTACCTTGCCCATGTTATGCTAAATGAAGCTCATGTTTAGAAGAGAACAGGACACTTTATTTATGGATTTTACCAGTGTCCTTGTTCTGGCTATGAGAGAGTTAATTTTCTTCTTAGAAGCTGACACAGTGCACTGTTTTGGATTTAGTATGGGTATAATGCTGACAACACACTGGTGCATTGGTTGCTAAGTGATGTTTACCCTAAGTCATGGACTTTTCAGTTTCCCCGGCACTGTCAGTGAGCAGGTGCACAAAAAGCTGGGAGGAAGCATGTCCAGGACAGCTGACCTGATCTGGCCAAAGGGATAGTCCATAGCATAGAACATCATGCCCAGACTATAAACTGAGAGGGTTACCAGGAAGAGAGACTGATCATGACTTGGGAATGGGTTTGGCATCAGTCAGCATGCAATGAGCAACTGTATTTTATCACTTGTTTTTCTTGGGTCTTTCTCTGTGTCTCTGTTTCTCCCTTTTTCTCTTCCTCCCTCCTTTTGTTTACAATTGCTATTAGTATTAGTATCACTTCTGATTTTCCCCTCCATCCCACTGAGGGTGCAGGAAGGATCTGAGCAGCTGCTGTATGATACTTAGTCACCAACTGGGGTTAAACTGTGACAACCAGGGAGATATGGGAATCTTTTTGGTGCTACTGCAAATATTAAAAGCTCAATCCAGTGGAAAAAATGCCTAGGATAGAAGCCTGTAAGCCTTAACGTTCATTATTTTCTAGATATATTGACTAATTTATCACCATGTGCAAACTGCAGTTTCCTTTGCTTCCTGGATATTGTAGGTGGAAAGAAGTGAGAAAACAGCACAATATATCTGGAAATAACCATCCTAGACAAAACTTATTTTTCAAGCTTTTTTGAAAACTTTGAAGGAGGCTACAGTCTGCATCCTATCCTAACAATATTTGTCAAAATAAATTAGCTGGCCTCTAACAAGTTCTGCAGAATGGCCATGAGCCACAGGCTCTGACTTTTTGCTCAATTCCAAACCCAGCAACTAGCAGCGTTAGAGACTAAGCTGCAGCAAAAAGTGTTATTCTCCTTTGGTTATAGTCTTCCGTTCGGAACTCACCTACAAACACAGTGAAACTGAACTTTGAACAGAACAAATTGGTACAGATGTAAGCCCATATCATTCAGCAGTTCTTTTGCTTCAAAAGAAAGTAGGTTTCTTCATAATTAATAGAATTCATTTAGAAAATAGAACATTTTCAAAGAAGATGGATAGTTAGATCAGAAAAAAAATGCAAAGCTGTGAAATGAAGAACTTTTCTTCCCATTTAAGAAACGTTTCTCATTTATTAGTAGTAGTATACTCAACAGGCTGTCTGAAGCTGAACATATCATCTCATGACAGCTTCCAAGATATTGACTAGCTACTGCAATTTCCATATTTAAAAAGATACTGCCTTAATGTAAAACTGGCAATTCTTTGAGTAAAAAAAGAAATTTTTATGCTTGCAAATAAACACAAAGTACCTTAAAGACAATTTCACCATGTGCTACAATGCAAGATTTATTCAATTGTCAAAGAAAAACAGACCCACCTAAGATAAATATCAAGAAGAAGAAACTCTGAGTTTGCTATGTACTACAAATATCAACTAAATAGTCATACAATTTCAGTACTTTATTTTGGATAGATTTTTATTTTATAGTATATTTTTACACTTTAGATGGTGTCAGAGACTGAATGTTATATTATATGGCTTAAACATCTTCATGAAGGATTTTTGCCTATTATAGTAAAACTGTATTACAAAAGCTGCAGAGAAGACCACCAACCCTGAATAGGCCTTTTGACTGAGGCCCTGAACTACTCGTTGATGGAGGTAAGATAGTGTCACAGGTCTGGGCTGGGTGAAGAAGAATGCATTCACAGAGGGATCAAACTTAGCACCTTCTGGGTGGAGACCACAGCCCCAGGGCTATCATCTGCCAGGCTCGCACAGACCCTCACACCAAAGGGTGTGGGGGAGGAGAGGCTTTGGGTGTGTGGTGAAAAAGCATCTGGTCAGAGGCAGTGAACGCCCATCCCCGACTGTGCAGAGCCCAGCTGCAGGGGCCCCTTCACCCCAGGAAAAGCCGCGTCCACATGAAGGCCAGCTGAGGGGGTGTCATGGCCCTTCAAAGGATCCCCCCAAGGGGTCCCTAGACCCTGCACCAGAGCACTGATGCAGCAGATCCACAGTGTTGCAAGGGACAGTGTCAAGCTGGCCACTGCAAGGGAAGCATCTGGGCGTTCCCACCTGGCCCAAACGTCTACTAATCCATTGGATTCTATACTTTTTTGGCGCGGTGGCGGCAGCGGGGGACCCTCACCACCAAGAAGACCAGATGGAGGGGAGCAACGAGATGTCATTGGGACCCTTGGAAGGGTGATATATTTCTACCTAACCCCTATCACTCTCTCCCTCTCCCTCAACCCCCCATGCACAATTCTTTCTCTATTTCTTTCCTTCTTTCTTTCGTTCTTTCTTTCTTTTTTTCTTATATCTTTCTTTCTCTCTCTTTGCCTCTTTTGCTACTAAATAAGATACATCAGTTTTTTGGCACCAACATCTAACCTCCATTGGTTTTAATCACGGCTTTTTTGGTGTATTTTGAACCTTTCTCGGTCCGACTCGTTTTATTCACAGAGGCTTAGTTTCCTTTGGTCTTCTGTGTTAAACCGGTTCGTGACAGTGTTACGCTCATTAATTTTATGTTCAGTAACACCAATACCACCCATACACCTCGATAAATGCTTTGAAAATACACGTTTCCACATTTATTAACTACAGCTATCTATTAATAATATCTATTTCCTAAACATAATATTTGGAATTCAGCAAACCTTTGATTTTTGATTCATACATCTGATCCCTGATTTTTCCCTTACTGTAATTTTATTGATATTTCAATATAATTTAAGGAGTGTTCCTCTTTTTTTTTTTTTTTTTTTTTTTTTTTTTATGCTTTTANGAAAGAAGTGAGAAAACAGCACAATATATCTGGAAATAACCATCCTAGACAAAACTTATTTTTCAAGCTTTTTTGAAAACTTTGAAGGAGGCTACAGTCTGCATCCTATCCTAACAATATTTGTCAAAATAAATTAGCTGGCCTCTAACAAGTTCTGCAGAATGGCCATGAGCCACAGGCTCTGACTTTTTGCTCAATTCCAAACCCAGCAACTAGCAGCGTTAGAGACTAAGCTGCAGCAAAAAGTGTTATTCTCCTTTGGTTATAGTCTTCCGTTCGGAACTCACCTACAAACACAGTGAAACTGAACTTTGAACAGAACAAATTGGTACAGATGTAAGCCCATATCATTCAGCAGTTCTTTTGCTTCAAAAGAAAGTAGGTTTCTTCATAATTAATAGAATTCATTTAGAAAATAGAACATTTTCAAAGAAGATGGATAGTTAGATCAGAAAAAAAATGCAAAGCTGTGAAATGAAGAACTTTTCTTCCCATTTAAGAAACGTTTCTCATTTATTAGTAGTAGTATACTCAACAGGCTGTCTGAAGCTGAACATATCATCTCATGACAGCTTCCAAGATATTGACTAGCTACTGCAATTTCCATATTTAAAAAGATACTGCCTTAATGTAAAACTGGCAATTCTTTGAGTAAAAAAAGAAATTTTTATGCTTGCAAATAAACACAAAGTACCTTAAAGACAATTTCACCATGTGCTACAATGCAAGATTTATTCAATTGTCAAAGAAAAACAGACCCACCTAAGATAAATATCAAGAAGAAGAAACTCTGAGTTTGCTATGTACTACAAATATCAACTAAATAGTCATACAATTTCAGTACTTTATTTTGGATAGATTTTTATTTTATAGTATATTTTTACACTTTAGATGGTGTCAGAGACTGAATGTTATATTATATGGCTTAAACATCTTCATGAAGGATTTTTGCCTATTATAGTAAAACTGTATTACAAAAGCTGCAGAGAAGACCACCAACCCTGAATAGGCCTTTTGACTGAGGCCCTGAACTACTCGTTGATGGAGGTAAGATAGTGTCACAGGTCTGGGCTGGGTGAAGAAGAATGCATTCACAGAGGGATCAAACTTAGCACCTTCTGGGTGGAGACCACAGCCCCAGGGCTATCATCTGCCAGGCTCGCACAGACCCTCACACCAAAGGGTGTGGGGGAGGAGAGGCTTTGGGTGTGTGGTGAAAAAGCATCTGGTCAGAGGCAGTGAACGCCCATCCCCGACTGTGCAGAGCCCAGCTGCAGGGGCCCCTTCACCCCAGGAAAAGCCGCGTCCACATGAAGGCCAGCTGAGGGGGTGTCATGGCCCTTCAAAGGATCCCCCCAAGGGGTCCCTAGACCCTGCACCAGAGCACTGATGCAGCAGATCCACAGTGTTGCAAGGGACAGTGTCAAGCTGGCCACTGCAAGGGAAGCATCTGGGCGTTCCCACCTGGCCCAAACGTCTACTAATCCATTGGATTCTATACTTTTTTGGCGCGGTGGCGGCAGCGGGGGACCCTCACCACCAAGAAGACCAGATGGAGGGGAGCAACGAGATGTCATTGGGACCCTTGGAAGGGTGATATATTTCTACCTAACCCCTATCACTCTCTCCCTCTCCCTCAACCCCCCATGCACAATTCTTTCTCTATTTCTTTCCTTCTTTCTTTCGTTCTTTCTTTCTTTTTTTCTTATATCTTTCTTTCTCTCTCTTTGCCTCTTTTGCTACTAAATAAGATACATCAGTTTTTTGGCACCAACATCTAACCTCCATTGGTTTTAATCACGGCTTTTTTGGTGTATTTTGAACCTTTCTCGGTCCGACTCGTTTTATTCACAGAGGCTTAGTTTCCTTTGGTCTTCTGTGTTAAACCGGTTCGTGACAGTGTTACGCTCATTAATTTTATGTTCAGTAACACCAATACCACCCATACANAGCATTAACTCTGAACTATCCTGGGTTTGCCCTTCTCTATTGATCCTGTTACCAGTTACAAGCTGAAAGCATCATCCAAGTTCTAACACATGACAGGTAATAAATGAGAAAAATCACCTTTGGCTTATTAATTTTGAGGGCAGTCAGAATTTATCAGACAACACACTATGCTGACTGGGGTTAATGGTCTTTGCTTTTTCTCACTATTTCTACTAATTGGAAAAAAATGCTAAACCCTATCAAACCCTAACCAGAAAATATTTTCCTCAGCTGCCAGTACATCAAAAACAACTAATCCACATGCTTTTTTCCTCCCCCCTGTCCAGGCCAAAAGAATAATAACCTCACTGCTGTTTCTCCTTATTATGCTTAAGGATCTCATTTATAATCAGTGTTAGAACATAGCTGCTTTATAATCATCATACTACCTGCAAATTGCAGGAACTTCCTGTTCTTTAAAACTCAGTTTATTCACAATTTCCCTCTTAGCGATGTGTGGGAGAGTACAAACTTCCTTGAAAAAATTAATCATTAGATTACCCACCAGTTTTTCAGTTTGTGTACTAGCTAGTATTACACTAAAGAGAAAAGAATTTAAATTGTTAGCTGAGCATACCTGCCATTTTTTTTCTGAGGAAAATGACCGTTAATAGGTATGACTATATAATTTCAGGTAAATGCTAAACACTGCCTGTCCAGGTTATGGCATTTTGTGGCTAGATACAACACTGGTCCTTCAGTATGTACATGTGAGGTGCCTGGCACTAGAGCAGAGTTCAGAATCCAGACCATTTGAGGGTAAGGGCACTTAGAGAGGGAGGGAGTCCTGAGTCTGAGTACGTGGTGCCCAGGGTTATTTTTGTGGATTTTTTAACAGATGGTCATTTATGTAAGATGAGGAACAGTCAAAATACTCTGGAACTACAGCCCAGGACTGCCTCTTTCTAAGAGGTTGCCCTGAATGTTAGCTACATCAGCAGTGTTCTTGAAAAATAGCAGCTCTTTATGACCCATGAGATCCACAGCATTCTGCCCTCTTCCCTTCCTCTTTCCACACGTCAGCTGCTATTGCTGTCTGTCTCTTGGAAAACATATACTTGTGCTGTCCTAAAGATAGAAACTGTGTCCTGAGTTAACGTGGTAACCACCGGACTCTGATCTAACTCTGCAGTTGTGCTGTTTTGCGTAGGAGGTTGGGTTAGACGGCCTCTAGAGGTCTCTTCCACACTACGTTTTTGTATGGGTCTAAGGTTACATGAAGGAGGGGCCCTGACTTCTTTCATAGCTGATTTAAGGCTACTATAACTGCATGTGTGAAAGCTATTATTCCAGACTGTGCATGCCAAATGCATCAGAGGATTCTCACAGTTCTCTGGATCTTAATGGGGCTTGACTTGCAGTTCATGGTGAGACTGTTCTGGTGGGTGTCAAAACTTTTGGTTTCAGCAGAGTAACCTACCAAGTTTAGAAACTTCCAAGGTCAATCCACCATGAAGTGGGTGTTTATAGCTCTAGACCAGAGAAATGAGGCTTGCCTAAATGCTTGCATGATTTCAATCAGCTTCACTTGCTTTGTAGAGTATTGGTTCTTACACCCAACTCATTATTTTCAGAACAAATTACAGTGCAGTCTGAAAGCCTATTTTCTCCCACTTCTTAGCATCAGAAAAGGAACGATGTTTTGGCAAATGACCTAATATTAACAAAGGTCATATGCTTCATTCCATGTTCACATCAAGGCAGTAAAACCAAAGAGATCACAAAACATTGATTACTCAAAAGTGTAATTCATAGAAGACAGGGGATACTTTTTCCCAACTCAGCAAAATCAGGTAATCCCTTTCCAGAAGAGTAGATCTTGCGGGAAGGACATGGACTAATTAAGGATGCATCCAGATTACATGCTGCAAAGCAGCTGGGCTTTCCGACTGCTCCATTTCTACCATATGTTGTGAAATCTTCTCAAAACACTGCAGCAGTTCAGATGCCTGAGCCTATTCTGCTGTCACAAAAAGAAGAGGCTCTACTCTAAGGAAGGAATATTTTATCTTTCACAATTGTTGTGAATCTTATTTTTATTACTTGGTGCAACAGTAAATAATTATAACAAACATGCTACGTTTTCTTCTGAAACTGATCAAAACAGTGGGCTTTATTTTCTGCTTCCATGACCTTGGACTAGCTATTTGCTCTGGTGCAAAAGGTACTACTTTCCAGTTGTGACACCTTTGCACAGGTTTAAATGGCCACACTGGGACTGAAGTATTTTTATTAGTTTTCACCATGGTTTCTTTGCTTTTCTTTATTTCACAGAGTGTGTCACACCTTCTAAATGACAATGAAATTACACACATTTATACTATTTCTGTAATTACATCTATAGTAATTACAAAGCCTAATTATATAATGACAATAAAAGATGAAATTTTATTGCATGAGGGTGCTAAGCATTATTGCAAAGAAAGGGAATGATTCCTGTATAAACTATGTCAATTCACAAATAACAGGAAAAAGAAGATTCTCACTTCAGAGTAAACTTAAACTTTCCATACATTAACTAGGAAATGTTGGCTCTGCTTACCCCCTCATTTCACTATTATATACATAATCTTGCTGCGTAATTGGAAGACATCAAAATTGTTTCCCCTTTATTCAAAATTTTCTACTTTATGCAGAATGCAAAATAAACAGCCTTGAAATGTTGTGTGTGAGTTATTGCAGGATGTAAACAGCACAGTGTGTCAGCTGAATCAGACTGCTGAAAACGTATAGATCGATAATTCGGTTTATTTTTAGGTCTTATATTGCCCCTCTCTGTCCTAGATGCTGGTAGTTTTCTTTAGCCTGAAAACCTGAAGGTCAGTTCGAAGTCATGATCATATAATAGTTCTTTTTATATCAACAGCTTTATTGGCCTTGGGAGGATATTGTTACTTATTTCTTAATCTTTTGGGAAACTAAATAGAGGCTGGCCAGATTACAAAAACATGCAGTGAAACTACAAGGTCTATCACTTCATACATGAACACTTTCCCCCCGCCCCGCCGCCCCCCTCTTCACTGGCAGCTCTATTTTCAGAAGATATGTGGGTGTTCAGCATGTCTGCAAATCAGATCACAATATTCTGTGTAGCCTGTCAAGGTATATATTTATCATTTCATCAGTCATATGACCAGTTTGGGTATATATATGTTTCCTAGAGGTGGGTGGGTAATGAAACTGTTTTGAAAACTATTATTACAAGAAGTTTAAAGATCACAGAGTTTTACCTTCCTGTAAGTCATTTATTGAGACAAATCATGAACAACAGAAACAACAGATGCATACTGGGTCCTTCAACCACATGCTGTATTCCTTCAGACTGATGAATTTCAAGGAGATAAATAATCTCTGAACACTAGTGATCAAAAGCAACAAAGCAGTTTTTCTGAAGCAACAAAATAAAGAGACCAGTAATTTATACTTTTATTAACTGTAACAGTTATTTTTTGGCAGTATTAAGTTATGGACATACCAGAATTCTCTCTTTTCTTTAAAAATAAGCACAGATACTGACTATTCTAGTCTTCATGAGTCTGTTTACAACAGAGTTCACTACTTTGCAGCCGTACATCAGTGGAAACTGGATGTGTAAGAAGCTTTACAATAAATCAGTATTTAAACAAAAGATAAAATCAGTTCCTGCTGTGTCTTTGCACATTGCAATTTTAAGGCCAGAAGTCCCCTTTATGAATGCATAAAAAATGTTAAGAGACAGACGGCAGACTTTTGCCCTACTGCCTTCTTTAATAAAAGTCTACTTTTTGTGCCTCTAGGAAGACTTGTCTCCTTCTAACAATCAGTGTCAGGACCCCAACTGTACCTGTCAGTACAAAAGAGTGCAGAAATTGCACTGTCCCCCTGAACAGACTGTAAAAAAGAAATAATGGAAAAATGTAAGTTGAGATTTTTCTACAAGAGTGACATTAACACCTCTGGAAATGATAATGAAAAACATTTTTAAAAACAATTTTTTCTAAAGTGGAATGGAAATGTAAATTTAATTTAGTGACAAATATCTGCACTGGAATATAACAATGCCAGTTTATCAATCAGGGCTATCTAGCAGATACTACTGGCTATTTCTCTGAGTAAAAGTAAATATTATGCAGAAACAAGCGTCCAGAAAATGTTATGCTTCTTGGTATTACACAAGGAGTTATGATCAGTGAAGCCCCAGGTGAAAATCCAGGCAAAGCAGTCAGGGAGTCTACTTTTTCAGGACCATCACATGTGCACCTCTTCACTGCAAGCTATACCTTAAGGCTGTTTCCATCTCTACCTAATGTCCTGAACACTCCTGTTAAGTAGTAAAACAGTTTCTTCAGGAAGGTTTCTTGCAGTAGAATTTTTAACCCAGATTTTTCACTCAAAGTATAAACCACTGTCCCACAGCATCTTCTGTTTCTTCTGAAATTGTTTTCTAAACTTTATTCTACTTTCTATTTCTAATTTATTCCACAAAAATCTTTCTACTAAAGTATCTTACTCCTCTTTAAATGCTTTCTCAAAGCGCATCACTGCCTCTAAACACAGTGGCCACGACTCTTTTATTTACTTTATTCATTATTCTTCCTCTACCCTCTGAAAGTGGCTATGTGCCATCCTTTCCTTTTTCACTGTCTTCAAGATCTGAATTACCTCTCCAGCTTGTGGATATTAAAGAAGTTATACAGCTGTTGTCTTTGGAAAGAACTTGTTGCATCCTGTGATGCTGATACTTGGTTTGATATTACTGATACATGAGAGAGAATCCAGAGTGCAGTGATCCGACAGCGAAGTTCACTGATACTTTTATGTGGTGCATACCAGAGTCCATGTCTCTGTATTTTGAGTTGCACAGTGAGGAGCAACAGTAGTGGAATTGTCAGACTATAACAGCAGGATCAAATTTCTCAGCAAAACTGAGGAAAGGGAGGAAGATAGACAGTAAGGACTACAAAGGGAGAGATGGATGGATGTATGTTTGAATGGTAAAATACATGGCTGGGAGAAGCCTTTTATGTCATCTAGTCCTGCAGTCCCAGAAAATACAGCATTGTTATGTATCCCTCCACTACACTTCTCAGGCTCTTTCTAGTAACACTTAGAATTCTTGCCCTAACTTTTATTAGAAGGCTGTTTCAGAATGTCACAACTCTCATTAAGGGTGACCTTTAAATTTACCATGGCTGTTTTATACTCATTTGCCCTTTACTGATATTGCCCCATAGATTAAATAGGTCATATTGCCTTCTGTGTATTTTTGATAGTTTGAAAGATTTCCTTATCAGAGACTGTGCCAGCATGAACATATCCTAACTACCTCATCTAACATTTCCACCATATTCTATTCTCAACACTGTGCTCAAACCTTCCAAGCCCACTTTTGCACTATTCTCCAGATACATAATGGAACCATGGCCTAGGAAAAGATTTACAAAGAAATTTATAGCCAGACATGCAGCGGAACCTTAAAAGAGCTGATTCTTACGAAATACATTGAAATCACTGGGAATAGAAACATAAACAGGACTAAAACTAGCCACTTTAATCTTCTAAATGTCTATTTTTAATCTAATTCATGAATCACTAGTTAACTAGATCCTTGACCATCGTAATACTATAGACCTACATTTATTTATACCTCCTACGAGTTTCTACCTGTACCTAATTCTAGAATTTAGGATTCAGCAGCAACTAAAAAGACTGGTAAGTGAATGTAATAACATAAAAAGCAGCAGCTGCAGGGACCTATTTCCAATTATAATGAATGATGTGGCATCAAAGTTTGCTATGCAAATTGTGCACTGCACAATGGTTGAGATCATTCTAGAAAAGGACATAAACCAATGTCAAATTAAATTGGAAGGCTCTTGTGAAGTGTAAAGGTTTTATAGAGCATTTCAAGTTTAATTTTGAATTTAGTTGGTATCAATTTTCCTGGAAAGACTAGCTGTTCCATGCCATTTCCATTGGACTTTTCATAAAATCTAAATTATATGGAGAATAAACATAGATTAAAAAAATAATTTCTGCCCCCCTTCTACCCCTAACAGTGTCATTAGTACATAGAAACGCAGCACTCTGGCACTAATTAGCCAGTCAGAATTAAAAAAAAAAACAAAAACAAAGAAAAAAGGAAGCCCCAAAAACCTACCTTGCCTCATGCTTATATAAGTTATAAAAATTATTCTTTTTTTATGTAACTTTACTTTTTGCCACGTGATCTATGAAAAGATTTCTATGTATAACTACTATGAATAATTTAAAACATATCAAAATGGATCCAGAAGAGATTATATCTTTCAAAACTGACCAGAGAAGAAAGCACAATGGTTGCAGATTCAAGTTAGCTATTATAGACAAAATATATGAAAGATAAAAATCCAATTACTTTTTAGGCACTAACTGATCTCAAAATAGAAATGATAGAACTTTTATCTCTATTTCTCTAGGAGGGTGAACAATACATTCCTTTTTATATCTGTCAAAGGGAGTAGGAGCATGGACAAAATCTGGCATAGCACCAGTGTAGGGAAGCTGCAGTCTGGTCTACAGAAGGTGGGTCAGCACTTGGGGACATGGTTTAGTTCTGGACTTGTCAGTGCTGGGTTAATGGTTGGACTTGATATTCTTAAATTCTATCATTCTATGATTCTAAGTCAAAAGCTACTCTTGGCAAGATCTTCCTTATAGAACATTTATCTGCATTTTACTACAAAGAAATTCTTACCTCTTTCAGTCTGTCTGAGCATTTAAGGGCCAACCCTCTGCTTACTAACCCTATAAAAGTTGTTTGGGATACTGTCATCTCTTGATTTTTTTTTAGTATGTTGCACATTGCTAGCCCAGTCACTCTCCATATGAGACAATAACACAAATGTAATAATACTGAAATTAGCTGAAAAGTTCTATTGACTTCAGACAGCACTGCATCTGTGTTAGAGTGAAGAAATAAGCTATTTTAAATTATTTTCAGTTTTTTTTCAGTTATGTGCCTTGTTCACAAGATACATCATACATCCAGTCCAGTGGTATCTGCCTTTCATTTCGACAGCCTTTTTGGTGCACAGATGTGGAAAAGATACCTACAAGAAAAAGCATTATGGAAAGCCAAAGAACTTGAACAGAAATTATGAGATGTAATTATGATACAGCGGCACAATCACCTACCATTTGTTATCATGTTGCGCCTTACACTAATCAGCAATTCATAATGCTGAGAAAAAATTAAGAAGAATGAAACTAACATTTACGAATGACAGGAATCACTGAAATTAATGATCTTATTTAGGACACCTGGTGCATATTACATTTCTTTCCCAATAAAAAATAGAGAGCTGAAAAGTTTTGTTTGTTAGCAGTATCATCTAATGTTGTAGACTACCTCATAAGCAACTGAATTGAACGTAAATTAAGTAATGTCTTAAAGCCTTCAAATTATCCTGGAGATAGCCAAATCACTCATTAAAAGATTATCAAACTATTGAATACACTGAAAAAAAATGAAAATGTACTAAAATAATGTGTATTACCTTACCTGTGTAACCTTCTCTGTTACATTGTGCGTTCGGTCTTTCACCTTAGGTGCAATAATTGCTTTCTCTGAAGAAGGAGGAGATGAAGATTTTTTTTCACTTTTGATATCTGAAAAGTTCAGTGTGAGTTGAGGAATTTTGTTGATTGTACTGTATTTGTTGAGATTTGAATCCGATGTGGATCCCAACAGACTTGACTTGATATGATTAAAAGGCCCTGAAAAATCGGAACACACATTTATTATCTGAGAAATACAGAGAAATAAATTATCATTAATGTTTAGGTGGAATATGTTAAAAGGGTCATTAAAAACTATTGTTCTGTATATACTTCTTAATAATAAAAATTATCTACATTTTAAAAATAACTTTCTTGCTAATAAGATTCAAATCTAATATTGGCTATAACTATGACATTTCCTTCACATGTAGCCCTCAATATTTTTTATAAAGTCAATGGATTCCAAATTGCATAATGCATCTATCCTTACTTGTTTTCATGTTACTGGGAATGCTGGTGTGTTCTTATAATTCTGGCTGAATATAAAGACTATATGCTTATTTGTTTATAAGAGTGGAAATAGGACACATGTTTATATAAGAGTGCCTGGAATTAGCAAAGGCTCTATTATCACATCCCTACGTTGCTTATGCTCATGCTCACATGCTAATTCAAAGACACTGGAAAATTGAGTATAATTACTCACAAAATATGTTTCTTCAATTGTCATTGCTAACAAAATATTGGAAACTATAGGGATACTCATAGGTAGAATATTAATGGAGTAGAAATAAACTTCTTACTATTTTAGTGCATCATGATAAAAAATATGAAGTTTGCATACTTCATGAGGTACATATCCTTTATAATTATTCTTTTCATTACTGGACAGAGTTGTTTGAACAAGAAAGCAATATAAATGATAAGAATACTTATTTTGTACTGTCATCATAAAGTTCATTGGGAAGCCAAAAGTATTCATTGCAAGGAAAAGTTGCTTTTGAGAGCAATACCGGAAAAAAAAACTATAAAGATGTTTAGACAGTGAGAGATAAATCCACTTAGGGATTTAAGAAAAAAAACAGGTCTTGCAGTCAGTAACAATGTACCTAAAGTATGGGGTTGAAGAGTATTTCTCAGATCCACATGAGAACCTTATTGCATCTTAATTCTATTAAGGGCAACAATGTGATGCTTTTCTCTTGTACTGGTTTTTGAGGTTTTCTTTTGTCTTCCTGGGAGGAAAACAAGAATGTGTATGTTGATTCCAGAACAGGCAATGGAATAGGATTAGGCCTATGGGGTAAATCGCAAAGTCAGCAGTGGAACAGTTGATTTTATTGCAATATGTGAATGAATGAAATTCAAATCAACCAGCTGCCTGGGGACGGCTGTGGGGAAATGCCTTAGGCTGTGCTTATTTTTTTTTTTTTGGCAAAATTCTTTAAGTGAGCGCTGATTTTCCATCACACCTGGCTTCAAATGCTTGCTGAAGCAGATGTTTAATTTTCTTTCTAAGCTTACAGGGATTTTTACACATTTTCTATCTCCTGAATTCATACTAATTGTATGTTAATCTGGGCCAGAGATAGAAAATCTCTATCACTCCATTTCAAATTTTGCCACTGCGCAGAAAGGAATTTAAGATGACAAGGGAGAGCATGATGTTCTAGACTAAAAGTTCGAGTGCAAAACAGAATTTGTGCATGAGTTCTCTAACAATTAAACTGCAAAACAGTCCTTCTTTTTCTCCTAGTATATTTTTATGGTACAGCTTCATTGAAAAAAGGAAGAAAGCACTACCTTTCAGCTGCAAGGAATGGTAAAAAAGCTTGGTACTGAGGACACCATCAAGGGATTGTGATACTATACTTAGAAGCCTTTTGGCCCAGGTGGCACCTGAATCAATCTTTCACATCATCTACACGAGTCTACTAAAAATTAGTGTTCAAAATATATCAGGCCTCACAATCTCCTCACAAATGAGTGAAGTGACTAATCTGGCTGGAGTGTGCTAGGTTCATATGGTCAGACCGCAGTTTTTCAGCCCTGCTTCCCTGTTAGTTGTAGCAATAGTGTCTGAGTATTGAATTAGTTTAGACATAAGCAGGATATCAAGTTGGAACCATTTGTCAGATGAACAAGATTCTTGATACTTTAGGAATTCAAAGGTAAGAGGAAACTAAGACAGGCAAATCTGTGATTAGATAGTAGGGAAGATTTTGTTTTATTAGTTACTTTATAGATGCTTAAATTGCATTGAACTTTTGCTTTTGGGGATTTGCATGTTTTAATGCTTCCATTCCAAAGGGGATTACTCTCTCTTTTGCTACCTAATACTCATGCCCTAGAGCATGATATTAGGCTTAAGTTCATTGCACATGAGAATAAAATCTCGCTTCTTTTCCCCCACCTTCCTTTGCTTTAGAAAGTGGTGAAAGGTATAATGCATGTCATTGACAAAGGTAATTGACTGAAAGACAGTATTAGCTTAAGTACAGCCCAGGCTGGCAGAAATGGAGCTGATACTGGACAGCGAGTGGACTGTCAGAGCAGGAAGCAGAAAGAGAGGGCCATAACAAATCACAATCATGACTGACACTAATTGGCACCCTGATTGACAGTTTCAACAGAGAGGCAGAGAATTGAATAAGCAGGGAGAATGACTTGCTACTGCCTAGCCTAAAAAAGGAGAATCTCTCAGCTTAAGTTTGAGCTCCCCATTTGTATGGTAGGATTTCATTGTCCTTGCTTACACAATGCATTGAGAAATGATTTCACTCTTTTGAGCTGCCAATTCATCATCTTTCACCAGCAGTAAATACATTTATAAAAGTTATTGTACAGTACAGAAACTGTGTGTTTTTCCCCCAAGATTTTGCCAACATACACATGAAGCAAATGCAATGATTTTGTAGTCCACAAATTGCTTTACAGAATCTAGGTCATGCACTGCATGCAGTTTAGAGAGATTTTACCAGTTACACACACTTTTTGCAACATGCATGAAGTCACAAAACAGTTTTCCCACAGATACAAATATGGCAGTTAAACTGAACACTTTAGTAAGTGATCTTCAGAAATGGAGGAAGTAATTTATGGATTATGTTCAAATTGCTTCTAAAAGATGTAGCTCAGTGCTGGTGAAAAGAAATAGTTTTGTAATTGCACTAAATATTATTTAAACATGAAATTGGCAATGAAGTTCATGCATGCACATTTTGATGCTACAGGAAGCTTGAAACCATACCCCCTGCCATCCAGGAACGTGAAACTAGTTTTAAAGAGACAAAAGAGGAATAAGTGAAGATACTTCCACAAGGGTCCTGATTATCAGTTATTTAATTTTTGAGAGAGTTAACTGAAAACCAAGCACCTTGTAACAATAATTTGCTAATATCCCCATGCAATCATATATCCTTTTACAGGTAAAACTCCTGGTAGCTTCAACAGAAGTTTTGACTGCTTAAGGACAATAGCACTGAGTTAAGTAACTATGATATGTTCTACTTCCCTCCCTTCCTTTTTGAATTAACAGATAATCAAGTTAAAAAGGCTGTTTAACTATGCCTTCACTTTTTCCAGTGATTTGTAGTTAGTTCATTGAGACAAGAGTTACAGGAATAACTACATGTTTAACAAATATAATTTATATAATGCACCTAGCCCTAGAGAGGTCAACATGAGAATGTTGCATTTGAACATTTCATACAGCAGGCAAAGTAACATGCCAAAAAGTGTGGCTGATTGAAACACTGGAGGTTACAGTGTAGATGTATACTTTACCTTCGACACTGCGACCATTGTCTGGTTTTCAGCGTAATAAAAGTGAAGAAAAAGAGAAAAAAAGACAACTAAAATCTACACCAGAAAAAGCAGAAAATACGGCTTCAAAGTGTGCATGGTTTGAATTGCAATACTATTGCACTTCCTTGATTGTATTATGTAGACTTTAAGTGAAGATGAAGTCACTTTGACAATTGAGATAATATGTAAAAGTGTACAACTGGCTTTAGCTAACTTGCCTTAACAGAAACATGATAAAATTGCTTCTCTACAAATCTGGCAGTGGGTTGGAGGACAAAAGTGCCAAGAAGAGGTAATTAGTCCCACATAATTAAGAGAAGCTGAGGCACCCACAGCAGAAGTGCAGGGTGGCTGCAGGGGGTGTGGCGCTGCACAGGAGGCCCAGCACAGACCCCCAGGCCCCACGCCTGCCTAGACTCACGTGAGGGAAAGCTTTTAACATGGCAGCAAGCTAAGCAATGCCCTTCTGAGTGAGTGCTGGAGACAGATATAACTTAAACCTTTCTTCAGCTCTTAGGTGCCTTCCTGCAAGGAAACAGTGGCAAAGCTTTCTGTCCTCACAGGCACACCTGGCCCTGAATCCTCTCATGAGATCAAACCTTTTCAGGGAGAATATTATTATTGCTGTTGTTATTATTATTTTAAAGAAGCCACACAGGTGCAGAGGTAAAAGCCACGCTGGTTCACATGATAATAATATGATCCACAAGCCACCGCCCCCCTGAGTCGTGCCCCTGCGTGGCCAGCTCTGAGGGGTGTGAGGTGGGTCTGGCAGGGAATGGGGCCTTGCTCCTGGTGTCAATACCCGCTGTGACCAGGTTACCAGCTTCCAAAGGTGCTTTGGGCTCACACAGACATTCACCTGTGTTGTGCTGGGCTGACAGGCCACCTCCAAGGCTGAGGCGTTCGTGGCCTGGCTGTCCCACAGCAGCCCTGTGCCTGTGGAGAGTGGTCAGCGCTGCTCTGGACAGAGGCCATGGCCTACAGGGGGGCATCGGAGGTGGCGCTGGGCCTGTCACACCTGCTGCCTCGCTGGCTTCTCCTCAGCTTCCCGAGCACTGGGGGGCACTGCACATCAAGCTGGGCCCTCTGGACCCAGGGTGTGGAAGAGTGTTAATTCCTCCCAGCCCAATGCCTTCCTGTGCCAGGCACCTGTAGCAGTACTGGAGATTAGGCTGAGTTAGGCTCAAAAGTCTGCTGCTATTTCAGAAAGCAGCAGTGATCTTGCTGAGTCCACTTTCTGAAGACAATAAAATTTCTGAAGAGTCCCAGTGAACTTGTACCTGCCTGCAAAATCTGGATTGCTGGTGTTTCAGGTGAGGCTGGCTTGGCTGCATTTTGGGTGGTGAGTGTAAGACACAGTTCCTGCCCTGTTGTTTTTGCTGTCATATAGGAAAATTTAGAATGGAATTTGAACCAGTACACTCAAATGAATTTAAAACCCTAAGCTGTCATTTTTACTGTAATATCTTTTGGCATATAGTGGGCATAGTGAAGATAATTTTAAAGTGATAGGCAACGAGGCTACATAAATTAATTTAACATGTGAAATAATTTCTATTCTCAATTGCATTATCTTAAAATTTGACCGCAGGTAAATTACTGTAGTTAGTATGAAGCTAAATAATGTTATTATGTTCTTTCAGAATTCTGCTTTACTGATTCAATTAATATTATTTGAACTGGAAAGGGTAGGAAGAAATTGGATCCTGACTTTCATTTTCAGAGTGAGTAGTAGTTTTTGAATGATTTAAGAAAACTCAAAATAAAAATGGAATGGGAAAATATATTAAACCCTATGTTTTCTTTGACAATAGTTCAACCCCTTGGGACTGTAGTTTATTTTTACTTGTTATACTTAGGGCTTTGCATTCTCCCTGTTCAGAATCTACAAGCCCAGAGAAGATGATTTAAGCTGAATCTTGGTTGCCTAACTTGCATGGAAATTTTTTTAGCAATAATAGGGTTTTATGGCTCACTGTTGAATAAGGCAATTAGGACTTCCTGGATAAATTTAAACATCTCTTCAGCATAAGGTGCCCAATCCTAACATGATTGTAAGCAGATGGCATCAAGAATGGTTACTAATTCTAATGCCTTTCTGAGAGCCATCCTCTCTTCTGCTGAATTTTTCTAGAATGCTGTGTATGACAAACTTAGGGCCTGATTCTCTACTATTTTGTAGTTTGTGCAGAATGAAAACTGAGTAAGAGTGTTTTGCCTATTTATAAATGATCACATCATGTGAGAGGCCATAGGACTTCAATTAGATTATTGACTTCTCATAGTAAAATTTATTTTCCTTAGCACTTAATGTTTGAAAAATGTTTTTCTATAAAATGGGGATAAAAATTTTTGCTCCTCCATTCAGCAAGTGTTAAATTATGTGGTGATTTCTGCATTAGGTTTCTACCACTGTAATCAAAGACACTTAATGTTCAAACTGATTTTTACACAATTTCATATATATATAACTGGATGAAGAATGACCATTTGGGAAGTACTATAATGAAAAATGTTCTGAAAATAGAAATTGAAAAGCTAGATACTTTAAAATGTGTTTTGTTTGAAAGATGAGTTTAAATACATGGGGAAGTTTAAATCAAGATAAAGCTTATGCAATAGGTCCAAAGGACATGCCTAAGTTCAACCTTAGAGATTTTTGCCTCCTGATTTTGAAATCTTGGCTTACTGTGAACATGAACTATACAAAATGGTATGGTTTAGGATGGATTTAATTGAATTTTCAGGTTTGTTTGAATTGAAAAAAAAAATCATGGTCCAAAAGAAACAGAAATGGAAAAAGAAGTACTTACATATTATATTAATACAGGAAGAGTGACTGGAAGGAATGATCAGTTCTGCTATTCTACAAGTTAAACTGGGTGTCAGAGGAACATTCAGACTTATATTTTAGGAAATGTGTAGAAGCAAGTGGTTCTTGAGGTGAACTTTCGAAAAGGCAGAAAAACTTAAAGGGATTTTACACTTGTGGTCAGTGAATAAGAGATAAACCATCACTGAAAATGAAAAAAAATTTCCTGCTAATTTAAGAATCTATACACAGTCTTTCGTGACATATGTTTCTGGAATCGTAAAATATTACCATACATTCCTTGTCATCTTGCCTAAATATAAAGGTGTGTAATGCAAGATACTAGACCATCAGTAGCTGTGAAAGCATTGTATATGTGGCACTTTTCTTCAAAAGTGGCTTTCTAAGGGACCTCTCAATTCGCAGGGCTTTCAAACCTCTGTTTGCTAAGCTCTTTCCCAAGTTTCTTAAACTCACTGTCTTCAAGAAGAAATCATGGACTTCACTCCATGGATTTAGGAGAGACAGTGAAAATGAAGAGAGAGGAAACATCTTTGTAACTTTTGCTGGTTGCATGAATATACTAGCACAAGGAGAAAATCACACTTAAATAAAGTTTACACTAAGCATTTCACTAAGTATTTCACTATTCATTACACAAAGCATGTCAGTGGAGTTGCTGAGGATATTTTCTTCAGCATGAGAGAAAAAGCATGTCTCAGTTTTGGATCAGTGAATGTACAATATACACATTATGGATTGAAGAAAAATAAACATCAGTCTCTGAAGTAGGATTTCATACAGTCAAAGACAACCTGATGTAAGTAAGTATAGGAGAGAATGGTGCATGCAATTATAATTTGATCGCCTGATTCTCCCCCCCCCAAACACCAATATTAGCTTTAGGAATGCTGGCCCCAACATTTTCTATATCCCTATAGAGAAGATCAATACCATGATTCCATTACTCTCCTTGGAAATAAACCACAATATTCAGTGTACGTAAGCCTGGCGTATTTGGGCCCTTAATATTTTCATTGCACCTTTGAGTCATTATATTTAGCTGACTATATTTACATTTGTTTACAAAGTGATTATTATTACTATGAAAAATTGAAATAATTCCTTTTTTAGAACATCAAAGAATAATGATTGACTTTCTACCATACCTTCACTTGCATGACGGTCCCTAAAAATGTTCTTGGGATGCACATTAAAGCCTTCTATGTCATGTACTGAAGACGCTCTCCGTATACTACAAATACTTTCCTTTGATCTGGAATGGGTCAGTGGATTGCTTGTCTGTATCATGTCAGGGTAAAGTCTGTCCCATTGCTGCTTGGGTGATGAGTGGTCAAGAGGTCCAGATATATTAACCAATGGTGAACATTTACTGTGTTGAATCAGTGCTTTTGTATCATCCACTTCTGAAGGACTACAGCTTTCTTTTGTAGGTGATTTAAAGTGCTTCATTGCCACTGAGTCATCACTGTGCTTAGATGAATCGATTATCACTGCATCGGGGTCTTCCTGGGGTAAGGACTGCTTTCTGTATGTTAGAAGTCTTAGTCCAGGTAGCCGGAACCCAAAAAGTCTGCCTACATGTAAATACATAAAAACAGAAGAAAATATTACACATTAGCATCTGGTCATTAAAATCAGTTTTTTCACTTGCAATACATGTTAATAGCTATTCCTAATAAATTACAATGCTTAGTAATGGAATACATAAATATACAAATATAATATAACTCCAGGTTTGTTACAGTTGGGGTGTTAAAAGATTCCATAATTCAGTCAGACCTAAGTTTTTGAGCTTAGAATGAGAAAAGCAGAATTAATTCTACAGCCTATTTAAAAAGCTATGAGGTTCAGATGGTCCTTTCTAAATTAAAAATCTATGTATCTATAGAAGACTGCCAGGACATGTCTAACTACTTTGCTTGGTAGTTGTTATCCTTAAATAGGTATTTGTGGATTCTATTATTAGTGGAACTCCATGTGCCTATGAATATACTGCTGATACATTTATTGGCTACAGATTAAACAGGAAGATACCAGTGCTAATTGCTTGGGAAAGAAGACTAAGCTGTATATCAATTTTGCTACAATCCTTTCCAATACTGACATCTGATGATTAGATGAAACAATTTTAACGATTTTAAAAGGAAAAGTTAAGGAGCAAAGCAGAAGAAAAAAGACTGACACAGCTCTCAAGCCTCAGTTGCACCTATACAATGCAATTATTGTTCACATTTGCATGGGATGGGCTGAGTTGGGCTTGGTACGTTGAATGGCAGGGTAGACAATCCTGAGTGTGTGGAAAACTAACACTTTGTGTAATGGTAAGAAGTATCAGTAGCTGAGAGGAAGAGCATAATATGGTGCCTATAAAAAAACTATAGAGGAAGAATTGCAAAATTTACAGAATATCCTTCTAAAAAACCAAACCTAAATAACAAATATCATAAGGTTTTGTGTAACACAACTCACAGATAGAGGCACAGGGACGTCAGATGTACAGAAAACATATTAAACAGTTTAGAAAAAGAAATGCTAAAGAAAGTTTAATGAAATAAAATAATTTAAATAATTGAAATGATTAGGTGTCATTGTATAAACAGTCTGACTTATTTAATAACTTAGTGTCTCTCATCACTTTGCTACATAAGTGTTTTCAACAGTGAATCAATAGCTAAATGATTTCTTGGAGAACATTTCAAAGTATCTTCTTATTCTCTCGCTGGGATAAGAAGTTCTGTTTGGGATAAGATTCAATTTTTTTTTTCATTCAGTTTAAATTGCTAGCATTTGTAGCTACCTAACATTTATTAATATTTAGCATTGAAATCTATCATTCCATACTGAAATGTTTTGAAATAGTCTTTCTTTTATGCCTATGGCTGACAGTAACTGTAGAGCAATTGATGACCTCGCATAAACATTTAATGTTTTAAAATGAATGTCCTATATATTTAGTATTGGATATGGAATTTTATTTTGAATCCTAATTGAATGAAGGTGAGAGTACCCTGCTGAGGAAAACCTGTCTAAGAGCTAAAGTGGCTGGACTAGATGACAACAAAGGTCCATCTAGCACATTGTTGGGCCTTGATAGTTCATTGTGTTATTTCTCTGAGTAAATTTAGTCTTGTTTCTGGCTATCTGAATTTCAGAAACTTCCTGAGCTAGAGATTGTTTGTTCAAACCACAGACTGAATGCATGGTGTACCTTTCTTCTATGAATTTGTCTCAGTGCTTTTAAAAAATGGTTTTAGTTTGATCTGCAAAGCGTTCTATAGGAAAGAATTCCATAATTTTAGCATATGTTTGTGAAAAAGTACTTCCCCTTACTTGCTATAAACTTGTTGCCTTGATGAGGGTGCTAGTTCCTAGAAAAAATAGCTAATAATGACTCCCTTTTTATAGTCTTAATATAGTCTCAATATGTTTACAGTTTTTCATACATCTCCTGAATTGCTCTTTGTATACCTCTTCTGCAAGCTGAAGAATGCTTGTGTAACTGTATCGTGTACCTCTGAATATCCTTCTTGCTCTTCTCAGTTACTTTTTATTTCTAATGTAATCCTTTTTGACAGTGGCCTGAGCTACTCCCAGACTTAGGGATCAATGCAGCGACATTATGGCTTTTTGTTTCAATCTTAGTTCTCTTTCTTATAATTTCCAATATTTCATTGCATTTTTGAATTATTTTTCTAACTGTGCTAATTTAAGATATTTTTACAACAGCTGAGACATTTTGTTGTTGATTGGTAATAGATAATTAATCTCTAATATTATGTCTGTAAAGAATTTCTTTTGCTGTTTTATCACTTGGCCACTCAGCATCCTTGCATAAGTCTGTAAATCTTGTGTAGTAGTGTGAATAATTTTTTCACAAATGCAAACATTCTCACCTCATTGTTGGCACCTTTTTTATCTAAGTAATTGAAAATGTATTATAAAATAAAAAAACCTGTGAGACTCTACTGATAACATCCAAGTATTTAGAAATCTGGTGATTTATTTCCACCTTTTTCCCCCTATTTTAAAATATAAATCCATGTAACGATCTTACTTTTTTGTCCTTGACAATTTTTGAAAAAGTTCGTTGAATTCTAAATATTTAGCATTGCATTTATTACTCTAGGCATATACACACAACAGTACAATAGACAGAAATCTCTCTTACATAAACCAGAGTCATGCATCTTTAAAACAGCAGCTAGAGGTGCCAATTTTCAGTCTACACAGTGATATTCAGCAGAGTGCATCTTGGGAATGTGTGTACTTCTTCTAACTTACTAAGTATGCTTGAACACTACAACTGCTCACAGTAGAAATTAGTGAAGAATGTAAAAAAAAATATTAGTTTTAAATGCACATAGAATTGAGCTGCAAAGCAGCTTATAAATCAATTTTGAAAGCTTATTGCATCCAAACTGAAACTAATACTATAATTCTCTTTTTTATCAATTACATTGAAATTCTTAAAAATACCATTCATAAGGATTTCTGGCATTACACACTGTTAAAGGCTTTTTGTTGGCACTCTGTTTTAGTCATATTTATGGTGCTGCAGATGGTCTTTTCTGCCTCACCACGTTAATATGACCATGTTGTACTGCATTACTAATTTAGCTGTCTAACTGCAGTTCAGCTGGAAAGAATATTCAGTGAGAATTTTGCTTCTTGCTAAGACTTTTGGGCATGAAATAAAAAAGTTAGAAGAACAGCTTTATGCTATTCTTCTATAGACTGTAATAAATAGTCTCAAAGTTAAAACACTATTTCCTGATTTTTAATTTGAATATTCTTAAGAGAAGGACTATTGCTATTACTCTTCAGCAAACAGGTAATGAGCTACATGGTGTGTTGGACATTCATCTCTCTCCTGCAGCTAAAGTTATCAGGAGGCCTGTTCAGCATTTGTGTGGTTTACTGAGCTGAGCTGAGCAAGGAAGTGTAATAGTACAATTTGTCATGAAGCAAAATTCATTCAAGCCTCACACCTGCTGTCCCAGTAGAGACTAAAAGTGTCAGTGGAAGCTTTCCTGGCATACTGCATATGGGGTGAAATCCTTTGTTTGGTAACGGACAACCCCTGCTTTGTGTAGGCATGTCAGAGCAGATTTATCTTGGCTTACAGTACTCAAACATGTTTGAGATGCAACCGGCTATTTACTATGAATCCAGAGATAATGTTACATTAAAATCCTTATGTTTTATTAAAGACTAGATTGCCAAATTCTTCTTAATGCTGAGTCAGAGATTTGTATGATTGTGTCTTCCTAAGAGCAATTGAGGAAAGCAGTTGAGTCTGAATCACAATTCCAGACTTACATTCCACCTCCTCCTTTCAAACCTTGCTTCACTGAATAAGTGATTTGCAAATGAGTTAATCTGTTGGTTGCACTTATTCTCTGTGCCATCTCTGCTGTTAGCTGTTCTAAATAGTAGAACTCAGTCCAAAAATACCCTGTAGATGATATAGGATTCTTCTAAACTCTTTGCAGATAGAATTATCTCCACAGTCTCAAATTCAAATCGACTTTTCTTGTGGTCTGGAAGCCTTTTTTAATTCTGTCTCATATTTTGGGAGATCAAAAGAGAAGACTTAGAATTCATGGAAATAAAATGTTTTGATTAATAGTTTTGGAAAAAAAATGCAGGGAAAAATCCCATCTTGGTAAGAAAAAATAATATCCTTGTTATTCTGTAAGTATTGAAATAAGAAGTGCTAACATTAATGGAAAATTGCTGTTCTTAAACACTAAATGCAGCCGTATGGAATTTTGTGTCAGGGAAAAAAAAAAAGGAAGAATGAAAATTATTTCCCAAAAGACCTTATCAACAGCTACAATCATGGTTGCAAATTTCCTGCCCCATCAGTACAAAATGGGGTATTGCAGCAAAATTATCTGAACAAGGATTTCTTTAGTAACCCAATACACTTGCATGGCTAGTGATTCTTGTGTCCGTTCTGTGCAAACATTCCACAAAAAGGAAGGGAAATTATATTTGGCCTGAATATTGCCTTGATACAGTGAAGGTATTCCCCAAATTTCTAGCGATGAAAATGTATATTTGCATAAAGGACACAGTGGCAAAGTCAGAGAAATGCCAGCAACTGAGAGAGTTTTACCTTCATTACAATTTCTTTAGTGGTTTCTGGGTAGTGGTAGATGCTATGCATTACCTCCCAAAGTCTGTTTAGCCCATGTCAATGGGATCCCTGCAATCCTATCCCAAGCGCTGCAGAAGGGTAATCCTAAGAGATAGCAGCTGAAAAGCTGTGATGGCTCCTCAAAGAATTGCTCAGCCAGTTTTTGTAGCACCACTAGTAGTATTGTTATTTTCATGCTGATGCAAAGCAGTTGTCCAAACCCCAAGATGTGAAAGCAAAAGGAAGAGAAATACTAGCTGGTCTCAGGCTCCCTCACTGGGAGTTAGATTGTCTGTTTGTCTCAACCTTCTCTGAATTTAGACTTTGCAAAATCAAATCAAAGGAGCTCAAATGCACAAAGAGTTTGCAGAAGGTTATCTAAGTGAGGCGTAGAAGCTGTCAGAACTGTTTCCTGGTGCGATGTACCACTTCTCCTAGGCTGAGAGCTGAACCAAAGTGAGATGCTCATGTTCCTATACCACCTGTTAACTCTGTTGGAGAAAATCAGGTCTTGGATAGTTTTACAATGGTGAATGACTGGTCTGGCTATAACATGAAACCTATGTTACTTTTTCAATGTATAAGATTGAAGAATACAACATATATATCCACAATGACCATCCTATTCTAAACAGATTTCCTTGACAAGGGCAGGTAAGATAGGTCAGTTATGACAGACTGTCCTCCAGAGCATGGGCTAATTCAGTAACACCTTTGTTCTGAAACTTCCCCAAACAATAAGCAAAATTACTTTCACAAAAGTAGCACAAGTCAGACCTTTGCTGAAATATTTTCTCATAATTGAATGTCTACTGTCACAGAATTCCAGGATTTAGGTTATGAGAAATACAGACACAGACAGTCATTGAATTGCCACTCAAAGGCTTAGAAATACCATCTAGCAACTCATGCAACAGACTAAAGGAAACAATTGCTTTTGAGAAATGGAATCCCTAAACACTGACAGTCTAAAATAGCAGCAAATACTTGAATGTACTCTATGCAAACACTGTGGCATGTGATGATGCCTTCTTTTCTGTCTGGGCACAGCAGGCCTTGGGACAGAGAATTACAGAGAGACAATTATGTTTTTTTTGAGTTCTTTTCCCCAAAATGTATTGAAGCATACTTAAGTGGATAATTTTCTTGCTCTGCTCATAATTAATAATAATCTTAATTTATTTCAGGAGGAAAAAGTAAGGCATATGCAATTATTACCATTAGAAGCTAGAATTCATAATTCTCAGACACTGAATACACTTCATTTTTATCCTCTGGTATGGCACTTCTTTTAGTTTTCTCGAAAATTTAAGGTTACACATGTCTTCTACCAGTATAAGAAACCAGAAATCTTCTTTATATTCCCTTGTAAGTGAGAAAGATTTAACTTTGATATCTGCACATGACTGTCAGAATATGAAAGGAAGGGAATGACGCCTCTGACTGCTTGTAGGGCTCTGCTGTGTGTCGTTGACCAGTGAATTTAGTCAGAACAATGTTAAAAGGGTCTCCCTCAAAAGACATAATTTTTATATCCTTGAATGTTAATATGAATTGGTACATTTACCTGTTTTTCTTCCCACTTGTTGACAGAGATGTCATTTTATTATATCTTATTCATTACAATTACCAGAATTGAAGTTTTTTGTAAAAAAGGCATATGAAATAAGAATTTTTTGTCCTCTCGGAAAGAGGTCTTACTTCTTGTATTTTATTTCTTAAATATGATAAGAAGTAGGAAAGAAGAAAAAAGTAAATAACTGCAATGAAATAAAATAACAAGCAGCGCAGAAAATACTATATCTAAATTATTTGTTACCTAGCACAATATTTAGCTGTCTTGGCAAGAAGATGGTGGGTTTTTTGGCAGCTGGAAAAAAGAATTTATTCTATCTATTAAATCAAGCTCTCAAGAAGTTCTCAAACCTTCATCACCTTGGCTGCCAGACTTCATAGGATAAAAAATATTGCTTTTCTCTGAGACAGGAAGCCTGAAGATGTTTTCTGTGTCTTAACACTGAATTCATATACCACTATCAATTTCTGCAATGCGTTTCGTCTCATGTACTGGTTGAAGTTTTTTATGCTCTGCATACTGCAACTTTCAGTAATAATAAGATGAGAAGTATCATTAAATTTGGATTTTATATGTCATATAATTATACTAAATTTAATAGTTTACCTATTATATCTATAGTTTTGCAGAAATAAATAATCAGACAGTGAGAGCAAGAGCCGTGTTATGACTTGCACTCTTCCAGAAATATATAAAATGTAATGAGATCTTGAAATAATATAGCCAGAGCAAAGCAATAAAAGGAGTTTTGTAGATAGAATTTTAGAAGACAGATTTACCTGAAGAAGAGCCACTTGAAAGGTTGTTACCATCTGAAATACAATTAAACTAAATTTACAAAAAGCTTTTGCTTGAAACAGATTCAAAAAATAAACAGACTATTAAGAAAAGAAGGCAGAATATCAAATTTCCAAACATTTCAGAAGCAAATTCAGGTAGCTTAAACTCACATACAATAGATGTAATATGCACAAGAATTGTTCTGAAAGTATGTTGACGTTTTATTTGGAAAATTTAAGAACTATTCAATTAAGAAATATTTGATAATCACTACTTTTTTTTCATAGATCAATATATGTTTCCAATTACCAAGTTTTAAAGTTGGCTAAGGTTCCAGACAGAATACTAAAGTAGGTGTACACAGACTAACATGCTATTTCTCATGAAATGGAATTGTAATTAGTGATACATTTTTTGCTAGATAATGACAATTGTATTTGGATGAAACTTACTAAAAAGTTGAACAATTCATAATTTCCCTCAGAAAAATAAACTTTATTCACTGACACTTGTTTAGAATATGAGCTTAGTTTCATATTCCTGATAGGCCTCACTTATTTCATGTCTTCATGGCAAGAACTCTTCAGATTATGTGTCCTTGTCACTTGCTCTCAGGTCTTTGAAATGCCCAACTTCCCTGGGTGCTTAAAACAGTCGAGTTATAATGGTAGGATTCTATGCTTGAGAAGTAAGACATGGTGGAGGTAAATTCCCTCATTTTTATCTATAGATCTATTTTGTTTGCTTATCTTAAAGCAAACATTTTCATGTTGAAGACTATAAATAAAAAACCATAATTCCTGTAAACAACATCCCTCTAAAAGCTTCTCAAATCCACTGAATTTTTTTTCTGCTTTCTAGTAGTCATTTTTGTCTAAGCTTGAGATACCCTGATAGTTTTGGTTTTTTCCTCTTCAAGGTCAAAATCTGTAATTCAATTTAGCAAGTGCACAGATGTATTAAGTTCTCTGTGTTAATTCTTATTATGAATAATAGAGACGTGTCTCTTTCTTCCATCAGAGAATGAAGCAAAACTCACTACCATTATACTTTCCTGAGGGTATGTATTATAATGTGGGATGACTTCAGAAAATCATTATCCTAGGCTTTAAGTTACCTTACAGAACCCCCCTATTTTAAATGTCCTGAAAGGAACAGATAGATAGGAGACCTGTTAAAAATTAATACAAATATATGACTGGAAGACCTGTGAGGTATGCGTAAGTAACCGCCATGGAAAGCTATTGAAAGCTGTGTCACTCCCTCTTTTTCATTTTCAATCTCTTTAAGCAGAGATTGCTTTTTTAATTGAATGTTTGTACAAGAGATAGCAAAACAGCTGTGATCGTAGCTGGGTGAGGCTGTGATGTAAACAGCTAATTACAGTTTGTGGAATCCAGGAAGGCTTCCTTTCTAAGCTGAGCCCCAACAGCAGCCATCATGAGGAAACAGAAGTAGAGCTACCCTACTTGTATTTCTCTGTCTGTAGAAGAAGACTAAGAAAAATTATTTGTCTCAGTGACTGTTCTGTTAATTTAGGCAGTTAGGTGTTTGTGGAGCACGGAAGGTGACAATAGGAGAGATTCTTCTGTCTTTTACTAGCAATTAGTGTTTGGCCATATTCCTTTGCTAAGATTTCAAGACTGTTTCAGTTTGCCTAATATTTACTTGTAATTTACCTTGGAGACAAATACACATAATTGACACTGGGGCTTTCAGAACTATGCTGCTGGTTGGCTAGATAGAAACTTTTGTCCTCCTGAACACAATTTTTCTTGACTAGTCCTCACTGAAGATGAATTTGCTTCCAGTGGTGCAGCTAAAAATAAGATCCTGGACAAATTTTTCATTACATTTTGGGCAAAGTCAGGGGGTTACTATTACTTTTATGTGCCATATTCTATGAGGCAAAATTGCATGCATCAAACGGTATGCAGTATTTCATGACAATGTTGCAGTCCTAATATTTTTTAGGACTAAAAATATATGCTTGATTTTCACTAAACTGCCATTACTTACTTATATAGCAAAGTGCTCTGCACAGAGGAAAGCAAACACCATGTTTTTGTGCTAGCTCTTTGACTGGAAGGAAAGGCCTGATTTAAATTGCAGTTGTGCTTGTTTGCAACATCAGTGTATGGAGTGTTCTCTGCTTCTCAGATTAGGGCCAGGAAAGAGGAAAACTTGCTGAAGAGTAAGCACCTTGAAGAAGGTGCTTCAAAGGTTTTCTGATTACAGTTTTGGCTGTTTTAAGAATATTATTAGCCTCTTCATTTTATTTGAACCTTATCCAAAAAGTACCCATTTACTGGACGTGTAACAGATCCTCCCATTTCCTTCACAGGAAGAAACCCAAGAAATTATTCCAGGGTGTCTTTATTAGGCTTACGGATTTTGAAATGATAAAATGATAAGACAATCCTTGAATATCCCTCTTTGGCACAATGCAATTACACATTTAATCAAATAATGTTTTGGGCTTTCTTCCATGAGGTAACGAACACTGTGTTTGGGAGCCAGTATTTAGCTTATAGGTTAGTTCTTCTAGCTAGTCAAAGTGTTTTGAAATTAAAGGAATAAAACTTGTGATAAAGTTACCTCATCTGACCAGCTATTTTAGCCTGCCGATTAATAAAAGTTTTGATTTAGACAGGGCTGGAGTAAATGTTAGAAAAAGCACTTATAGGTCAGTAAAAAAGTATCTAGGTGGGGCAGAAAATGAAGACAACTCAGAATTAAGTTCTGAAAGGTTTTTCCCATTGCAATCCCACGAATGGTCTCTTTTGAGTAGAAAAATTCTAGCCACATTCTTCATATTGAAGTCAGTATCCTCAAATCTATGGGTTTCTGTCAGGGTGAATTGGCTGCTGATTTTCTGAGTTCAGTCTGTGTCATGGTTGATTTTGGTATCTTGTAGTGTAGTGACTACATGAAAGTCTTCAAAGACATGACTTCATGTCATGCTTTACAGACATGAAGTATTTCACAGCTCTGAGGAATAGAATCAGGTGCCATGAACAAATAGTAATTTATGCCACCACTTCTGTAAATTGCTGTAAAAATTCCTCATAAAATAGAGGAGTGGATGAACATGCAGATGGGAATGTTTGGGAGATTTAGGAATTAAAATTGGACACTAAGGGTCCCTTTCCTCAACAATTGATTTAAAAGACATATTTGCACACAGAAGTTATAGCTTAACGCTTTATAATAAGGAGCTTAATGAAGTTTGTACAACATACTGAATGGGAATTCATATGTTATTTTGGTTAACAACTGGTACTAGTAGACAAATTTAAGTTATGATTTGTTAGTGTTCAAAGAAGTTTTTTTGCCAAGGTGGTATAAAATCACATCTTTTTAAAATTTAGTTCATTGTAAAAAATCTACACAAAACTCTGTTTTCTTTTTTACAGTGAGTCTAAGAGGAAGGAGTTCTCTTTTACTAAGAGTTTCTTGTTAAATATACATTATTTATGCATTATTTCAGTTGAAGTTCAAAATTTTATACAGCTTTGCAAATGCTTAGATTCATGAAAATTTATGAACTACATTTTTGGGAATAATTTTTTTATCATTATAGTGACAATCAAGCAAATGTTAGCATCTTCGAAGGTGTAAGAGAGAACAGTCCACAAAAATGGTTAGAGATGAGTAAAATCCATTTTTAGGGCTTATGTAGCTCAAAACTACAAATCTTAACACTTCAACACAATGCATGAATATTGTTTCATTTACAAAGCAGGTATTTATGTCTTCAAGTGTTTCACGTGTAAAATGAGGTGGGGTAAAGTAATTAAGTGTTTTTATCTTTGGGTATAGATGTTAATTTCTGGAATTATAAAATGTTTACATGATCTAAGAAAAGGCAACACAAAAACCAAGCAAACTTATTAGAAAAGAATTGAAGTAAGAATGAGTAGAATTCTCATATATGGAAATGAGATAAAGCTTAGAAAGATTGAATGATGAATGGGCATCTAGAGCAGAAATCAGTTTCTCTAAGTCTCACTTTAGGTGCACATTGTACCAATATATTCTCACTGGAGAACAGGATGTTACCCAGTTGTGGAATAAGTGTGTACAGAAGAAATTTCCGCATGTCTCTGAATACAAAGATGGAAGAGGGGTAGTATTAAATAAGTTTGATTAGAAGTTTAAATGAAAAGATATGGCAAGATTTTGGGCTATACCTTTTTTTCCTCAAAAAAGGAAAGACTTATATATGAACAAAGGCTTCCTTACTTTTACTAGTGAACTGGCATACACTGGAAAAGAGAATTGCGGCAAACAACAAAAGCAATGAAACAGAAAATACTGGTAAAACAGTTGGCTGTGATTTAGTATTTATTTACAGGGTTAGTGCATGCTAGGGTCTTCCAAAATTGCACTGTTTGGTTAAACAAACGCTGTTCCAGCTGCCAGTGAGAACTGGTGATAAATTCTTGCCAGAAAAAATTACGGGAAGAAAAGGATCAACTGAAAGAACTTTTACGCTGCTGTTGTGAAACCACTACCTTCACTTTTCACATTACAGCCTATTCAGCCATTTACTGCATATAAGATAAGAACTCTCGGGCACCAGACTAGAAAGAATTCTATTTATACTCAAATGTGCTCATCAAACTCCTGACAACATACCTTTTTTTTCAATAATCTATTATTATCATCATCTGCCAAGCCCAGTGCTGAATGAGAACCTAACTGTGTCAGCCATCATCCTGGCACATAACAAAATACAGGATCCTTGTACTAGAGAGCTTACAAATACTATTGAAAATATCTGTCAGTATTCAGCTGATAAATTTTAAATTTTTGCCTATCCAGAGCTAAATGCAGTCACTGAGCTAAACCTAAAAAATGTTACTTGTCTTCCATAGGTCTTAATTTGTTCAGAGGGCCCTCAGCCCTTCAAGGGATTGGAATCCCTCTTTTCTTCATGGCATGAAATGCTTTTTTATTACATTGTATTAGATTTTACAGAATTACAGAATATTCTGAAATGGAAGGATCATTGAGTCCAACTCGTAAGTGAATGACTCATACAGGGACCAGCAGCCATCCACAACCTCGAGGTTATTAGTGGTCTGCTGTAACCCACTGAGCTCACCTCAGTGGCAATTTCTGTCATGAGGAACCTTACGGTATGTGGCAGCATTCAAAACTTGGCTGCAGCTTGCAGAATGGATGCTTTTAGAAAAAGGAAAGGCTTTTCAAAGATACACTTGATAAATTTGATGAACTCTTGATAAACCAATTAGAGGAAGGATGAGAGTATGAAAAGTTACCTTGTTTTCTAGGGTCAGGAAAATAGCTGCAATCTACTTGCTTCGTAATAACTTTTACTTCTCTTGTGCAACCTGACCCAGTCATTTTTATTTGCTCTCATGTTGAAAAGGCATTCTAATATGAGAAAACTCAATCTAAGGAGCTCTGGAAAGAAATCTCATGATCTGTGTGCTTCTGGGTAGTAGATGTTAATACAATCTGAAATACTTTGTCTTTTGTCATTAGCTGTTGCTTATCCTGGTTGTTTGTCAGATATTTATTGCACTTGCTATGTGTCTGGTTCCCTCTCTATTTTTATTCTCCAAATTGGTTGCTGCATTTGAAGGGATTTTGTTTCACTTTTTTTTTCCCCTGAACCAGTACCCATTACGGTCCATTTTGTGTGTGATCCAGTGAAAAGAGATCACCTGGTTTGCCCGTTCTAAATAAGAGCACAATGCTGAAAAACTAATTATATCCTGGAGAATCTGCTGTGTACCTTTCTTATGCTGGGAACATGACTTTAAAACAGATGTTTTTACTGGTAAACAATCCACCTTTTTTGACTTCTTTTCTAGCTGATTGGTCTCTCTATGCCTTTTCTAGATTTCAGGGCTTTTGTCTGTTTGTTTTAATTTAAAACCACCATTGAACTGTACACAATATCTTGCAGTTATTTCTGGATGTTTTGCATAGTTTGGCCTCTTTCTTGCCAAGAGGAATTTTTGACTATGTAGCATATTTTTTATCACCATACATCCCATCCGGCCCACATAACAGTCTGCTCTGAAACCATAAGCAGCTCGGTAGAGGATGGAGCAGCCATGTGCCTGCTCTAGTTTCTGCCAGTTTCTGGCATCTGGCTGTACCCACTAGCAGGAAAATGGTACAAGTAACCTTTCTTTGCCTCCTTTTGCACCTTGATCTCTCTCTGTTATGTACTGAGCCTGGAGACCCACCCATTAATTTTTCAGGAACTCTCAGCAAGGAAATCCCCTGTGTACGGCAGGTGTAAATACCATAAAACAAGCGAAGGATGTTTTGACAAAGTGGGTTTTTTTTTTCAGATTTCCTCTTTAGTGGCTTTTCACTTCAAAATACGGCGAGTGATAACACTTGAAAATGTACAGTGATGTGTCACACATATCAGAACAAAATGCTCTTTTTCAAGACACGAGGCTCTGTTTTTTCTTCCCAGTTGGTATTTCACCTTCTATTTTGTCAATAAAACCGCAGTAGGCAGGGACAAGCTGAACAATTTTATCTATGTTATAAAATTGCTTTTTAAATGAAGGAAATAGGATGTTTCAAACTCACAAAATCATGGTATACTAAAATAAAACTAGACTATGAGTAGGGTTTACCTGATGTGCTTGTTATAAATTTTTATAGCAATTAAAATAGCAATTTTATTATTTTTGCTGATACACCTTAATGGCATTTTAACCATTTCATTAGCAGGGAAAAAAAAAAAAAAGTGTTTTCTTGGTATCTCAAAAAAACCCCAACAAAAAACTTCTGCATTGGTTATCAAAAAAACCCAAACCCAATGCAAAACAGAATAAGAAAAGGAAGCATAAAAGCACAATATTTTAAATATGTACTGTAAAGACTATTTAAAAAGGCTCTTTTAAAAACATGTGATATTTGGTGAACAATAATTATTTGCAGACTGCAAGTTTCCAGTAATGGAAATTTTCTTTGCCACATTCTTATACACCGTGTCATTGTAGGGTTCCGTGTACACTTCAGGTACCATGTAGTGTTTGCATCAAGAAAATTCTCTCCTTACTTCTCACAGTGAGAATTGTACCAGTCTTTATCTCCTAACTAGAGAAAGCTGAAGTGTTGATTTAACAGTTGGAATACTTAGGTGCCTTTATTGTACTAATGTTAAAGATTATCTCACTGTGAAAAGGTATTTTCCAACTGTTGCTGAGCCAGCCAGGGGTGAGTGTTAATGCTCACTGTTAGAGCATGCTGTGCTTTACTAAGAGCTTGTACAAATGGGATGTGTTCTGGGAAATCTTGTAGTAAGAGCAGATTACGTCAGTGGTGATGCAAAGCAGAAGGATCATGTGCTGCTGCTGCACAGAGTGAAGGGTCAGCAAAAGAGCACGTTCTGCAGATAGTGGGACAGAACACAATGTAGTTGTATAAGAAGTGGACTTTTGTGTTGAGTTTTCTAATTTTGACAATACTTATGTTCCAGAGTGGAATGAAAGCAAAAGCATTTCCTGTACATCCAACACCTCCCTGCCCCTGTTCCTTCAAGTCAATCTAAATACTTCAATTTGATAAAATAAGGATATTTAATTATGTTTTAACTGATTTTTATATTTTCTGGTCTGTTTTAATCACATTTCACCAATTATTAATCAAATGCCACAAATTATTTTTTATAACATAGAAATATTCAATTTTGAATAGGCTAAGATGAAATATTTGGGCTATATCACAATGCTTTTTTTCAGTTTTCCATTTGTAATTGATTTTTGTCAAGGGTAATGCATTTCTTTGAAAGGTTTTAGTTTTTATGAATTTATATGTCCTAGTACTATTCACAAAATCTATGCTGTTAGTACTACCAAAGATCTGATAGATTATTTTACCAACATCTTGCAGTAGGTTTTCTACATTTAGCTTCTTATAATTTCGGATTCTATCTGAATTGAGTCAATCAACGGGATTGCATCCTTTGCTAACCTTATTGCCCATGTTAATTACTTCTCCAGGTAAAAGTAGAGGTAAGCAGAGGGATTTCATCGAGTAACTTACGATTTACAAGTTTAGATGGTAATATTGGCTTGCACTTCTCAGGAGATGCCACATTGTCTTCATCTGTTACATACTCAAAATTAATAATAAACATCATTGCTACTCCCTCTTGATTTTTCACTGGAATTATGTGGGTGTTGCAAATGAAGGTAGATCCTGCAGACAGATTAAAAGAAGAGAAAGAAATATATAAATGGAAGGAAACATCTTTCTTTTTCACTTCAGTAATTCTAGTTATGCCAACAGACAGTGAAGAATATTTCTTTGAATTCAATAATTGAGCATCAAACATACTATTCTTTAATTTAAACAGGAATGTTTTCATAGAAAGAAATACCACTGTTCATAATTTCTTGGAGTCTTACCTTTACCAAAAGGTGTCTCCTTTAAGATGCCAATTTTACTTTTTGGGTTTTTTTTTTGTTCACTGGAAGTGCCTATATAGACAGACTTGCAATATGGAGACATTTAACACCAAAAGTAGAAATGCGAACACTGTTCCAATCACAGCCCTTGCAAAGAAAGCAGAATCTGATTCTTCTAAATGTCGAACATTCTTCAAGCATTTGGTTCTATTACACAGGATGAGTCATGCATTAAATATTTATGGACGTAAATATACCACTATTCTTATTTTAGCTCTCAGTCTTTTGGGACTGTCAAATGTTTAGGTTTGTGTTAAAAATTGTATCTGTTATTTGTTTTATATTCCATCACAAAAATCTTCTAAACTGTGCTAATAATTTTCAATAACTCTCAAATTGTTTAAGTGTCATATACAATTTAAAGTATGAATTGAAAAATACCCTAGTTTTCACATATATGGAGCATACTCAGCCTATACTGAAAGTAATAGAGAGTGTAAACTTTCAACACCTCTGACGCTCAGGATGTTCTTGTTTAAAAGCTTAATTACAGATTTAAGGAGTTCTTTGTGTTAATTCTTCCACTGTAGCTTTAGAAGTTTCAGTTGACAAGGTCATTAGTTTTGATTTAATTCCTTCTATTAATGTTACGGAACATAGTGGTTCCAAAAATAATGTGACTGCTGTAAGCAATACAATAATGTGCTAAAAGCTTCACGAAGACATAACTGTGAGATGGGGTCTTTCCATGATAACTAGGGACTGGTTTAATTTACATCATCTGCAATTTAGGCACTCAAATGCAGTAATCACTGAAACCTGTCAGACTGTGCAATTTGACAAAAACAAATCCTGATCTGGATTGCACAAGGATATTTTTTTGTTTGTTTCCATTGAGGAAACAAACAAGTGGTTCAAGAGATAGTACAATTTATATCATTATAACCAAGATCAGATTCTGGCTTCTAATATTTCATGTAGTACTTGCTCTTATGTGGTATATATGGCAGTTTGAGTTATATATAAAATTGACATGCCGGCCTTTCAAGTTTTGCAGCTGTAACTTCCATCCATTTAATAAAACATTTAAGCTGTGGCACTTGCCACAGTTTCCATGGTTACAAGCTCAATGTCTTTAGTAAACAGAAAATAAGCAATTTAAGACTGTTCCATTAGAGCTAAAAATAGAAGTGCTGCAGGCCAACCATTGCAACATAGACTGGTTAAACAGAAAGGCTGGACAGAATTTAGGATAATCTTTGTGGTTTTAGCTAACAAATAAAATACATTCTGGGTTTAAAAAGTCGAAACTATATTGATTTGCTTGGAAGGAAATGATGTAGTCTGCTTTGACATGAAGATTTATAGGCTAAGCAGGTATCCCCCAATATCTGGAATCGGGGTTCGGCTGAGGCATGCATGGCTTTGAATAACGCTGAACTTCAGTGGATCAAATATTTGTCAGTGTTTGTAAAGGAGGATGATTAGGACACTTCTTTAAAAACTTTCCTGCTTTTGAAGGCAAGGGTGTTTCACCTTTTGAAATGCTTCCCACAGTGCTAAGTAATGACACGATCTCCCATTAGTGTAGAAAATTCCACCCTCAAGAATTTACAAACCTCATTTGTACTGGAGCTAGGGATTTGCATCTCTGGGGAGATGCAGAAGTTGTTTAACAGTCCACAGCTTAAGAACATGGCAAAAAAGAGCAGGGGATTGAAAAATTAAGCTGTATGTAGAAATATTTCAGGAGCAAAAAATGGGAAAGGTTCATATGTGGTTTAATTTAGCATAGTTCATTTGAAGACCAAATATGCCACAGGCTAGTAAGTTCACTGTAGTTCGTTAGTCTGAAGTTTTTCCAAGAAACCCGGGCTTTTTAAGAGGAAAGGAATATTTACTTTTTTTGTGTGACTGAAAGTAGAATGCTGCAAGTTAAGCAAAATATAGTGACAGTCACAGTCACTGTTAGTGACACTGTTTGTCTTTACTACAGATACTGCTATCTGCTATACACTTACCAGTATCTAGCTCTGTTGAAGTGCCAATAAGGAAATACAAAATTCAAAATAGCAAGGAATACCCTAGTGTGAAGAGTAAAAAGAAGAGATGGGTACAAAGAAATAACATTGGCAAATTCAAAAGATAAGCTTTGAGTTGTTAGAGTTGATAGAAATAAAGAAATAATAAGAAGCAGCCTGTTTACAAACAATCTTATTCAGTCTTTGCACTCTGGCATCCCACTGCTCTTCATTACACTCAGCATGTTTTTCCTGTTTTGTCTCTATGCTGAATATTTCAAAAGTAAGATATGCTTCTGATGAGCAATAAAAATGGTAATGTACTTTTTGGAATTTGCATTTCTTATCTAACAGCACTGGGCAAGCGGATGATTTAATGAGAACAACTAAGAAAATTATACCTTTATAATTAACAAATTCAATATCCAGCAATATATCTGAATTTTCTCACTATTACTCTTGAGGAGTAGTCATGAAATACACCTGTTTTGCTCTCTTGTTATCATCGTTGGACATGATAGAGGACAAGCTGGATATTTTCTTGTCAGCTTGAATTCCGTGGTTATAGGGACTTGTTTTCTTTTATTTATGACATTGTAAAGCCCACTGTTTCATCTAGTTAAATTAGTGGAAAAATATCCATATGGGAAGAACAGATTTCACTCCCCTGTTTGCTGTGTGGATATGACGTATGATTCTGTGGTTATGTATTCAACAGTATGATTTCACAAGACCACACAGCCTTGTGCGAAACAAGTAACTGCCAAAATACATACACAAGTGACAATAAATATTTAAGAAATAATGACTTGGGGTATATTAGGGTTATATAAGGATATATTGCACCATTTGAACAATTCTGATGAAGGAAAGCCTATTTAACTATCTGTCTGCATAGTGTTTAGAGTTGACTTGCTTCAAGAAAGCAGTACAAGGCAGGCACATCAAGCCAATTAATCTGGTTCATTAAATCTATTTACCTTTCCAGTGAATTGTATGGAAGATTTTAGGGCAGCTTTTTATTAAACCACGTCTTCTAGATACAACTGCATTCATTTATTTAAATTATAGTAGTTCCAGTTATAAGCAATTTTGAGGGCACAATGCAACTAAATATAACAGTGAAGACATTCCAAATTCTCATATGAAAAACTCTGACAAGTAAACTTTGAAAAATGTCAAATCACAAACAACTAATTTGATTCAGCCTTCCTGGGAACACAATCTTCACAGGCTATTATATATGCCAAGCTCAAAGGATCTCTGAAAAATCAGGCACTGGCATTTAGGTAATTATCCTGATTCTGCAGAATTGCCATGGTTCACACAAAAAGGACCTTTCAAAATTCATCATGGTTCTACAGAATGGCTCTGGAACCCTCTTGCCCTGAGTGGGTTTGACCATTGCTATCTGCATTTCACCATTTAAAAATTTAGACTCCTCCACTCAGCACAAATTTGAGGACAGCCTTCATAGGGCTGAGACTGGTTTCAATATATTTTGGAACCAATTTTGGCTCTTGTGCCAAAGAATTTATGACTTCTCAGAAATTTTTTCTTACTAGAGCTGCTGTAGACAACTGACTAAGACTGTAGAAAGAAAAATATTGAACATGTCCTCTATGTGCATAATGAAATTTCTGGGCAGGGTGACCTCATACCAGAGTTTCCTAGGATTGTGATAATTTTTTACTTCTATGACCTACAAGTAGTCCACTGTAGGTGTCTGTATAATCCATAGCCACTTCTGCTCATCTAAAATTGAAGGTGACAAGAATAAATCAAAACATAACAAAGGAGGAGCAAACAACAGCTTGCCTACTAGAACAAGACCAAAGAAAGTTAAAAAATAGAGGCAGAGATACTCTCCATTTCCAGATCTAGTCAGTCCTCTTTGCTGGTTGCAAGACAGCCCTGAATGAAACACATCTGCAGTACTGCAATTTTGTGCTAATACAGGGACAAGAGAAAGAAGCTGAATATTCTTTGCACTTTTATTAAATAATCACTATTTTTATTTTGAAAATAAATACCCTCTGCTTCCCTCAATATGATTCACACTTTGTCATCAAAACAAATGCTCAAAATGCCTTCTCTCAGAGGCATAAACTTAAAACTACCAATTATAGTAGAAATGCAATTTAATATATTTCATATTCAATTGTGTACTAAGCTTAGTCTTAATTCTATCATGGTTTTACTGAAACGGGGCACAGAAAAGTCCACATAGTTCCCATTTTGTTAGTAATGAAGTGAAATGTTGTTTTCATAGATTCATTTTTTGGCTAGTTACTGTGACATCATTAGAGTGTGCTCACTATTATACTAAGTAGAACCTTAATATTTCTCTGTTTAGCAAGAGTTGACTTGCATAAATACAAAGAACGCTGTGCAATAAAACATAACCAATCTCATTTTGTTATCTTGCGTCCACGTTTATAGCCTTATTTGTCCTTTCATCATAGCATGGCTTATGGGGATTGCCCAATGTTAATAAGAACTTCTCTGGGAAAAGTAAAGAGAGCTAATCTGAGGGAGAATTAATGTGGAAGACCAGAAGACCTTCTCTATCTTTGCCTATCCATCATGGAGTCTTCATCTTTGTGATGAGAAGCCAGAGCATGGCTTTCTACTAACTCCTAAACTTCACAAATTCAATATTCTCTTCCTTCCTAATGGTCAAAACACCCCACCGCTTTCTGCTTCTTTCAGCTTGGAGAAGGTCTTGGAAAGGCGTAATACTCGTCAGGCAGAACATAAAGGGAATTTAATGAAATGAAATATGTGTGCTGGTCTTGGGAAAGGAAATACTGTCCCGCTTTGTGCAGACTTTCAGGAAGGCTGAGACTGCGCTTTATCCACCATGCCCAGCATACAGGTAGTAACAAGCCCCTTAGGACCATACAAAATGCAGTTAATGGAAGTTTTGTTCTCTGGCCTAAACTGCTGTTTATAATCCATTTTATCACTAAATGCTGGCAGATAAAGGACATAGACATACTTCTAATATGGAATGAGGAAGAGTCACAGGAACTGTGCAATAGGGGAATTACTTGGAAGGCAAGATGGGAAGGAGGAAACAAGATCTTGTGAAATAAAGCTGTCTCTTGCACACAGCTGCTAAGACTTTCATATTCCTGAAATGTCCCAAGGAGAATATTCATATTTGATAGAGCTTCGTGTGAGATGCAACTGTGGCTTTATTCCCTGTTGTTCCATAGCTTCTTTCAGCCAAACTTTAAAAAAAGAAATGGAAGTAAGCCAAACTCTTTGTTTTTCCTATGTGTTGTCAAGACTCTAGTAACAAACATGTTTAAAAACTTGTTTTAGAAAACAAATACTGTGAATGCTGCAGAAGAATGACACCTGAAAATGACTGGTTGTACTTTATTAATGAGACCAGTATAGCAAAGCATTTTGTATTCTTGAAAGGTTACAAAGAAAAGGAAATTGAAAGAAAAGCAGTACCCAGGGAATATTTGCTCCGCTTTGTGTGGTTTTTGTGACTTAAAGTCCTTTCTTTTATGCTTAAAATTCAGAAGCCTATTTACCTCCACTTTGAGGTCCACTCTAAGCAAACACTGTGTTAGGTGATGTTTAGTTGGCATTTAGGGACAATTGCACTGGGGATGTGTATTGAATATTCAAGCAAAGCCAGTTTGTCAAATAATGAGGCATGATGTGTATCGTGATATGGGAACTCAACATGACCAATCAAAGACTGAAAATCCAATTTCTTCTGTTTCTATTCAAGTGCAAGCCAGAAACAATGCAGTATGTCATAAGGAATATTTTTTCCAACAATGCAAAGGTTTACTTTCGTTCTAAAATCGTGCTAAGAACTCTATTCCTGTAATGCTGTGTTGAAAATAGTAATGCAAAATTTCACATGGCTTTGTGCTTAAGGACTCCTTTAGCAGCAAATACCTTTGCAAACCTATTTTTGTATTAACTAAAACTAAATATTTATTAACAGATTTTCACAACTTAGTCTTCTTGTTTATATAATAAAAATGAGTGGAAGAAGGACTGAATCTGCCCTGAGAATATTTCCCAGCACTTTGTGATCTAGAACCAGATCTCTGGAGACAGATACCACATAATTACTTGCTCAACCCAGTAACAACCCCATGAAGAAAATATTGGATAAATACTTCTGTCTGTTAGTACCTGCAGTTCTTTGCATCTTTGCAGTTGGTGTCATTTATTCAGACTTTTGGAGACATCTGATTTGTAAACACCCTATTTAAATTTTGTCAAAACTTTAGTTTATAGGAAAGAATTACCCTTGGATGTTCCTTTCTTTCCTGCCCTGCATTTGTTCTGTAGCTGCACACAAAAGGAATAGGAGAAAACTTGATGCTAAGACTAGAGATGATTATACTGGTAGCCATAAAAAGCATCTATTCTGGGAATCCCAGTTTGCATTGTAAGTGTTGCCTGTTGCTGCCCTTCATTTTGTACAGGTATAATTTTACTTTCTTCTAAAGGTGTTAAGACTGAGACATAGAAAGAAAAGGATTTTAATCAAACCAGCATTAAAAATGAATGACGAAATCAAGGATAACTCAAAGAAACTCTTGATCCCATTTTCACAATTGAATTAGTAGATAACAGCCCCATAGTATTAAACTGTCTTGTAAATTTCCATACAGAACTTTGGGCAATGGGTTATACAATTCTCTTTATGTTTTACCTGTATCTTCTGAGCTGTGTCTGTATGTCACCATTTTCAAATTCCATCTGACTGAAAATGAGCCACCATGAGTGGCAAGGATGGGGAATTCACACACTTCCTATATCTGTGTGACTGTCTATTCTGAAAGATTCACTGCAGAGAACAACTGAAAATAGATAGTATGTTGAAATGTATTATATCCCTTTTCAATTGAATAGCTATTTTTAAGGGGGGTGGGTAGAGAAAGAAGAATGTATTTGGCTCATATTTATTAGGGACCTTACAGCGATTAAATGAGACCTACTTCCTTTGACATTTTACTCCACCCTCCTTAGCAAATATTCATTCTGTCACTGAAATGGTTGCTGATACCAAGATTTGATTTATAGGACAATTTAGGTTTTGTAAGGTATTAACTTACACTGTTTAAAGGTGAGAGAAGAATTTTTAGAGTAACAAACTAAGAAAAAAAATTGCCCTCTGGAGTCTGTGGACAAGTTCATTACTGGACTGGCATATAAGAATATCTCATTTGCTCTCCTTTTAATCCCATTTGTAATATAATTAAATTGGCAGATAAATACTGTTCAACTGCTCATTCCAGCACTTCTTAGGCTACTGCATTGCTAAAATTATTGCTAACCTCCTAATTATATCTACACCTACACTAGTAGGCTGTGGTGATTAATTGTAATGCTGAAAACATTTTGTATGGGAGGACAGTTTCCTGCTTTGTTGTTTACGTATATGTAAACGTGCAGAAGATACAGAGCAATTAAATATTTGGCAAGGAAAGAAAAATGAAATTAAATGAAAAATAAACAAGCAGTGATATGTCTATAAAGAAAAGACCAATAAAAAAGCATAGAGTGAAAAATGTTGAAAATGGTACATGGAGAGTGAAAATTTGTTTCGGTTCCAGGCTGCCTGTAGAATAATTCTATTGAAACCACAGCTGGGCCAAAAATTGCAAGATAGGCTTTTTTCTTTCTGTCTCAGCTCACCTTAAAACTACATTTGAGTTTTGCCAGAGGGGATTTATCTAGAGCACAGACTGAAGTCAGGAGGCCTGGTTCTGACAGTCAGTCTTGAACACTCAAGCGGATCTTTCTCAGAGATACATTCTTGAACATGCATAGTGAGGTGAAAGGTGGGTCTGAAATTGTTTCTGGATGGGTTCTCATTACTGGTGGTTTGCAAAGATGGTATGTTCAAACATGTGTGTTACTTGGAATAGTTCAGGCCCTAAATTAGTCTAAAATATCTTACACATTGTGTATTGCATATAGTGCTACTTCTGAAAAGCAATGTCTCTGACTTGTCAGTGGGGAAATTTCTGTCTCCGTATAAGCAGTTGAACATTTTGGGCCCAGTTTCTTGCACCTATGTAAAGTTTCTGAGTGCATTGCACACAGTGTATTACCTGATGCTGAGAAGTCAGACATGGAAGATCAGGGCAGATTGCGCAAATCTATGAAAAGAACTTAATTATTAAGCCTGTAAACCCTTTGCAAGTCAATTTTCGAATAACTGAAGAGCTTTCATTCTTTTGTGTTGTATGTGTTACAGACTATGTGAATTAAGCAAATTCAATGCTTCTCATCTTGTTTGCTTAGTATAAATACTTCTTTACAGACACTTGCAGTGTAGTTACAGTGAATGCAAGATATACTACACATTGCAAACAGTGGTATTTTGGAAAGAAAGGAACTGAAATATTTCACTGAGGAATTTTCAAAATTAATTATTTATTATTTTTAAAGGACAGCATTAAAAAGTTATTTTTTCTCTACATTGCACATCATTCCTGTGAGAAAAAATATTTTTAAATGTGTATTTTACTGAAAATATATTAAGAAGTAGTTTTCAGGATTAACAGTGAATAATAAATCCAGTTTGCTCAACTGTGTGACACACTTGAACTGAGGACATTTTACAAGAAGAGATTTTTTTTTAGATAGTACAATGCGGATATATTTGACTAGAGCTTTCTATCTATTAACAAAAGAGAACTCAGAATGTAATATCTTAGAACACAGAGCATCCCAGTGTGGGACAGTACTAAAAAATTACCAATGCCCAGTGTCATTGGACGTAGGTCAACCCAACCTGAGAAGGGTCAGTGATGAGAGATCAGATTCATTTCTGAAATTGAAGGGATGGGTGGAAAAAAACTCATTTTGTGATATTTTCAAATTTAAATATATCTTAAACATAAATCTTTGCAAAAACAATGAGGTGAGAAATAATGGTTCTAATTTCCTATTTTTCGCTAGTTGGACAAGAGTTAGGAAGTATTTAATTACACATGCTAAAATTGAAGATGCCTTTTTTTCTTTACTTTTTCTCCTCAATCTTTCTTTATTTCCACCTCTCTAGTTCTTTTTTTCCTCCTAGATATTCTTTTCTAAACCCTCATTAGAAGCTATGCACCTCTGGGCATTCAACTGAGAAATGTCTTATTATGTTCATGAGAAAAGGGATCTCAGGTTTGTTGAATATTGCCCATCTTGCAGAAAATGTGCAGACTAAGACTTCTTTTGTGAAAGTAACCTCATTTATTTCTCCAAATTAAACTACATAAGCTATTTTAAGAACTAACTGAATTGTCTTGTAATGTAGAACAGAACAGAAAAAAACCCAAACAACACCAACACCAAACCACAAAATGAAACCCACAAAAACCCCCCAGAACTCCATTTTAGCAATTTGTTTAATTTATTCAAGGTATTGGTCCAGAATACACTATGAAGTTAAAACAGTGATCCAGATTCTGTTCTCACTGACACTGTGCCATTTCAGGGAGATTAAAGGTTTTTTTATGAGACAGTTCTTAAAAAATATCACAAAGAAAAAGGCATTAAATGGCCATACAGTATGAAGGGTGATATAGAAAAACAGATCAACAACAGGACCCCTGAGGCAAGAGGGAAATGCTGTCATTTCTGCAAACTTTCGCAAGTGCAATGTATGTTCAGTTCCATCGGCCAAGTGGAAGGAGTACTGTTTTCTTAATATAGGTGCCATTCTTATGGAAATCATACCCTTGGAAAATCACATTCATGGAAACATACCCTTCCTGATATTTTATAAGTGGATTGATCATGAGTAGCTTGAAATACGCAACCCCAAACTTGTAGAAAAAAATAAATTGTGTCATCGTATACAGAGTCAGATGTAAAGTCCTTGTACGCATTACAGTGCTTTACTGTAATCCAGCAAAATGTATCTAAAGGGGAAGAATGACCAGACACAAAATGATGGATTTTTGTTGTATGCAGTAGTTATCATATGGTCTTGTTAACAGGGACACTGATGTGGAAACCCTCATCAGTGAGAAAGTCAACCCTGAAAGCTGATGGAAGTAGTCAGGCTACTCGGATCATAAAACAAGTGGATGTAACCTCCCAGGACAAACAAAGTAGTGGATCTGGGAGTTCTTTGTAACAAAAAATCTTGGGATTTTGAATGCATATTAATAAATGTGGTGGGAGGAAGATACGTACTAAGGATTTGTCAAACACACCAGTAAAATATTAAACTTCCTGTAAAAAGAAAAAGAACCTGTTTCCTGGTGCAAAATCTCCAAGCCAAACATAATGCATTTTTAATTTAAGTTCTCATTAGAACTGATAAATATGAATAACTTACTGGACTAAAAGTTCATTGCTGCCCTAGGGGTGGTTTTCATGACCTGATTGCAATCAGTTTAGACAAACAAAGAACAATCCCAAGCAGTAAAATAGTGATTCTTCTAAATGGGTAATTTTCTATGGTTGAGAAAAATGAAAGCAGAAATAATTGGGAGGGGAAGATAGACAAATATATGAATGAAAAATTGCAATTCTTATTGAGAATGTTACATAACTAAAGACTAGCAATTAAAAGGTGCTGAAGATCTTAGCAAGTCCATCTGCACTGAGTGCAAAAGTAAGGGTAACAAATAGGGATTAAAAACTATACAGGGAATGGAGAATGAAGAAAGTAAATTCACATCTGGGGAAACTGAGAGGTATGAAATACCTCAAGTGGAGAGAGGAATGTGACATCTAAGGAGACTAATGAGAGTAAGTGAATACTCATTAGTGAATACATGAAGCAAAAAGTAACTCCAGTAATAGGAAGAAATTCTGTACTGTGAGGATACTGAGGTTCTATAACAGGTTGCCCAGAGAAGCTGTGGATGCCCCATCCCTGGGAGTGTTCAAGGCCAGGCTGGATGGGGCTCTGAGCAACCTGTTCTAGTGGAAGGTGTCTCTACTCATGTCAAGGGGGTTGGAAGGAGATGACCTTTAAGGTCCTTTTCAGCCCAAGCCTTTCTATGATTCTATGATTGTGCCAGTATCCATAAAAGGTATACAGTGGCAACGAAATGACTGTATGGCAGTGAGCCTGACATCAGTTGTAAGCAGAAAAAGGACACCTGTGATGTTGTATTAATTTAATAAAGAATACCCGACGGGAATGTAATTAATGTCACTCAGAGTGGTAATGCAGACATTATTAATGGACAAGAAATCTCATTTGATGATTATATTCTTTGTATAAAAAACCCAACCAAGTAGTCATTACAGATGTATGCATTTGTAAGGTAGTCTACTGATTTTTATGCAATATTCTAATAAAGTAATAGCACTGCACTTATAAAAAGCTCATTACATGGTTTACAAATTGTCTGAGAGCTTCCAAAAAGTCATTAATGGAGGATCACAATTCAGTGCCAGAGTCTAGTGAAAGTCCACAGAAATGACCACAGTACCATTAATTTGCTTCGAAAAGATCTGAAGAAAATATAAAATCCTTCTATGAAATGCATGGATGCTTCATAAACCAGTTGTGAAGTGGCTAATGATATGCTAATGAGTCAAAATAGAAGCATTTAAATTATTCTGTAAGTGGGACATTAAATGCAAAAAATGCATTATGAAATGTTAAATTTAGTCAGACAGTTATAGAACCAGGGCATGTAGGCTAAAACAAAAAAAGATAGCTATATTCTGGAATGTACTGTCTCACAAAAGAAATAATAGGATAATATGTAAGAATAGTGAATGTAGCCTGCATAAAGAAATAGAATAAGAAGTCAAACTTTCCCTATATATATAGCCCTTAGGGGACTAAAACTAGATTGCTGCATACATTTTCTTCGCATCTGAATTCCTAAAGTCCATTGAAAAATGGAATGGGGCACAAAAATGACCAGAGGAATAGCATTCTTCAGAATGGTGTGAATCTTAAAAGATGTCAATTCTTGTTGTTTAGTGAAAAGTGGTTTGAGAAGTGACTTGCACTGCAATCAGTAACTTCATGGAAGGAGTGCTGAATACTAAACAGCTGTCGAGTCTAGCAAAAAGAACCTGAATGTCTGGAAGCTAAAAGCAGATAATCTCAGCTGTATTCACTGGATACAGAGGATCAGAGGAAGCAGTAGTTCTTCCTCTCTTTACGATTTTAAGTCAAGACTGGAAGAAATAGACAAGTCCTTTTATCCAACAAAACCGCCTACGTAATATTCATCTTCATGAAGTTCTGATGTTTCTTCTGAATATTCTGAATTCTTTCAATCAAGGAGGAATTCAGTGCCTCCTATCCCAACTTTGCTCCATAAACCAAGATGCTGCCTCTGCCCTCCCTGCAATTGGGATTAAAATTTCATGTGCTCTCCTTAGTCAACTGGTAAAATTTCAAAAGCTGTTCATGGTTTTGTCAGATTTTGATGTTCTGATCTTAGTAAGAGGTGGGATCCCAGTGGAAGCAAGGCCAGGTGACATGGGAAGAACACAGAGATGCTACTTGCCACTGTAGGGAGACATTTTGTGTGCCCAAAGCTCAATTGGAGTTGATGATCCTGATGGGTCCTTTCCAACACAGCATATTCTGTGATTCAGTGATTCCATGAGAGCATGTTTTGAGCATGTTTTGGCACATCCTTTTGTAATGGTGGTGTAGCAGTGGATTGATTTCACGAAGCATAATTCCTAACCTCTTCCTCTCTCCTGCTGATGGACATAGCAGCAGATGGTTGTGGGATGCGCATGCCTGTTTTTCATTCAGATGCATCAGCAGTGCTAAGTCAGTACTCTCCAGGGCAATGTGTGTGGAGGTCCTGGGCCTCTGTTTTTCTCATTCTCTCCCCGTCAGCAAAGGGCATCAGTTCCCAACACTGACCCTCCCAATAATGATTGCTGGAGAATGTGTTTGCCTGTCTGGGCTGCATTCGCTGCTCAAATAGCAGTTTCCTGTCTCCTTTAGGAAAAAGGCACAGGCCAGATGGTGATGCAGGGTGAAAGCACTGCCAGTGCAAAATCATTGTCAGTAACTACATCTACCCACAAATAATACATATTTATCTGTCAGAATGAAATCTCCCTTGTGAAATGTTAAAACTTTCCTTTGCAATAATTCTTTTAGAATAAAAGCTCTTTTTATCTACTAACAACTCCACCTGATTAACTAAGAGCGTAACTGTTCCTGGACATGGCAGTGGAATTTATTCTTTATTTTTGAAAGTAAATCCAGCTTAACATCCCCTAACCTTCACAGAAAGCTCATGTTCTTAGGTTGGAATCATGCCCTTAGTATCCATACTTGATGGCTTCACATGATGTCCTGACTACCCATATGCATGTCCATCTGTTAGGCTGGCATGGTGCCCTCCCACAAGTTGCAGGACTTCGGCCCTAGGACTGAATGCTTACTTAAATACTTATGTGACTTCCTGTCTGTGTGGGCGTGTGCGTGTGTGTGCCGTAACCCTCCTGCTTCTGATGGGCAGGATGGAAGGTATTTGCGTAATTTGCTTCAGGCAAAACAGTTGAAATGTTACCCAGAACATCTTTAGACAGGGGTGTTTTTGATAGAAAAATGGTAAGCAATTCCATGGAGTGAGTTGGATTTTCCAAGCTGAGTAAACAGTTTACTAGCAAAGCATTGCTATTACTTAGGAAGAAATGCAAATTCTACAGGGTTAAAAATAAGTCAATGGTAAATAGTAATTTTCGAGACAGCTTATTAACAGACACAAGAATGAAGTTTTCTTGTGCTAAACGCTAAATGGAGGTGGGTTTAGAAAGGTATCCTTCCTAAAAGGGCTGGACTTTTGAAACTCTTCACATAGACTTTCAGCTTGCTTATCATGATTTTATTTTGCCAGCTTTGTTTTCCAAGTTGAAAAATTGTGCTTCTCTTATCAACTGCTTCTGGGTGGCATCTAGTTCAGAGCACACATCCAGGCTCAATCCACATAAGCAAAATGTGTGATTCCAAAGTCCGGTCTCTGCAAACCCTACAGCTATTGACTCAGGCTCTCCTCCAGGAGATGCTCTGCCTGCTGCTTTTCCTTTCTATCACATATGCATGCTTTCTCAGAGATCCTATTAAGCTATAGACCCCTTAGCATCTCTTGTCAAATTTACTGCACAGGACACAGAGTTTTGACTTCTGATTTACTACTTGGACAACAGAGGAAAGGAAGAAGTATAGATGTAGTAGAGTATTTTCTGGGGCAAAATCACTTAAAAACCAAATGAATATTTTTGCAAATGAATACAATTTTTCCTGAAATATATTTTCTGATGTTTTCTGGAAGATGAAAATTTGGTTGCTGCTGAGAGAAACACTGTGGTCTTTACACTGGCCTGTTACACTCTCGTGGGAGGCTATGGCACATTCACCCCACTCCCGAACCTTTCTGTAGGAAAATGAATGAATAAGACTCTGAGGTTAAGGTCTTTTGTTTGCCATCTTGACTTTCAGTTTCCTGTAACAGTCCATCAGCCTTCCTTGGACATCTGTTTCAAATGCCTTACAGTAACTTGCTTAAGACATAACATGCTTCAGGCACAGTGCAAAATGGAATTCATAATACTAAATGATGCAGTGTTCACAGCCACAGCCCACTCTTGTCAAACCGCGTGTTCCGTGTTCTGGTTCTTAAGACAACTTTAATAATTTGTTTAGGTATCTGTATGAGAAATGAATTCTGCTTATAATTTTGTTCTTTTTTTTTTAATGGGCTAAATTGTAATGAAATCCTGGCTAATAATCAAGAATAAAAAATGTTGATGCTAAGTCATCATGTATTCAGTCTTGAAAATATCCTTTAGCAGAAACCTGTCAAATATAAGTCAAAGCATATTTCTCTCATAATAATCTATTTGCTGCATTTAGGCCTTGTTGATTTGGAAGTTTAATAACTCTAGACATTGGTTATCTTTCAGCTTGCTAAACTGATGACCCTTAGCAACTGAGCAATGCTTACTAGTATTTTCCAAGCATCTCCATTTTAGATTTGTTGCTTCTATTGAACTTCATAAAAAGTAGGGATGTGTGACTCACACGCAACTACTTGACTCATGTAAATTGGTGCCCGGCAATTTTAAGGGCTTCAGTGTTTTACCTGCACAGTGCCCTTGAACGTACAGATACTAAAAATATACACAGCACACACACACGCGCGCACTTGTATATAAAACCACGTGTTCTATACACAAAGCACTGTAATCAAAGGTCAAGATCATCTGACACCTTTTATTGTGTAACTGTTCTGTTTACAGCTGCATTGTTCAGCTTCAATTTTTAGACTGACTTTTTTCTTCCAAAGCTCTAACTTTGTGGGAGTGTTGCATAGAATCAGTAAGTTATTCATTGTAATAACACAGGAGGGCATTTATGATGAGGAACTGGAAACAAAACTTAACTTCAGGTATTCTGAATTAGCTTCTACAGGTCATAGATGTATCTTAGGGAAACTGGTCCTAACAGGCAATATTTAAATACCCTATATGTATTCTTGAATAATTTATTCATGATACGCAAGACTGAACAGTTAAAAAAACCCCAGTAAAACAATAATAAAAAACATGAGTGTAGAAAATAACAATCAAAACTTCACATTGTACCTTCATTGTAACAATAAAGTTTGGTAGATGAACTCCAGATTTATTTTCTTAAATGCCTGAGATTATGTTATTTTCTAATATTAATGAGTCATACAGATTTTCTGTGCTGATTGAGTCACCTTTACCGCAAGAAATTAAAATGTGTATATTACATTCTATTCATATAACTTCAGACAATTTTTAAATGGTCTATTTGTTTTACAGTAGTGTTTTTTTTAATATACACAATATGCACTTTTCTGTGGGGTGAAACCATTACAGTCTACTGTAAGCTCATCTTTTTCAAATTGCAGTAGATAAATCTGTGGTAATCTCCTTTGAAAGTATGGCATAGAATATGTTATAAATACCACAAGAAGGGCAAAATTTACTGTGCAATAAAGGTCAAAGTGATAAAACCAATAGAGTATAATGAAGCCCATTGGCTGTGATTCAGCTGGACACTCAAACAGATGACAAATTTTTAGCTTGTGAGAAGTCCCATTGACATAAGTGTCCGGTGGAATATGTCAGTAATTTGTACTTTGTGTATTACTTTGTTTATCTTTATATTATTTAGACATTACAATTAAAATCTTAGACTTTGTGCAGATATCTGAAATGACAGTGGAAGAACTGAAGTATTTACTAAGCCCCTTGTGAATATGAGAAATTAATGAAGATTAAAAAAAAATATTTAGGAAAAAAATTCATCCATACAAATGTAATTTGAAGTCAAATTTGTATTCCTACCCTGGCTTTTTTCTACTTTTGAAAAACTTGTATTTAGGAGTTCGCTCCTCATATTTAATTTCTGCTTACATTGGGCATTGACTTCAAGAAAGGCAGAGAAAGGTGGGTAAAGCCCTCCCCATTTTTGGTGCAGCACCACAGCCCAGTGAGGCTCACTCTCTGAATCAGGATCGTGGCCACACCCTCCCTGAATGCCACTGTGTCATGTGCATCAGCAGAGTATCTGAATTTTGGCATACAACTCTATGTGCTTACTCTGATCTCTCTGCTTACCTTTGCAACACATTCCATATCTCCCTGTAAATCTGGATATAAGGAAACTGTAGTGCTCCCTTAGCTCAGAAGCAAGTCATGCTTTGTGCCCCAGGGCAAAGCGATATCAAATCAAGTCTACTGGTGTCTATGCAGCAGAAAGTTTAATTTCAGTTCCAGGTGTTTTGAAATTAATTTCAGTGTCCAAATGATGATCTTGATTTTCCTTTCATTAGCACAGATCTTGAATGAGTTCCTCTTGATCTGTGCAAATGTGAGACAGGATTTCATACCCATGCTGTGCATTTTCAAAACCAACAGCTTTGTATCTCTCTTTTGAGATTCCAAACTAGGCTAGGGACTGGCTGAAAGTTATTACAGAAATATTTTCATTTGAGAAAAATGAAATCTCATTAATCTACATTTTTGATTAATGTAGAATTTTTATGAAGTTATCTAAGGAAAACTTTTTACTTTTTCTTGGGAAAAGAACCAAATAAAAGTCACAAATAAAAATATTTTTGGGGAGGGGGCAAAAGCTGTCTTTTAAATGGAAAATACTAAACTGCTACAGTGCCAGGTGTAAGTTGTAGTTTATTGATCCCCTCCTTGTACTTCCTGGATTCTCTGATAGTTCTTCATCTCCTATGATGCCTTGTAATGTAGTAATTCTTTGAATTGGCAAAGTACTGTATCAATTTTTAAAAAAACCCTAAACCACCCAAAATGACAATGGCTGAGAAAACTAAAATAATTCCATATGCATTGGTTTGATATAGGTCTAAATATTTGTTTTCTTTTCTTCTGAATGGGAAAGTATACATCTGGACTATCTTTACTAAACATTACAAATTTTCCATTAATTTTCTCCTTTCCAAAAAGCTTTACATTAGCTTCTTTTAGACAGACTATATTTTGTAGTTGCACTGTGTGTTTGGGCTTCCTTCAGTTTTATTATGTTAGCGTACCTGAGACTAGCAGCAAAATACTGATTTTAATAGATTTTACCTGTGCTGTGCAGTTGTAAATAACGTGTCCAAATTCACATCCTTCAAGTAGGGAAAGAGTTCTGGTAGGGGTGAAAATTCTCTCACTGTAAAACTCAGGCTGTTCTGTTTTCTTAAGCAACTGTGAAGTCAGAAGGCTCAAGTGCAGGATGACTCTAAATGAGTATACACACCGTTTGGAAGAAACACATTATTTCCCATCAGAAAATGCAAGCCTATGTACGTTTGAAGTAGTACAGTATTACTCTTCCCATGTTCAAGTTTGTTGTGTGTTCTGGCTAATATTGTGTTCCTACTGCAACGGACTTCTGAAACTCCCTTTCAACCCTGTGCTGCCATTTGACACCCAAGGAGAGCAGACAATAACTTCACTAAATCATAACTAGCAAGGGAAGCAAAGACATGGATGAAAGGAGAAATCAATCTTACATGAGAAAAAAGAGTAGGAACACTACATGTTCTGCAAGCCAGCAGCTCTCAGGTTTAAAGGGAAGTCTAGCAAGCATTACAGATTGAGATGCCTGTAAAAGTCAATGGGAAAGAAAAGAAATTCCTCTCTCTTCCTTGCCAAAGCCTATTGCCTAAACCAAGGTAAGCATTAATCAAGATTAAAGTATTTCTGCAAAGTAAAAAGCCAGTTCAGATGCAAATCGGAATATATTCTGCTAATCCATCCATTATTCATGTTAGCACACCAGCACGCCCAACTCAATTTCTACGCTCATCTTTGCTATTTTGCTATTAAAATTTAATATTAATTTAATGAAACACTTTGTAGCTTATTATTTTACCTTGTTTAAACTCCCATTAAAGAAATATTTGAGGGGTGATACAATAGACCATAGAAATGCTTTCATGGTAATTCCTCCCTAAAGAATCTGAAAACGTTATTATTTGTCCATGAGGTTTCCTTTAAGTGGTAGTAAAATGCATGTAGTAAAAACCCTACTTAGGCACTTGCTAGCATTCACTTGTTGCTAAATTGCATTTTAAAATAATAATTGTCATGGCAAGGTTTTAATAATCAGTATTTTAGACTATGTTATACAGATTTTATTCTTAGAAAGTTCTGCTGTTGGATGAACCTGGTGACAGTATGGAAAGCTCAGTTCATGTTACTCTCATGAGTTTGGTTGCAATGTAAAATACTTGTCTCATTTTAATTTTTTACCACCACAAACGTTATCTGAAGTGCTATTCTATGCCAAGTTTTTACAAAGACTGAAGTCCTGCTCCTTTCAGTGATATTACAGATGTGGAACTACAATTGAATTTTGTGTGTAATGCTTTTCTAAAACAGGAGGCTTTAAGTAGCAGAACTGTGCAAGTCCTTGAGTTGCAGACATCCACAGATACTGGCATGCAAGAAAGATTCATTATTTTCACCTGTCTATCTGACTTGTTGGTAATGTGAATTCATGTCTTTTAATGACAGTGGTATATAACATTTGAAGTCGAAGTATGTCAGAAGACCAAGAGCAATATATGCTGCCCAAAGTGTAGACTAAAGTTATACTAACTGGGGAGATGATGGGGATGGGTGGGGTGGATCTTTATTTTTATTTGTTTCTGTCTGAACTACACTTTTGGAATATGTTTGCAGTTGAAAGAATACTGTAAAATGTTTAAGTTGGTATAAAAGTTGACAGAAGCCAAAGACTAGCACTAGAAACCTATACATTAGAAAATGACGAGCTGTATTGCTTGCACAGTCGAAATTAATATATGTAGTCTAAAGTAATATATGTGCATATATTGTTAGTTTTAAAGAACTACTAAAATTTAAAAAAAGGGAATATTTATAAATACCTCATAAAATATAATAGAGATAACTTTATCTAATAGTTTACAGCATCAGAAATGCAAAGAATAGTATGCAACAATTGAGGACTAATTTTTTAATAGACTGTGATCTTCAGACCTGTTCCTACAGAAATATCATATGGGTTATGTCTTGATGCAATTCTAAGGAGGTGGGGAAATGAAGGTCGGAATACAATACTTTGCTAAAGGGTGTTTGTACTCTTTCTATTTCACTAATCCTATCCTTCCACCTGAAACTAAAGTCGTAAGTTATATTTTTTTCTGTTTTGTTATTGCCTGTATTTCCCATCCACATGTAGAGTAAATATCACTGTTTAATCAGTTATAAATAAAGTGCTACTGTCAGAGCGCCAGTCCAATCCAGTGCATGGGCTCTGTTCCAGTTTCAGCTAGGATGCTTTGGACTTGTATCATCCGATGTGTATTTCTTTTCACATGGCAGAGGCAGAATTCTTCCTAGTTTCTTAGAATGCTGTGGGTGTGAAGTCAAAATGTGTCCTTCAAATGGCTTAGGCTGGTACCTAATTTTATGACCTGACATGGTATTTAATGCAGAGAAGGACGAATTTATATTTTTATAGTAAACATTCAATTATGTCTTATTCCTTCTAGTCCTGAACTCTTCATACTTTTGTGCCTGCACTGGAGCACAACACTGCATATCTGCAATTGTCATGCAGTAAGACACAAAATATGAATAACTATCTACATTCTTTTTCTGAATCACACAGCTTTGTTTAAAGTTGTCCAGAGCTATTTAATACATCATTATTTACAATTTTCCCTTTCCAACTTCATCTGCCAGAAATATTCAGCTTTACTCACACCCTCAGGAAACACCAGAAGAATCTTCTGCACAGTCAAGATATATTGAAATTTTGCCTCTATTACAGACAGAATATTCCCTAAGGGGCAGCACAACATCTGTGCATTCTGCCAATGTGAGAAAACTGGTCATGCTACTGAAAAGCAATGGTGGTGGCACATGCAATGTACTTTGTCCTCCAATCTTTTCCTTTCCACTGAAAAAAGAAATGAAACTTGCAAATCATTTACACTAATAAATTTTCTCATCTGTTTGGTGAGATGGAGTCAGAAATAATTTCCTTGATAGTTTTCCAGGTGCCAGACTAAGTCCTAAACTTTGGCTGAATCTTTGAATCTTAGAACAAAAGTATATATTGGTCCTTCTCCTAGAGAAGTTGGAGACATATTAGGAAATAAAATATTCATATTAATAACAGTACTTATCCTCTCAAAATCCAATAGATGCTGGTACAAATTATAAGGTACTAGCTAAAACTTTAAAATTACTTCCCTGTTAGCTGTATAGATAATTTTAAAAGTTAAAAATTAGTACCTCAGAGGAAAGGACTCAGAGTAAAGTCCCTAAAATTTTAATGTTACTTGAAGTGGTATTTTAATGAATGATGTAGATAGTTAAGAGTTTGCCTGAACATCTCATTACAATTAAATAATAACAGTTTAGCGAATGGCAGTTAACTGGTAAATTCACCCGTCTGGTCTTGTATCCTTCTGTTGTCTCAAATTCCTAAATATACTGTGAATTATTTTCTCCTTATCTGTTATACAGCTTGGTCCTCTTCTAACAGGTTGCTCTTGAACAGTCATTATCCTGCCCCCAAGAACTTCTGCTATGATGCAATATCATATTTACTAACTTGCACATATGAACAGCAGATGGTTTGAGCTGAATACACATAAACATGTGTGGCTCTATGTTTCCATCCTTTAGTTCTGTTTAACCCTTCAGCAGTTCTTTGCCTTTGTCATTTAATAGTCTTGTTTTGAAATGGGAAGGAATTTAGACTGTGAAAACATTAATATTTTTCCTGCTTATACTAGTGGTTGAGGGCTTTCTATATACTTTTGTGACAGCTAAGAATATTTTGTCCAACTGTTCAGTAGATAGGAAAGTATTTTGGTTCCAGTTGCTTTCATCTTGACTGCGTTTAACATCACACAGATGGAAAAGCATGGTTTAGGAAGTCACAACACATAGTTTTGAGACAGTGCTTCCAGACATTACTACCAACAATAATTTTATTAAATGTTAGGATTCTGCTCCACTTTACTTTGTTATTTTTTTCTCTTTCTGCTTTATGCAATAACTGAAAAGCCTACTGCTCTGGTTGTTGATAAACTAGCTATTTTTATTTTTTGTGCTGAGTCATTTTACATAGAAATACAGAAATGCTCTACCTTCTTATCAAAACACTTATGTTGGATTATTTTGACATTGCTTCACGTCTCAGGTGATTATTTAAAATGTCAGAATCTAACAGTCATGACTTTATATGAGTATGAGCTATGCTGAGTGCTTAGCAACAGAAATATGAGTTTATATCCAGAAGATACTGGCATGGCTAAAAGGAATTGCCTGCCAGCCTAGTGGTGGTTGGGGTGCCAACAGCAGCCCTTCCCATGGAATGTGGGACATGGTGCAGCCTCTCCATAATTTAGCATCTCTGTAACTACAGTGTAAACTGGAATGTGCAATTTGGCTTCTCTCTTTGAACTCTACTTGTTTAAGCCCCAGCAGAACTTGGCTTGAAAACATTTCTAAAATTTATTTGCTATTATTACTGACTTTATAGGCACATACTTATGTTGATTGAAACATTTTTCTGTATTTTGGGATGAGACACAGCTATGCAATAGCATGTTCTACCTCTGTACCAGTGCTTTGGCTTCCACAGATCAAGAAGGAGACCACATTGCTTTTGACCCATGACCGGTAGTGCCCTGACTGACTGCCTCAATTAGAACCTAAATTAAAATAGCTTCTAGTATAGTAGGAATAAAAGAAAAATGTAGTTTTATGTGGGAAAATTTCCACTGTTAGTTTCTCTGTCTACACACAACAGCTTAGACTTGCAGTAACTCTGGAAGAGTTGCAATACACAATGACTTCATATGGCATATGTAACAATCTTTTCTGTTCAGTTTTGTACATATAGGAATTGCCTTCCAATGTATGTTTTCCTGTAACTATATCTTTGCATTACCTTGTTTTGATTACAATATTTGATAAAGTAGTAAGTACGTGCTAAATATTTGCATTATGGTTAAAATATACAAATAGCCTTTACCAAAGCAGTCACCTTTAGTCCCTGAAGTACAGATCATGGATGAAGTCTAGCCAGACAGCTATTTTTTTTCAGCAGGAAAGATTTTTAATTCCATCATCATTAGCTGCTTGCATGTGGTAGCTGCTGCTTCTAAATAATACTTTGCTGTTTTTATGGACTATATCTGACTCAGTTTACATATTCATTATCTTTAAAAGCCAGTGAAGAAAGAGAACAATACTGTAAGATTTAAAAAAACCCATTCTAGTAGAGTTAGTAAATTAAACGGCATTTATAATCCTTTTAGGCTGTCCATATATTTACTCAGAAACCACTGGTCCCTAATGATGTAAGAAAATCTCATTTTGCATCTACCTTTCACTGTCAACCTTCACACCTATCCTGGTATCTAAATACAACTTCAAAAGCATACTGGAGGAGAAATTAGATTACTAAAATGGAAATTAGGTGTCTGAACCTCAGTTATTTTGCTACAGAAGCTGAAGAAAATTAGACACCAAACTACTACGCATTTATAAATTTTCTTGCTGATTAGTATACTCCTTCAGTAAAAACAAATAGTCAATCATGCTAACAAATTAAATGCCACATTTGCACTAGACTTCTTTTAATATATACTGGTGTTGAAAGAACTATTGTAAAAAGGTCTTATTAACCAAAAGATTACTTAATTCTATATACAGACTATTCGTTATAACATCTTCAAATAAAGCTAAAAATATTTTCAACAGAAAGCAATTAGAGACATGCTTGGGAGAAGGTTTACAAAATCCAGCACAATATTGAACAAAAGAATAAAATTCTTGCCACAAGAAAATTAATGTAAATGGACTTTATTATATTTCAATGTTGTACAAAAACATAGTAAGAGCAATTATTTTCTTGTCAAATGAAGGATAACGAAAAATAACTACCCTATTCAAATATATGAATTTTTATTTCAAAATAAACACAGCAGATATTGTGCGAGAAAGAATAAAGTCATTGAAAGTAGTTGTAACGTTGTTGTTGCTGTTCTGATATGAAGTAAAGTAATTTATCTGGAATGGAAATGAGTTATTTTTCTGCCTAAACCTAAAATTAGGCCAACCACAAACCTGGGAGAAACATATTTCTTTAACCTTTTTTTTCTAACTGTTTAACCTTTGCTCTAATGCTGGAGCAGCTCCATCAATGAGATGCTACTGAAGAGCAGCAGCCTGCATCTTATCACCGTGATTTATCTCAGTGTTCAGAACTACTCTGTATAGCAAATTGAGAACCCCCATGGCTACAACTGCTAAGCCAGCTAAAGCTGACAAGGTGCTAGGTTGGTGGGAATTTTCAGAGAAAAAATGATGATTGAGGAAGCCACTGATGAAGCTGATGCTGCAGGGCTAAGAGGGAGAGATGTGTCTGTAAGACAGATGTGCAGACACACACAAAAGGAGACTGTAACCCTTTTTTTTATCAAGTTTTGTTCCCTAGTTAACACTTTTATTTCATGCTATTGCCTCCACACCTTAGCCTAGATTTGCATTGTTTCAACCCAATGTTATTTTTTTCTTTAAAGTAAGTTTTCATGTGAGTTTTGTACTACAAGATGCCAGGGCCACTCTTAGATGTTCTGTTTGTCTCTACTACATTTTAAAGTGGAGGCAAGATTCTAGATACAGATGAATGAAACCAGTACCCAGCATCAGCCAGTACAAATTGCAGGCATTCAAGAGTAGGCAGACTGGTGACAGTGAAAGAAGGATGAGAGAAGCTTCAGGTTGCCTGTATCCATGAGCTATTATTCATATATACTGACAAAGCATAGGAATACCCAGTGGTCAGATTTACTCACAAATGCATACAATCATTATACATGAGTATGTGTTTAGAAATTGTTAGTAGATAATAATTCTTTAAACGTATCTTTATTAAAAGATTTTCCATAAATATTTTTTGGTATATATTTACAGTGCTGACAATTTCAAATATCAGTCACTATCTATATGAAGTTTTGGGCAATGCAGCTAAAGGCTAAATTTTGCAGAAGCTTTATATGAACATAAGCCAAAGTTTCAGCGAACAGAAACAGTCCTGGCTAGTATTGGGTTGCTCATTTCCACTTCATTCAACTCCTTTCTTTATGCAAATACAGATGATTATGTGACTGTGAAACCATAGTGAACTAAAATTAAACTGGTTTTTGGCTGGCTAATATTAACTCAATTCTCCTCCCTATTCCAGATCACTAGAGAGACACGTATGCCATTGTGTAAGCGGGAAACCTGGGGTCAAGAATAAGCACTTGAAGCAGACTGAGTACAAAGCTCTTTGTCTCAGTATCACTGACAAGCTGTTTATGGTTACAGATACATTTTCAGAAACAGCTAGTCCCAATTACCTTATTAAATAGATTATACAGGGTCAATTTCTTTTGCCAGCACTGAGCATTTCTTTGGCAATATCCGAAAGTCCAGCCTAAGTTTCGCCTCAGCTGTGTATCATTTGTTCCTACAATGTGATTACCTTTTGTTTGTGAAGGCAGTGTGGATTATTCCTTAAATGATAATATTAACAGTTGTCAAACTCAATTGCTTTCCAGGCAAATGTAAGGCTTTCATTTTGTAACACAGTTGTTGACATCAGTCATATTCCACTAACAGCAGAAAAGTGTAAATTTTGAATTAGTCTGTGATTGCTTTCATTTATACCCACAGGGTTTATGCGGGCCTGGTTATAAAACAATGCTACCTGCGCTGTAATACAACACATTTTTGAAACAGAACACTTATTATAGACTTAAAAGCAGCTCACACTATGACGTTGTTTCAAGATGATTGATTGTAATAGTTACAGATTAGTTGAAACGCATTACAGGATATGCATTATATATCAAGACATTATAAGTTATGAGAAACTACTGTCAAGGAAGCAATTATGATAGCTCATCTTGCAATGCTAATTACAAAATGTCAGGAAAATGTGTTATCTACATTTATGAAGCTTCCTGCATTGATCAATGAAGTAGATATGACAGTGTAAAGAGGAGTAGTATGATTACTAAAACCCCAGTTAAGTTGGTGTCTAAATGGCTCTGGGGAGCTATTCACAAAGGTATACTGGTGCAATACTAATCTATGGAATAAGTGGTGTTTGGAAATAATTTTGTAACCTTGGAAGAACTTGTGGTTCCATAAAGTAGTTTTGCTCAAGTTGTCCAGGATACCTTTCAATATAACTAAAGACGGTGATACTCAAATCAAGACGCGAACTAAGAAACAAGCTGTATAAAAGACAAAAGAGATCCTAAAATGTATTTCACTTGCAAGACACTGTTGATACTTGATCTGAAACGTTAAACACCATTCTGGACATCCTAGTTCAAGAAAATTAAACAGAAATCAGCATAGATACTGAGAAATGTAGGCAAGAGAATGAGAGGCTTATCTTGCTAAGAAAAGGTGTTATGTAGCCTTAGCCTTAGGTTAAGAAAGCAGACAAGTCCTATATGGAAGCACAGTGGTCATGAGGTAAGAAGTATTTGAGCCAAAGCCAACATCAGCAGCAAAAGGAATTGTAATTAACAGCTCAGATACAGACCTCGCCTGAAAATTCAATAAATGTACATAATCTCAACAATAATCAAATTCTGCGTCGCGTTGTCCACTTGGCCGCCCGGTGGCCCTGGCAAGCGACACTTCTCTCACGACCGAGTGGGAAAGTCCGGGGTAATGTCAAAGGCTCAGTGGGAGCCGTGTGCCCTCAGCACACTAAAGGCAGGCTGCACATGAAGGTTGTATGCGAAAAGCGGAAATAAAGGAGAGAGAGGAGGACCTCTTTGCGGTGTCAGGACAAGCTTTATTGCTCTAGAAATTGGGGAGCAAAAGAGGCAAGGAATGACTCGGACAGAGACTTTTATACGGCAACAACTCGGGGTGAATCTGGGGAAGTAACCAATAAGGAAATGACCGGAGGTGACACACAGCCAATAGGAGGGAACAACAGGAGGGATATATGCGCAAAGACCAATCAGGTATCGAATCTAACAGAACTTTCCAGAAATTAATTGTATAGTCAATAAGGCTAATACATAAACATAGATGAACTATCCAATCACAAACTTAAAAACCTGGAACTTTCTGGAAGCGGGGGAGGAGATGGATCCTTTGGTGATGTCCAGGGGGCGGCTCCTCTAGACCTTGGTACTGCCCATGGGGCCGCCCTCAGACCCGCCCCCAGGGTCGCTGTCATGGGCGGGGAAATCCACCCACTTGATGTCATCAGCCCCCAGAGTGGGTTGGGCCACCGCAACAATTCTGAAATAGCCTTTCAAGTAGTTTATCCAAAACGCCTAATTTTGTTTAAGTTGAAATTATGAAAGTTTAGTAAACAGTTTATTTGGTGTGATTCTCTTCAATAGAAGCAGGTTGGACTTCATAGAATCACAGAATCAGAGAATAAGCTGTCTTGGAACAGAGCCATCAGGATTATTGAGTTCAACTGCTGGCCCTGTGCAGGACACACCAAGAGTCACACCATGTGCCCCAAGAGTGTTGTCCAAATGCTTCTTGAACTCTGTCAGGGGTGGTCCTGGTAACCACTTCCTTGGGGAGTCCGTTCCAGTGCCCAACCACTCTCTGGGTGAGAAACCTTCTGGTACCCAGCATAAACCTCTCCTGAGTCAGCTTCCTGCCATTTTGTTGAGTCCTGTCACTGGTGGCACTGAAGTACTTTCAGCTTTAACATTACTGTTGCAACTGAAATACCTTCTTAAAACTGCTTTTCAGTTAGCTTTCCAATCCCTTCAAATACTTTTTTATAAACTCATAGGATTATTTTTATCCTTTGCAATAGTATTAATAGCAAGTCAATGGTTATTTCCATCTACCTCCTCGTCAGTGTCTCAATGACAATTAAATATACCTGCATTACATTAGCCACTGTCATTACTGTTCAGAGTGGAGTATTCTTTCCTACTGCAACAATTTGACAAAAAAAAAGAAAATAATTAAAAAATTGAGAACTAAGTTCTTTTCATGTCTACCATTTTTTGGAGTACCACGGAAAATCTGCTTCAGCTTATTTAGAAGCTTCAGTTTATATATGAATAGAAGGGCAGCCTCTCTTAGCCCACAGATTCCCTTTATACAAATAAAGGCATAAGTAGCTAAAACCATGGCACCATTTAGAAGGGAATAAATAGATGTGAGCTGCTCCTGACACACAATAGTTATCAGTTAGTTCCCATGATGCACAGCAAGGAATTGCACATTTTTTCTTGAAGTCCAGAGTGAACTCTCCTTCTGTGGAACTGTAAGATAACACTGAATGAAGGTTTTGATTTGTGGGATCACTGAAGTGAATATGATTAGAAATTTTGAAATAGATAAAATTCTTTTATATTTTTTAGGTTTATTTTTTCTCAGAATAGTATATTTTGAATTGCTAGTCATGTCTTCACAATTTTTGAAGTGCCATTTTTAGTTAAGAAAGTCTTTTAGTCACCTAACCATACCTACGGAATATGGAGGTAATTTTATAAAATAATCTTTCAACAAATGGATAATACAGTACTTGAGAACTTCTGCAGTCAAATGTATTAACAAATCTTCCACAAATAGTACTGCCAAATTTGAAAAAATTATGTTTCTGTAGATTTTTGCATTATACATTAAGAATATTTGCTGGCAGAAGTTGCTAGTGGGCAAGGGATAGACAGTCATTAACCATTACCTATGTCCCCTACTGAAAACTTGTCAAGAACTGTAACAGTACCTATGCGTCATTAGAGTCATTATATCATATCCTAAATTACCTGTAATGTTAAGTGAAGCCAGGAAGGTCATTCTGCAGAGAAATAGACTCATAGTCCTGTATATGTGTTACCTTGATGCTAGTTTGAATCTGATTGCCACTTTTAGCTAAACATTTGAACACAACTGTTTTCCAGTAAAAACACCTTTTGTTCTCTACTGTTAAGATACTAAATAAAGATTTATTGATTTGAAGAAAATATCACAGGATCAGAAGACATAAATGAGTATCAAGATTGAAAATCTATTCTGTCACTTGGGGTTGGTTGTATTTTTAGCTTTGGGAGGAAAGCCAGAAAGTAGTGCAAAGCCTGACCTTTATCCCTCAATAATCAGACCTATATATAGTATTTAACTGGACATGCCTTCATAAAACAGCTTCAGGTCCTTGGTCTCCCTATTCTGTTCATTAAACAAAAAGGTTGCAGACATGGAAAAGCTTACTTTGCTCGCAAGTAGATCTAAAAGGAATCCACTCCTCATCGTACATTCCATACATTTCTTGGATTTAGGAAGAAGGCATCTTCCTTAAGTGCTTATTTTGCTGCTTTCTCCCCAAATGGTATATGCCTGCTTGGGTGTATACTTTCTTGCATATTCTCTACAGTAAGTGAATACCACTCTCCTTCAGCTATGCCGCAGTGTTCTAATTGAGAAAGACAAGAAGCATTAATCATCAAAAAGGCTCCAAACATATTTATTTTCATAGATTTAGTACATCATAAGCAGCAACATATACTTGCCTCTAGGGCTGAACTGACCTATGTGCCAAGCTTTCTTGCTGTAAATGTGTCATATCTCCGTAACTGTTTAAAACTTTAGAAAGAGGAGAAACAAAGCTCTATGGTAAGAGTTGAATACAAATTTTCACTTTCCTACCAGCAGCTTCATCACATGGTTATAATTTTGTGACAGTCTTTAAAACTTTTAACAGTGAGTCAGTACAGAATGTATTTGCTTTGAAAGTATTGCAAAATTTTCTGGTTAAAATCACCTATCTTAAATCATTGCTCTTTCATCCAGAATTTTGGATGTAATTTGACAGAGAAGAAGCTGAAGATAGTCCTGAGCCAGGTTCTGGATCCAGGGTTATAAATTTGGAAAAAAATAAATTATAAGATTATTTAATTAATTACAAATTACAAATAAACTCTTGTTATCTTTCAAAGGCTCAAAAACAAATTGCAAATCTGAATTTCGTTGTGATTGGATATTTTACAAGAATAAAGGCATATTTACAATACACAGAGCAGCTGCAGTTGCTCACATATATTTACCTGCGAAAAATATAAGGAAGCGGAAAATACAGACTTGCCTACTAAAACAACTTGCTCTGTCTTCTGAAAATGCTTCTCTTGATAAAAGCAAAATTTCTTTTATTAGAAAAGATGCTACTTGAAAATAAGATAGGCAGACACTACACTTTCCTGACCCTGTACACAAAAGAATTTTGCATTTCCATTAAAAATATATGACTCGTGGGACTCAGCTGACAAGCATGGCCGTCTTCAAAGCCTGGGGATTTGCCTCGATGGCCAACCTGGTTTATGTGTTCTTTGGCAGCTCCTTGCTTTGTTAATAATTTACTGTAGTTCTCAAATGGTTTCAGTCAGCTTCAGTACAGACTTCCAATTATACCGTAAGGAGAATCATTTAACAATTATGGCCAGATTCTAGCCCAGTTTGAATTGAAAACACTTACAGGTGATTAAACATTCTCATGAACTAATCACATGCAGATTTGTTTTCAAAGAAATTTCTGTCCAATCATCTTGAAATTTCCACGTCAAATTAATATTATTATATATGAAAGCACTATTTAAACGATTCGACTAACATAAAACATGCTTTATGGCAAGATCCAGACCCCAGCTCCTCCAAGAGACAGTGATACCTTAATCAAAAATGTCTGTTTCCTGAAGATCAATAGAGATATGTCTGACTACTCTGGTAATAGGAATATTCATTTACTTCCCTAAAGAATCTTTTTTTAAAAATGAAATTCGCATTAAGGTTTTCCCAAGATTCCTAAAGGACACATCAAGGACTTAACAGGATTCTTCTTTGTTTTAGTTACAGATTCTCCAGCAATGCTGTAAACAAGCTTGAGCAAATGATTCTAACCAAATTTTTCATCATTCTGACTTTATTTAAAATCAATCCAAATTGCTAAGGAAATATTTATCCCAGAAAGGTTCAGTAGGTCTTGTTCATGAAGGAATAGGGTGTCTAACTTTTCTGGAGTTTAGAATCTATTTGTGCTATCTGTTGTATTCCCATTTATACCTTGAAAAGACATCTATAGAGAACCAGTTATGCTTTCTATGTATTTGACCAATAAGGTCAAAAATAGACTATGCAGGATAGAAAATACAAAATTCTGGCTTCATTTGGGTAAGGAGACATTTTGATGGTTCTATCAGTGGGACTAGATTTCTCTTTGCAATACTGCTAGCCTTTTAAAATATTTTTTAAAATTTCATCTTGGTTTCTCATGCCATTCTCTTCTTTATGGCCAAAGTGGGAGAATTAAAGAAGACCCAGTACTAAATGCCCTCTGGTAGTCTTTGAAAAATTGATGAGTAAGTAAAAACAAATATCTGGTGGTTTAGTAATGTAAAATATAATTAAATGTGAGTAAAATTAAATGAAAAGTAGAATGAAATGAAATTTTGAATTAAGGTTTTCTTCAATAATAAATTTTCATGAAAAGAGTTATTAGGAAATATCTGGGTTCAAAAGAACTCAGAATTTGTGTCTGTTATCTATGAAAGCTGCAGTGAAGTGATTCAAAATGAGCTACAAGTCAGAAATTCAGAATTACTACAGAAATTCAGTGCAGTGTATATGCATCAACAAAATTGCAGCACAAAAGATACATTCAGAATTAAATTTCTGCTTTAAACTTCAAAACATAGTTTCTCATCTGGATTCAGCTGATCATATCTGTAATAGGCAACACAGACCTAAGCAGTATATGAAGCCCCCATGCACGAAGTAGTATGGAAAACCAGCTGTGTGATCAAAGTCAAATGTGCAATCAGTTATATTTGCTCTTGGAATGGTGTATTCATGTGTTTTATTTTGAATTCATGTAGGTTGAGTACTCACTTGGCTTTTATGATACTCAAAAATTTCTTGTACAAGAGGAAAGCTATAGCCTTCCTCTAAACTGATTTATTTCCTGTCAGCTACAAGAGCTTAAAAATTCATTTTGTGACTGAGGACTGCCCTCAAGAACTCATGATGTAATACTACACCGGGATGCATACAAGAGAGATGCAGAAATAGAGACCATAAGGAAAATAGTCTGATATAGTAATAAAACAACAGTCAACAGTTCAGTCTATCCCAGTATATGCATAGTAAGAGTCATAGTCTTTAGGAATATAATAGTTTATATCGTGTTTTTATTGTACTGGGGCAGAGCAAGCAGTCCCCTTGGGTTCTGGGGACTGACACTAAGATATCAGAGGTACAATTTCTCCTGGAGGGTCTGTTTAGGAATCTAACCTCAGTATGTTCTTGATTATCAAGAGTATGCTCAAAATGATTTTTATGTCTGTTTATAAATATATTCCTACTCTGACCATTAGTCTTCATGTGCAAGTCAGTCTTGAGTTAAATTTTCTTTTTCTACTTTTTCCATTGAAAAAATAGTATTATATCCTCAAAGACTCTGATCCCCTATAGACTTCTAATTTTTTTGCAAGTATTATACAAAATGTAGAATTTTTTCCTGCTATGTGATATATTAATATTCCTGGTTCACTGTTTGTATGTAGTAAACAGTCTAAATTCTTCATCATAGAAAGAAATAATTTGCAATTGGATGTGCTTTTATAGTCCCAGAAAAAAAAAAAAAAGCTATGGCTCTTCCAGCTGCATTCTATCTTGGTGGTAGAAAAAGACACCATTACATAGTAGTGACCTTCCTGACCACAAAAGAGAATGAAAAGGATTAGTCAAACATGACAAATTCACATTCTGAAAATAGTCATAGAATACTATTCATAGTTGTGTCTCAAGACTAGATGTAAAAGACAAGGCATTCAGACACTGTTACTGCATCTTGTCACCTTAACAAGACAACACTATGAGCAGGGAAATGTTAAATAACAATGATGCCCTCAGTTTCCAAGTTAACTCTGTAAACTACAATTTTAATTCACTTTAGTCTTCTTAAATGGGGAAATTTGTGACTGGAGAAAAAGAGAAGATACTTTAAAATCCCAGCGTTCTGATTTTATTTTTGAAGATATTTTTATAATTGCTGTTTACATTATATTTGTTTATGACAGTCTTGCAGAGAATCAGCTTAATACAAAGATCTATTTAGATATGTATGTAGCATTTTAGCACATCAAGCACAGCTCATGTTTTTTAAGTTTATTTGTAATAGTTCAATACCTCTTTGACATACATTAAAGACATCATCACAGATTTCAAAATGTTTTGACAAATCTTGTCTCTGTATGCACTTTACGGTAACTTGAATGCAAAGCCATTTTGGCATTGTTGCCCAATTAAATATAGTGCAAATTCTTCAAAATTTTATTCTGGAATATGAAAAACCTACTCCACCAAAGGCAATGGCAGTAATAAATATAAGATTTTATTAGTTAATTTCTACTCAGCTCTACTGCCCCAAATCTGGCAACCTGCTTTGTCCTTCAGGAAAACAAACGCATTATGTCAAATTACTATATGTGTGATAAATTAGATGATACTAAAAAGCTGCTCAAAATTAATGCTCACAATGGACTTACCTGTACTTTTTGTGTTAATAGTTAGCACTGGATGTATTTTTCAATCATAGCTCATCTGAGTTAGCTTAATCTGATGGAATATGATTAATCAATATTCAGGCTGATAAATCTGGTGTTCTCTGTGTTTTAATTGAGGATGATCTTTAGCTTTTGTGTAGTTGTCTGCAATATTTTCCCTTTTTTGCAATATGTCCTTGAATGAATGATGGCATTTAAATTATCTCTGGCCTCTGTGTCAGTACTTGCTGAAGTAATTGGGAGTAGTTTACTCTCTTGGCTATTACTTTATACTTCTGTGGTTTTAGGAATCACATAATTTACAGCCAGGATACATTGTAAAAGAAAAATAAAGAGTCTTATGAGCCTGGGAAGCAGAGGGTCAACCATTCTTTTCAATCCTACTCAACTGTACAGATCTCTGTTCTTCAAACTTTGGAATTGACATTGGACAGGAAAAAGTTTTCAAAATTTTCTTGTAGATAAATTAGCTTCAAAGGGCTCATATAAAAATAAATTATGTTTCTAATTATGAAATCCCAGGAATGCTTTGTAAATAAGGGATCTATTCAGCTGAAGTTATATCAGGTACTTTGTCAGAGTTCAATTGAAGGTGGGTTTGTATTGAAAGTTAGGCAAAAGCAACTGATACAGATATGTGAGTGCATGTGCTGGCTTTGAATGCTAACAGAGACCTTCTGTCATTAGTCCTGTTTTGCCTAAGCCATAGTGATAATCCATAGTACCTATCCTGTCTGGAGCTGGAGATGATTAAAAACAAATGTTGGAATAGGTTTAGTTCATAGGCATAATAGAAATTCAATGTGATAATTTTCTGCAATAGGCTTGTATAACTTACCAGGCCTCTCTGCTGACTTCGTACCACTGGCACCAGCTCTTTATACTTAAAGGGTGAATATACCACATACAAAGCCAATAAAAGAAGCTTCCATTTTCTTTAACCAATGTGAAAATTGAAGCAACAAGATAAAGTATTTCATGTTTTATATGTATGTACACTAATGTAGATAGCTACTCACTATTTCCTATTTTGAATGAAATAGAGACAGTTTTATGTAATTAAGATGTTTAAGTTAGGAGAAATAAGTTTAAGACAGATTTGGAAGGGCCTCTTGCATCATCACTGCTACTTGCTGGCTCTGCAGGAAGTCATGTGCTATTATTCTTTTTATTGCTTATGTTCACCTTTGCGAGTTGGGTTCCAGACCTTATTAACAAAAGTGTGTTGCAGTTTTATTTCTGCAACAAAAAATATAGATAGAGAATATTATGCTTTATGCCTTTCTCCCTTAAATTAAGAAAAAAAGAATACAAAAAGCATAAATTAATTAACACAATTAACTGTATCCTTGGCCAAAGTTTTCTATATACAGTTCCTTTGTGTCCATTATTTGAAAGATTTAATGCAATGCTGATTGCAGGAATGTGCTGTGTATTCAGGTATTTCATCACAATGGAAGTTTGGATGATCATGAGAAATCCAGGAAAAGCATTTAACTCAATAACATTTCAAAGCTTGCACTGCTTCAGAGCCAAGTCTGAGATGCTAAACCTTTTTATTGACAAGAATATTACTATGAATTACAAGTGCTGATCATTAATTAGAAAATAATCTGGGAGTAACTGTATTTATATTCCTTTGATACACATTTAAAATCTGAATAAAATGTTTTCTTAAGAGTACTGGGTTTTTTTTAAAATTCAACTTCAGGTCACCTTTCACTCACACATTAAATCATCGAATCCTCTAGATAAAGATAAGCTTATGTAACTGGTTGATCAGTGTTAGTTGCCTGAATCACTGAGGTTACTGGTCTGCTAAAATTCTTGGCTAAAACCCAGGATATTTTATTTCAAGCTTAACAAGTTGTATTTTAACAAATGCCTTGTTCAGCCTTGCAGTCCATGTGAAGCTGAAATATTGATAATGAGAAAGGAGTAACTTTATGAAACATTTTTTTAAGGCATATGGACTGCAGAGTCATAGGTTTATGGACTAGTGAATCACAGAGCCAGGACCTGTTGCATACTTAGAACAGAATCAGTTTCATTTTCTAAAAGATTTTGTGCACAAAAGACTTTTCTTTTTCCAGCTACAGTAGTTCTAATACATGGTATTTCCTTTCCATGCTTTCCAAGCAAACCGTGATTTGCTTGTATCTTTAGGTGAAGTTTCTGTGACAAAAATTGTATTAGTCATTCCTGGAACATGTTTTTTGGCCAGCCTCTTTGCAAAAATTCCTAGTGATTTAGTCTCTGCGCTATTCATTCAGGGAGTCAACTGAACCAACATCAATTTCTGGCATGTAGAAAATAGTTTTGAAATAATCTCTCAACACTAAATGGGAGAAGTGCTTGCAGTAATTGCTTGAATTTCCCTCAGACTTAGGGACATTCCACTGATTGGAGGGGCTTTGTAAGCCATCCCTAAGGTTAACCTGATTTCCTGTAAGTAGTGGTGCACCTCTCTAGAATATTCTTTTACTCCAGGCATATGTTCAGGATTATTAACTGAAAGGTTGTTGTCATGGGAACCACTAAGAAGACTTTTTGTTGTCCAGAGTTATCCCAAATAAAGGAAAATAACATGGATAAACTCTGAAATGTAGTTCTCATTAGAATTCAGGAAGATCCTTGCTCCAGTGGGGAAATACATGTGAAAGAAAAGATGTGCTGCAGTGTAAAACTCTCTCCAGTCATGCTGAAATGCTGAAGAAAAGAGTTTTTGCTAAGGATCCAAAGCTCATAGAAAAAACATAATAAAGTTCAACAATGGGAGATTGTGTTTGTACAGCAGAAGCTTAAGAGCTGATGAATATGGTGTCTGGGCAAGCGTCCTGCAGAGCCAGTTGAGTGTTCTGCTTTTACCTACCACTGCGGGCTTCCAATTTGTTTTCTTAAAGTTATAGCACTGTTGCTGGTGGAAATTGCCTTTTGCTTTCGGCTAAATAAACAGACCTGAACAGATGGAGCATGACAAAAGCAAAGCAATGTCGTTGCCTAATTTATCTCTGCTTATGGAACTCTTATGTACAGTCAGTCATGGCTTCACACAGGGGGTCTCTTTGCTATTAATTCATAAGCAAAAGACCCATGGAAGCCAGTCAGCACTGGCTGAGTAACTAATGAATACCAGGGAAAGTAAGGTAAAAATATTTAGTAACAGTGGAGGGAGTAGCAGGGGTCAGAGAAGTTCTGAGTAGATTTATTTTTTTGTGTTTCTTTCTTCTGGCTTACCTTTTGGTTTGCTAAAAGGACTTGGTATAGACAAATGTATGCATTAACTATAAAAGGACTGTTGAATGGGTAAAGCATTTAAAAAGATAACTATTTAAAACACTTAAATGCTAGTTTTTGACCAATATCTGGACATGAAGCCATCAAATTAAATAACCCTCCTTTTTTTTTTTCTTTTTAAACTTTTTTTTTTTTTAACCCATGTGAAATGTTTATTCAAAACAAATTAAAAAAGTTATGGAACTTCCTACTTTTATTTCTGCCTCAAAAATGTTCCTTGTTTTTTTAACACTTCCTCTTTATACTTCTACTATCTAGATTTTGGAATTGGAATAGAAACCTGTTTCTCAGCTTGTCATCTCAGTTGATATCACAGCAGATCTAGGAAGAAAAATCAATTCCCTTTTTTTTTTTTTAGTATGTGTGAACTTCTGATTTTATTTTTCTTTCAGTTTTATGTTTTGGAAGATGCATGTTTAACTCTTCAATATTGACAAGTAAATTATCTCTAAATTAATAGATGATGAACTGCTTGTTTAGCCTATTGTATAATTCTTATTTCTCATGAGTGAATGATGTTATATAGTATTACTCTCTTCTCTTCCTGCTTAAATGAAAGTAATCGTTAGCTTTAGAGAATAATGAATTACAAACAGCAAATAGAGATTAATGAACAATGCATAATATTGTGTTCTTATCTGAAACCAAATATCAGTACTGGCTTATACTAATGCAACTCTTTGTAGAAAACAGAAATTTTCCAAACGTTAGCTGGGAATAAAGCATGTTTGCTTATTATAATAGCAATATATAATAAAAAGCCTATTCTCATGATTCCATATATGTTTGAATGGTACTTCTGCTTAATCACTCTCTTTGAAGAATGATTATGATCATCCTTAAAGGATTATAATAAATAAATAATAAACACAGCACTGTTTCAAGTGCTTAGTTACTCAGCCAGATATCACTTCTGTGCAAATAGCAATCTTTTCTGAATCACATAGTATGATAAATATATTCCCTCTGCCTAACTATTTAAATGGATAAGGGGAATAAACTGACAAATGACTTTAAACATAATTTTCAAAGTGCAAAAAATGTCAGTTTTGGTTTTACTCAGTCATAGTTTCCAGTCTGTGAACTTTAAATATACCTTTACAATTCCTTTTAGATACAAGACTGGAATTTTGCACTTTACATTTTAACATTAAAAACCCCCTTTTATTTAGCTTCCATAGAAAAGATATTATTTTGAAATGCCACCAAACCTGGTTAGGGCAATAATAAAAATATTTCTCATTGAAATATTTTCTCAATGAGAAAAAAACACTTATTGAGTTGTTTTCGGTGAGGAACTTTGAGATTTCCACCACATGCTTTCTAATTTTGACTCCATACCTTCTTGTAACAGTTCATAATTCACATAACAATTTTTTTTGCAGGCATAACGACTGTTAAATACAATTTACATAAAGTATAAAATTTAAAATTAAAATTAATTTTTTATTGCCATTAGGCTGCATGCAGAGATAGTGTATTAATCAAATGTTGCCTCCTTCTTGTTGGAGGTTAGCTATTAAGTCTTTGTTCTTTCTGAAATATATAGTAAAGTACCTATCATTTCAGATGCAGATATTAACACACAGCAATTTTCTTTTTCAGTGGTATTTCTTATCCTACAAATTTGAGCCCTGTTTTAGCTCTCTGCAAACACTTTTCCTACTTCTGATGAAATGCTCTGCCATGGACGCATTGGGTGCTGATATCAAATTCTGTGATAACAGGGGTGAGTTTGTATTTTGTTATTAAGTATGGGTAAATAATATTATTTCACTGTATTTTGACTTACTCATAAAGCATAAATACTAACTCTTACAGGAAACCTAAAATGGTTCACTTCTTACTGTCTAACACTGTCCTACAACCATGATTTTTACCCAGCGCTGGGAAAACTTATTATAAAGGGATTGTTTTAACCATCTGCTTTATTGTGTGTGGCTCGGGACGCTGAGGTGCGAGTGCTGGTTCAGGTTGCATTATTCCTTCTGAAATTATGAAGGAAAATACTGAAAGATTACTGAATGTTAAATAGGAGAAATTTGCACCTTATGCATAACAGATGCCCATGTGTTTTATACAGCACAAATAAGAGTCCAGGACTATAGGAACTGATACATATTGTACTGGTGTTTCCCCATGCAACTACCACTACTAAAAGTGCCTTACATACTATGGAAAAAGCCATTAAAATCAGCCTTGAAATTTATAAAGAAACATTTCATTCTTTGCTGTATTACAAACCACATGTTACCATCTTTTAGTGAAAATTGGAGATTTCTAAGTGCAGATATGGTCAGTTATGACTATGTATTCAAAAGATGATTGAGGGTTAGGGGCTAAACTAACAAAATACTTTAAGTGTAAATCTATATTAAGAGTCATATTGCTAACAAACCAGATATTAAAAACAGTGTTTACAAAGGGCTACCCATGTTTGTTCTAGTACAGTTCTCTGTAAGAAGTACTAGGAAATTCTTGGTTTTGGTGGTGAAATTAGTGTTTATTCAACATAATCCCAGACCAGGAAATTATCCTTGCTCAGGATATAAACAGAGAATTAGGATTAGGAATGTATGCTTGATCTGAATGTTATATAGTAAAAATTATTGCATATAATTTAAACTCTTAGTAGTTTTTTATCTATGTAAATTTTTAAAAATTTTTGGCTAAATATAAAAAAATATGTTTTTTGAAAATTTGATTTAAATGATGTTATAGTAAGATTAAATATCCATTGTTACACCTTCTATAAGAACCACATAAAACAATAGATTGTTTATTATTTCTTTTAAGTTTTCTACAAGCATTAACTGCTTAATCTTCATGCTTCTTTAACTAGCATTTTTAGCTGAAATTCCTTCCCTCGATAACCCCAAATTGCTGTAGATTCTACTGTCATTTTTAGACTTTCATTTAGCCCTGAACACTTAGTTTGGAAAGTGTTAATTCCAATTTCTACCAGCCCATTCAAGCATCTGAATGTGATTCACACTTTCTTGGATATAAAGATACATCTATATTGATCAGATACTTTATTTTTAGCATCACCTTTCCTGATCTAATGAATGTAACCAAATAACTCCTGAATGGGTTCCTGGCTCTGCCTTTTTCTTCATCATGATATCATCAGTGGGAGCTGTGAGTTAAACCTAGATTTTTCTGTTTGTTTTTATTTGAGAAAAATGTATCTACTCTCTTTTCCTTCTTTTTGGGGAGGGAATTGTTTCCTATTCATCCTCTCTGGCCTTTTAGCTGCTACTATATATTGACAAACATATTCTGCTTAGCTATGTTTGGCCAAAAGACTACGTCTGGTTTCATCAGCTGCTGAACATTTGGTCCATTCCAGTTCTATTGCAGGTTCTGCCTTGTTTCTGAGTCTGCAGATCCTGTCCTGTGCCTAAGTATTTCAGAAATGTATGGACTTCTGTGACTTTACCAACAAATTGAAAGTATTTGCAATGGTTCCCTTATGCTCAGTAACACTCAGAGCTTGGCTGTCATGCTATGAGACAAAATCCAGCTACACAGAGGCAGTCAATGCCAAGTGGAAAGCCCTGGCTGGCAAAATCCACAATGAGTGTGCCTTGCAGACTGTTCAGAAACTTAATCCTATTTCCATAAGAGCATGTCACAGTGTTCACCACTCTCTGTATGTATTCTTGACAGATAGCTGGCTTGTCAGCTGATTTGGTTATGATTTGAAGAGAGAAAGAAATATAGTCCTTAAAGTGGATATGCATTAACCAGAGGTATGTAACCACAGCCTCTGTGTTCTTCGCTGTTTAATTCCTCACTCCCGTTACACTGCACAGAGACTCTCAGAGCATCTGCAGACATGTAGATAGTTTCACACGTGGGATCTGGAAGTGCTGGAACCACTCAGTCATGCTTATTTCTAGGGAAACAGATTATTTTTCTAGTGTTTTCAAATATTCAATGCATCAATTTCTTGATAAGTAAATAATAATAATGCCATTATTATCAGTGGATATCAATCTGGCTTATACTAGCAGAGCTCCTGATTTAATAAAGACTTCCATTTAGTAAAGACAGTAAGGGATAGAACTTGGTCTGTGTCTGAAGTCCTCTTTCTCTTACTTAGTGAAGATTCAGTGACTCCAAAATGTATTTGCCTAGTGTCAAAATAAAATGTTTATGCTGTGCATTCTGAACTTGATTTGCCATTGGCTACAGAAAAATTCTAAAATATTCACTGAAAATAAGTTTGTTATCGCTTCTATTTGTGCTTAAGTTTCCTGTATTTTATTTCTCTTCTGATTTTCTACTGCTGTTTTGCTGAGAGCATTGACTGAATTAAATGCTCCAATGAAGTGTGGAAAATTTCACCTGGATCATACTGTCAGCTCATAAAATATCTGTTGCATCTGCTGCTAGGTGTCTGTCACTTGCAAATCCACTTGTATATTGAAGGCTGCTGTCTCCTCTGCCACTCACTCTGTTTGCTCAGCCTTCAGTTAATTTTCCTGATCTTTATGATACCATACTTCGCTGAGTCTTGCATTCCACCTTCATAATATCTAGCTCATCCATGTTTGCTTTGTGTGCATCTCTACCTTTCAGTATCATATCTAAATTATACATCTTTTAAAGACTACTAAAGTGTTTCAGAGCTGTCGCATATATGACAAAAGTTGGTAATAATCTTGGTATCTAGGATACTACAACGTTGAAGAGAAGTAGACAAAAAATTCTCTAGGGCAAGGTTTCTCTTTTTCTTTTGCAGAAAAAGCATAATTCTATTAGCTGAGCACTTGCTTTTTCATGTCCTCTCCCACTTTTACTCTGTGCAGTCAGTGGTAATAGATTTTATAACTTTTTTCCTTGTAGATTAGAGCTATTGTTCTTATCACATTTTTTTTGAAATTATTTAAAATTGTTATGTACAAGGAATAAATGAGGTATTTCTATTTTCAGTCTGCAAATTTTTTAATAATTAAAGCTTTCCTTAAAGGCTTTAAAAGGAAGACAACCAGATCAACATAGATTTGTTTGAATATATGGAGGCTATTAAATTCTTTTTGTTTTGGCTGTATTTCCATTTCTTTAATGGTTTTTGCTTTTCTTTTGTGCTCATAATACTCACATTTTCAATTTGCTCATTTTGCTTCTGACCTCAAGGTGCTTGCGTTGAGCCTCATCTATTGCAGTAGATGCAAAGAGTATTTTTTGCATGAAATGCTCCTCTAGGGTTCCCAATCATAGTTTAAGAATTTTGTATATTCCCCACAACCTTCTGATCTTAGGAGCTCTTAAAAGTGCTTCCAAAGCATTATTTAAATAGACTGAATGATTAGAGATTACAAAAAGCATAATTTTTTGAGTTTGTACATGCACATGTACGTGTTGTTGACATACAGGTAATATAAAAGCTACAATAATGAGCTGAGGTATTTGAAAGTATAAATATTAGAGCAGACTATTGATTACTGAATGTAACAGGTGAAGACGTATTTTAATAGCAACCTTGTGTAGTCAGCCATGGAAGAGCTTAGCTGTCATGGAAAATTAAACTAAGCCCTGAAATCTCTCTGACTAAGGAGGTGTATAAAGCTTGTATTGAACACCTGCTGGCAGAGAATTAGATATTCACCATAAATTTGGTATCTGTAGTCACAGATGCATCTTTTATTACTTATTGTATGACAAAGCTGATACAAGTTTATCATTAGACTGTCTTTTGAAGGTATCTGATATGACTGCTTTAAAAGACCTGGTTCTGCAGACACCTGCAGAAGTTTAGTCCTACTGAAATCAAAGAGGAAATCTGTATAAGCAGTAAGAAGATGACATGTTTGAGGCCTGAAATTAGATGAAAAATACTCTGTGAGAAAACAACAGATTTGTTTTTCTACTTTGTACATTTTAGTTAAACTATTTATAGTAAGATGGGACACTAATGGAATGCTGAGATAAGAAATATTTGATTAAAAGAAAAAATAGTGGTAATTTTTTTTTTTTAAATTTTAGCAGAGTATTGTCTTTTGCATAGTTTTCATCTCTTTCAGTCATGTAAAGAGTGGAAGTCTTAGAATTTTAAACGTAGTCAAATAGGAAATTTAAGACCAGTGATTCTTGTAAAATATATTTCATTGGGCAGCCATTAAGTCTCAGGTAGTATCACTGTCTCCAAATATTTTGGCTCTTTACATTTGGAAGCATATATTTTTCATCTTTCTCATGGCATATACACAGTACATGCACTTTTATTCACAGGACGCTATATAAACATTAAAGCTTTATGAAAATACAGCATTTAATATCTACACAGTGCCTGTTGGTGTCTTAAGAAGTCACAGCAGCTACAGACTTTCCACCTGATACAAAAAGATAAAGGATGGGTGCTATGGAGAAACTAGTTTGCCATCATATGTTGGGAGTTTCTGTCTCAATATATCCACTTTCCAGCCCACAAATCTTCCATGTGTAAATAATAGGGACTAAGAGGACTTGGAATCTGGACTGGAAAAAGGACTGGGTTCAGTGTTTGTCTGGAGGGTCCTCTGTTAGTTCCACCCCATAAAGGATTTATGAAGAAAAAAGATAAATACACTTTAAAACATTCGGGTTCATCTCTATAATGTGGCTTCCCTTGCAGATTTGTGCTGCTGTGGAGGTGCACAAATAGGGTGGATACCGCCCTAACAGTTCTCTGGTTCCCTTGAGATTTGAAGAGCTTTATCATAGCTGGACTGGCTGTTAGTATCCAAGTAGGGAATTCAAGGAAGCTGCCAAGTCATCTATTAGCCAGCAAATGAATGACAGTATATATGAAGTAGAGTTCATGTTTCTGGATGATGGAAATTTCATTAGAGTCTATTTCCACTATCAATTATTAAATAAATTCACTGGAGTCTTTTCCTTTCTTGCCTTACTGAAGACAAATATACTCTGAGGAAGTGTATGCTAACCCTGGTTATGCATGAGCAGATTTGGAAATAAGAGGTATTATATCCCTATTGTGCCGAGGGGATTTCCTGGAGTACCTCACTAAAATTCTGTGTCAGATGCTTACGCTTTTCAGGAATGAACTGATGTCAAAGGAGTACAAAACTGTATTAAACATATAAAGAAGAGTTGGAAAATGGATAGCAGGGAGTACTGGATTTTTAAACCCTCAGGCAGACATCTGGAAAAATTGCAACTGAGTAAAGAGTGTAAAATTGAGGATTTTAAAAATATATCAGTCTCTGATAGCGGGTGTTCCAGCAATTTATCTGCCTAATTGAAGGAAGAATATTAACACTAACATAAACTTTCAGATACTTTCTGTGTAATACTTAGAATCTATGTCCTTTACTTTCTATCTTCCTTTAGCTGGGTCCATACACAAAGACTTCAAAACTGAGCCTTGTTCTGAATGAAAATGTATCCTCAACTGAAATATACAAACCCACACATTTTTAGTTGGAATAAGTCACTATTTTGAAAGACAGCTGACATTATTTTCTCACTGAGGCTGGTTATTCTGTTTCTTAATTTTCTGGGTTTTGGGGGGGTTTTTTTGTGGGTTTTTGTTGCAGTACACTTGTTTGAATATAGAGAGAGATAACTGTATAGCTGATATAACTGTAAAGAAAAGCAGCTGTGAAAGACAGAAAAGTTGTCCTAGGATTGAACCCATTGCTTGCTGTGATGGTAAGAATCTAATCTCAAGGCTGTGATTTGTGCATGACCCATGCTGTTCTTTATAACACTGTAAAGCTAAACAGTTAGAAAGTTTTCTCATAAATAGTCAACAAAACAGCCTTGGTTTCCTCTAACAGAATAATAATAAGAGAACCTTCAAACAGTACTTGGGGAATAGTATTCTCTTGGGAAGCATCAGTGTGGGTCTTTGGAAGGTGATAGAACCATTCAGTTTTAGACCAACTTAATTTGTAATTACTGAGTAATAGTGTTGAGTAGGATTAAAATAAACTAGGCTGGATAGCTGCAGACTATCCTCCACAGGACATAGTTCAAAGCAATTAATTTCAAGTCTTTAGTAAGCTGGTACCTTGCACAGAGTTTTAAACAGGAATACAGGATAATTTCACTATGAGAATAAATGCAGATAAGGATTCCAAACATTTACTGCTGACAAAATTATTGTATTCTACAGGGAAATGGCATATGCATTAACCTTTACTAAAAAAACCCTGAAAAATATAAAGGATGTACAAGGCCCATTGTCTGTAAAAGAAATCCCTAGGAATGTTTCAATAATTACAAGAAAATACGAGAATTTGAGAGGTTTCTCATAATTTCTGTGCTCTTATGTGTTAATATATTAATACACTATACAAGCACATAAGCCTTTACTCACTTGGAGTTTTGCAAACTGAAACTAAAGCCTTTGTGGCCTAGACACACTCTGGAAGACCAGCAAGCCAAGTACTGTGTGTGGCTACCAAGTACTGTGTGTGGCTACCAAACTACTCTTGAGACAAACCACCCAATGCCACATCCACCAAACACGGCTGTCAGTCCACTAGAGCTGCCTGAATCTAGAGTACTATCAATGCTTTTTTCACTGCAGCCTGTGCCAGCTCATGTTCTAATTTGTTGTACTAAAAAAAATCTCTCAAACTCCCTTGCTGCTAGTGATACTGCCCACTTTGTGGATCTGGGTCAATAAGATGCCAAATTGCTATATGGGAGCCAGAAGAAAAAAAAAAAATCGATGTAGTCCCAGAAGACAGAAAGGCTGTTGCCAAAGGTCACTAATGCTACTGAGACTGTTGCTATTTGGGAATAGAGACAAGCTAGAAAAAAAGCCATAGATGGGAAAAGAAATGTCCAGTTTGCTGTTCCTTCTCAGACATACTGCACATATGCTTATGTCAATAGATAACTTTCCTCGGTGACCTTTCTTTCCTCTCCCTCTCTCCTTAAAAAAACAATTGACTGAAGCTAGTAGAAACCAGTGCAACTGGCTACATCAACTAGAACTAGGCATAGATTGATTTGGGATGAGGAGCTGAACACAGTTCTGCTCATACATTTGCTCTTCTCATGCAGGACTCCACTTTGTCCTGACATTCTGGACGAAAGGGTTGAAAGTTCGTATAACAGAGTGGGAAATCCTGTGACTGTAAAACCTTTTGAGCTGTCTGTGAAGTTGCAGAAAAAAATGTGTAGGTGATAGATGGAGATCTACGTTTGCAAAAGCTCACCAGTCACACTGAGGATCTTTTCAGCAGGAAGAAACAGGGATGAGAGTTCCATTTTAGGATTGCCCTCTATTGTAACATTCATCAATATGTCAGTCTGAACTGTCTCAGCTTTTCTCCATAGTAGCTAGTGTAGGGCTCTCTTTTGGATTTGTGCTGGAAACTGTGTGAACAATGCAGGGATGTTTTTGTTCTTACTGAGCAGTGTTTATAGAGCATCTAGGCCTTTTCTGCTCCTCAGGTGGCCCCACCAACGAGGAGGCTGGGGGGTGCTCAGGGAGTTGGCAGGGGACATATCTGGTACAGCTGATCCCAACTGACCATAGGGTTATTCAAGACCATGTGACAGCAGGCTCAGCAATAAAACTAGGGGGCAGTTTAGCCAGGGGGAAACTGCTCAGGGGCAGGCTGGATATCAGTTGGATGGTGGTGAGAAATTGTTTTCATTTGCATGACTTGCCTTTCCTGGGTCTATTTTCTCTCTTTCTCTTCCCTTCTCATTTCAATTTATTATTATTATTACTATTAATTATTTTATTTTATTTCAGTTATTTCACTATTCATATCCTAACCCAATAGTTTTCTCATTTTTACCCTTCTAATTCTCTTCCCCCTACCCTGCTGCTGGGGAGAGAGAGTGAGCAGCTGTATGGTTCATAGTTGCCAGCTGGGTTTAAACCATGACATTTCATCTTTTTGAAGAATTCCAGTGTAATCTTCAGGTAGTTTTCAATTTTATCATGAAATGAGCTGGGACCATGTTGAAGTTTTTTGATATATGGGTGCTATAATGAATTGCTAAGATGATTTTAAGTTGTGATTAATAAATGTGGCAGAGATCTCTGGTCTTATATCTTTACCTGCAAAAATCAAATCCCTATTTTCCAAGTGGGTAAAGGCTTATATTTAGTAATAAAACCCTGTCTACCATTCATCAGTTTACAGTCTCATTATACATCCACTGTTCAATTTTCTCAATAACACTACCCATCACAAGATTATTTTGGGGTGCTAGAAGTTTATCTCACATCTCTTCTATTGGCTGGAAAATGACGAGGATCAGACATTTAATGACCGTAGTCACATCTGAAGTCAATGGGAATGTTTTAGCTGATTTGGCTGGACGTGAATTATCCTGCTTCTTCTCCCATTTCACCATTTTATGTTACACATTGTTAGTATGTTGATGTGACTTAGCAGAGCAAGATTGTCATCCATCACATCTGTTCTGTTCTGGATTTATCCTCTATCCACACTTCTCTGAGCAAAGCATCTGTATTGAAAGAAACGTGCATTGGTTCTTTTCTATGGTTTTACAGAAGGAAATTGAGGAAAATCATGTTCTCAAGCCACTCTAGGAGAAAGATACTATCACTGCCAAGTAAACAGAGCACTCACATGAAGGAAAACAGAGTAACTGCTCAAGGAAAATTACTTATAATTGAGCTAGTCTGTATACTCTTTGTGGTACTTAGTGTTTTTGTTTAAAAATAATCATTGTTACTTTCAGCCCCTTGGTTAACCTTAACTGCTTATGAAAAAGCTGAATTCTGAGCTTGTCTTAACAGGCTATTATCCATTCAAGAAAATAAGGTGATACCGACCAAAATAATGTTAACTGTACTTTTGATGCAATTGGCTTCAGTTTATAATGAAGGTGACTGCAGGAATGGTCTGCTCGGTTACATCAAACCATGTATGCAACAAGTGAAAACAGGAGAGTGTCCACTTAGCCACTTACCAAAGTAGTTGGTGTTTGCTGTAACTAAGCAACATACTCAGTTTCTACTTTCACTTTTACTTCTCCAAGCACTTATGGATTAGAAAATTGTGAATGACTTATATTCCCTTTGTAAAATGAGAAGTGTTCAAAAGAACTAGAAAATTAGACTATAAGACTTTGTCTCCTTTTAAACAGCATGTCAGATGAAAAGTCTGGCAGTTATGTTTTGACAGGGAGGATTGCTGATTATTTGGGAAAGATGTATTGTTTCTAAATGATTCATTAAGGTGGAATTTAACTCTCATTTTATTCTGCAATTCTTTATCCTCATGTCTCTGCATATCACAACTTTAGTTTCTAATAACTGAAAGGCAGTTTTGACTAGCAAAAGTGATTCCTTTACTCTACAGGAGAATGATGAAAGATCAGTTGCTGCACTTCCACTGTTAAGTGGCAAATTATTGGCACAGCTTGGAAAATCTTGAAGGCTCTTAAAAGACCAATTTCCAGAGTATAAATTGAAGAAAATTAAAAGAACATTATGATACATATTTGTCAGAGAATCTACTGAACAAAGGAAGACATCTAGAAACAGAAATATTTCCTGTGTTGAAGAAAATAAAAATAAATGATAGGGACCAGAAAATAATGTCAAATGAATGCTAAAGCAAATTAAAAAGCAAAATAACCCAAGCAATTTTCTGTTCTGCAGTTAAACCTACGAAACAATTGACAATTTCCCTATAATTATGCAAACATATGTAGGAAGAAAAGACCAGAGAAACTGAAAGACCTGAAAAAAATCTCTGAGAGTTGTCCAGCTGCTAAAGCCAACTTAAATTTCAAAAAATCCTAAGTCATCCCAATATTTTCCTGTGTTTTTTGAGATTTAGAATTCCTGATTCTCTATATTCTTAATGATTTTTAATAACCACTGGATAGTGATTTGTATATGCATAAAAAAAACCCTATGATTTGAGAAGAAAAAAATGAGCATTCATATCCAAACATCTGATCTTTACTGGGGAATGTTCTGTAATTTAACACTTAACATTTATAGACAACTAATTCTTATAAGCACATGCAATTATGAGTATCTCCGTAAAGGATTTTAATGAGATAAGTACTTACTACTGTGGGATTTAATGAGCCCATAAGTTTCTAAAATTGAACACTGAAAAAATGGAAGATCCCAAGTTGCTAGTTCTTTTAGAAAACATTCTAAACTGCTAAGTTCTTGGCCTTGGGTTTGTAAATATGTGAAGAAGAGGGTTCTCCTTTCAACACTTCCTACATAAGCCCATAGAGGTTTACTATTTTATATAATTTTCCTGGTAAACTTCTGATTGAACAGTGATTTCTCTTAAAATGCACTGATTACCTATGAAAGCTACTTCTTACCCAAAGGGTAGGTGGAATTTTTTAGACTTCAAGTCTATGTGAAATTTTGCTGAGGTAAACAAAACCAATTTATTATAATGAAGTTTAGCAAACAATGCTTGAATTGTACTGTCTGCTCTATTTATCTTTTTTGTTTGTATACATCCAAAAACATCATGTCTGTTGGATGTAATGTGACTAAACATCATACATTTAAAAAAAAGACACAGAGCTGGTAATTAAATCAGAAAGTAAAGCAAGAAAGTACATATAAAGGTTGTAGAAAGAAATTAACAAGTCCAGAACTTTTTTGTACACAGCATAATGCTACTTACTTCTCAATCATGTACATTTTTTGAGGTTTCCAATGAAATGCAATATATCAATATTTCCCTCTTTAACATCCAGCTTTTCTATTTTTAGTGCAATCTTTTTCTTTACAAAACTACCAAAGTTCAGCTATCCAAAATTTGCCCCATAATTTAAGGAAAGAAGTTAATTAGATAAGTCTGTGATGATAAGATTGAAAATTACAGATACTTTGCTGTGGTTTGTTTTGCTTTATTTTTAAAGGAGACTTTGATGCCACTCTATTCATGCCAGGAAAACAGCTATAGCTTCTGCTTTAGTTTAAATTACATTTTATTTTGATGGGAATTGTCAATTTATTGTTTTGTGTGATGTCTAAATTTTGCTATATTCTATTAAATTATTCAGATAGGAATCGTGTCGTGTAGAAGACAGAACCCCCATGTACATGTGCTTCTTTAAAACACTGATTAGACATAATACTCAGTAAATGTTTTCCATGCATAGTGAGAACAATTAAGCTCTTCTCTTCACAGCTAGAAAGTACATATTAATTGAAAGTCAGCATCACTGACCAGAGACAGTCGTATTTCATTGACAAGGCATATCTTGGTTTTTTGATATGGGGTTCTCTGGCTGAATGTATGGTGACAACAATAAACATCTTGGGCAAATGAAAAATTATTTTTCAACCCAGAAGAGAGTATTTATGTTTCGGAATTATTTAATATGGTTAGCTACATATATGTTTTCAAAACTAAACCCGAAAGGTAGGTGTGTGCAAACAGCAAACCAAATAGCTTTACAGAATATTTGCCTTTTAGGATTTTATGGCTAAATTCTGAATCTTTTGTAGAAATTTTGGGAAAAAAGGAGCATCCAATCACTATGAATTTCAAAGAGTCAGAAAGAGAAAGATTCTGTCTTAATATTGAAACACATGTTGTTATTGAATCTAAGAAAATATTTTGCGGTTATTTCATGTGTTAAAAATATGTGTAATTTGAAATTAAATGCTGTTGCAAACTGGAGGAACCAAATATTTGGCTTCAAAGATGAAACTAAAACTTTCGGATTTGGAGGAATATGGAAGGATGTTTCCTTCCTCAAATGAACAGAATTTCTTCAAATGATGTATCAATCCTTCATAGTTGATTTCAAAATATACTTCTGACAAAACATTTTTTGTGAAAAATTAGCTACCTTCATGAAGCATCTTTTAAGGCTGAAAAGGATCACATCAGGCTATTTATTTCCTGATTTATGAAACTGAAGTGTCAATATCTCAGAAAAGAAGGCCTTAATAGAAAACGGAGGACAGAGTAGACATGTCTGGTTTTTCTTATGTTCTATCTCTAATTTTGGTGGAAAAAAGGAAAATACTTCTTTTAGGCTTACATGCCCTTTTCTGCCTTGGGTGCAATGAGACAAAGGTTTCTATAACCACATTAAAATAGGCCTTATACAAGAAATGTAAGTTCAGTGGTAAGGGTAGGGTTTCAAATCAAACACAATAATCATCAAATTGTCATCACTTCAGGACATATCATACCCTTCATCTGCATCCTTTGTAATTGAATAGAGCTGCCCACATACTCTGAGGGCAGAATACAGCTGTGAAATACTGAAAAACTTGCATATTATTCTCTGGAGATTTATGGGCAGTTCAAGAGTTGATTGTCCCTTAGTGAAAGTAATGGTTATATTATTAGATTTAAAAAAAAAAGTTTCCCTGCTCATTTGTCTCAGTCCTTCTTTGGATCTAACACCAAACAGGACACCATTACTGAACTTGTTTACTCAGGAAGGTACCTACTTGCTCCCTGTTTTCACCAGCTGTACCAGTGTACATGGAATACACTAAGCAGGTGATTGCAATATGTTGAAACTGATGTTCTCCTGTCCCTTTACCTCTAGAGAGAAAAAAGGCTACCTGAGGGAGCCAAGTGAACGGAGCTGCTTGGAAAAGAGTGGCATCAACATATAATAAAGATATAGCGAGCTGTTACATGTAATAACAGTATGACTTCTAGAGGCTGGGCAAAAATTTCTTCAAATAGTAATTACGGACACTAAAACTAAGCAAGTGAACAAGAGCTCTTACTCTCCATATCAATTTTACCTAAATGAATGAAATCAAGATGGATAGTGGCACTACATGGGAATGATTGTTATGGCTAGGCAGGTTGGAAGGAACACTTCTGGTTCATATACCCTTCTTTCACTTTAGATATACCAGTTGACGCTGCACAATTCATTTGTATTTTAGATGGCCTTAAAGATTAGCTCTGTTCAGCATCCAGGCTGTACCTTGAAACTGTGGACAGAGAAGCCTAAAAATCTCTTTTTTAAACCCCCAGGAATAATGTCAGTCTGAGGTCCTACCTGCACAGTACAAATATTAGGCCTGACTACTATCTATAATGCTTTGAAATTTTAGATTTTAGTTTGAAAATTCGCATTTAAAGAATATACATTTTATGATGTATTGTGAAATCAGCAGCTTGAATATTAGGAGTTAAGGAGAACCACAGTGCAGTGATACAGTATTTCACTTATGGATCTTCTTGAAATTTGTCTTGATCCAAAGGGGAGGAAATTCCACTTTCACCAACATTAAAAGATTTTTAGTTTATAATTTCTTTCTGCTGCTATAATTTCCAAATAAATAATAATGCTTTTGTGATGTGAGCAACTGTTTTTCTAGATTAATTTTGGATCAGATTATTTTCAAAGTTGAATGGAAATAAAGCATTTAAAGGAAAATCATTCTCAGCAGTAATTAGTGCTGGTTTTTTTTTCTGTGGGAGGTTGACCTCTCTGGCTAAGACTTCTTGTGGTATTGATTAGGATTGTTTGCACAGTGGCAAGTCCAGGACAGGAAATAGCTTTAACCAAGAGGAGAATTGATATTAGGCAGGATTACACTGACTGTCAAGAAGATTTTATTGTGAATTACATCCTTATGGTTAATTGCTGTATACTCATGAGAAAATACAGGCACTTTAGTGAGAAGAAGTAAGAACGGTAAAGTCTTCATTAACATTAAAAGCCATATAGATTTAGCTAAGGTTTTAATTTGTCAAATTTTTGTAGCCGATGCTTCAGCTGCAAAAATAACAATGTAAGCGTTCCAGACAAGGTTATGTAGGTTATGCTCATCTGAGTCATCGCTACATTCTTATTTAATCAGATTGATTTAAACTAGGTTGTAAACAAATGCAAATTTGCTAGAGTGGGAAAAAATAAGGCTTTAGTTTTGAGTGTTCTGCCCTGCCACTTTACAGATTTATATTCAATTTCTACTTTGCAGGAACTCAGTTTCCCTGCTGAAAAGTCTTGAGTTGTGAGATACAGGCAGAGCAGGAGTCCAGAAACTGATTTGCCTTGTGAAACAGGCAAATCCATCATAAAACAAAAAAACCAAACCAACCAACCAACCAAACAAACAAAAATTTCCTAAATTCCTTGCCTTCAAAGGTATTCTAGCAGCCAAAAAACCAAGGTTGTTGTGAAAAGAAATTTGAGAAGGAATGGGAGGTGGCTTTGTAGTTTTCTGCTTTGGTACGGTTTTCTCAGAAAGAGAATTTCTCTTTCCTGCCTTTTAAATCAGTGCTGGTTTCCTCCTACAGGAGTCTTAAATTAAGAACTGGGAACCTGAGCTGTTAAGATTGGGTAATTTTTTTTTTTTCTGGAGATAGGTAAACCGATAGAAAAGTCTTTTATCAGACAATCTTTGTTACAACTAGTTTCACATGCTGAAGGTGGCACATGCTATCTGTGTGGTTACTCTTGTTGTTTACATTATGAATCAGAATTTCTTCTTAAATTGATGCTGTTTTGGTTTTTTTTTTCTTTTCACTTTGAAGATAAACATATCCTCAGTTCCCCAAACATACTAAGTTTCCCATATAACCCCTTTTTTTCTAGCAAATTTATTTTCACAGTTTGGGTGAACTAAACCAGAAAAAATATTGCTTGATTGTCAAGTGGACTGTTGAACTTGTCTTTTGTCATTTTTGAAGTGGAGCCTTAAAAATAACCAAACTTCTTACTAGTAATATTGTACCACTATATTATTGTACCACTAGTAATATTGTACCACTGCTTGCCATATAAAAGAACATTAATACATTTCTCTCACAGAAACTTTGGTAGCACTAAAGATACACTTCAGTTTGGGATTATTGCTATATATGAAACCATGAAGACAACTTTACTCTTTGAATAATACAAGAATAAAATGTGTTTGCATTTTGTCTTCTTGCTCCCAGGAAAGTGACACATAACTGATGGCATTGAAGTTTTCAGCAGAACTTACCCTTTCTCTTAGCAATATAATTGAGATCAAAATCAGGCACATTATTTACATTGGAGAGGGAACAGGTTGCCCCTTTTACTCACTTTCCACTACAAATTGACTCGTGCTCTGAGATGAATGTAGTTCTTTCTGGTTATTTCTCATGGTTTGAGCAATTTAGCATTTCACTGTGCTGGAAAAAGGCAGTCTTGAAAAATAAAGAACCTGACTCAGTAATGGCAGTGAATGAACAAAAGAGGAAACTGCTGTGCCTGCTCTTTTCCTCTTTTCCTTACTTCTTAATCTGTATTTTCTAAACCGAGAAGAGGTTACAAAGTGTATAATGACTGTGCTTTTACCTACGCACTGCCATTGTGTATATTGCAGTGTTGTGGGAGTATAAGCATAATTCTGATACATGATTTCATAATTTATCTTTAAAGAGCTTAAAAGTATTTTCCTTGGGTCTGTGTTGATCGGATTATTCAGCATTTAAAAAAAAAAAA
>VZRS01001980.1:178202-289093 GCA_013398055.1 Ifrita kowaldi
GAGAAAAAAAAGGAAGAGTCATATTGTAAAACTGTTGCATTTGAAACCTAATTGATGCACTGGACAAAGGAATTAAAATATAATTTTCATTCTGACTGAGAATTCTGTTTGCACCATTGGCAAAATATAATCATATAATTAATTCAACAAAAATCAGATACTTAAGTACATACACCCTATACCTTGCTTCTGAATTTGTTGCCCAAACTGACTGTAAAAACAAATGTAGAGCTGGAGGGAAAAGTAAACTGCATATGTGATTTGAGGACAACAGATGGTCCAAAATGGGGAAGTCAGTACAAAGATTTTTTTAGATCTTAAAACTATTGATATGTTAACACATACCACACAGGATAACACCAGGAAGCTAGAGAGAACTCACTGGAATAGAGGTCTGCAATCCTGGAGTTATGTGGAGTCCTGGATTTGTTTCAGAAGTAGCTCCATTAAATTGATATCCTATGGCCAAGGTTATCAATTAAAAAAAGTAAAACAGATCAATTCACTATATTTGATGTCCTCGTCCCAGCAATGCTACAATACAAAGAATGTTTATGTAATCTACGAAATTTCATGTGCTAAATTTATATTATATTCATATTATTTATAAAATTTATATTAGGCTCATGTCAATACAAACAAATTTTTTTTTTAGTTGTGGAGAAGTTTCCTTGTCTTTTATATCACGTTGTGAAATTAGAAGACATTTAACTATGGTCACTGGAAGGAAAATGTCAGCAAAAAATCAAAACAGAAATTCATTACATTGTCTGAAACAAGCCTAAGAGAAGTCCTGAAACAGACATGGATTCATGGAAATGTAAGAAAAACTTATACATTTGGCATGAAAAGGCCACATGTTCTGTATGGCCACTATGATCAAAATACTGGAATTAGAAGCTGTGAGTCAGGTCAGGCCAGTGTGTTTTCCTGCAAGGAAATCTTGCCATAAACACACATTCATACTCAATCAAACGTACATCAACCTTACTTTCCAATGGACATGTTGTGTGTTCCTGCAGTGGTGCAATGTATTTGAAACCAGTGAAACACAATATAGAGCCTTCCCACCAGATTATACACTTACTGTGTAATTTCACTTGCATGACTGGTAAAATGATCCAAGTGATGATTCCTTCTAACCTGTCTGCCATAATGTTCAGACGAGTAAAAAGGAGCAGGTATGTTCTATGTCCTTTCTAGAAAAGCCTTAAATTCCATTGTTATCACAGCAGAAAGGACGAGAGAGTCTGCACTCATTTAAATACCCTTCAATTGAAATATTCTAGTTTTCAGAATCCATTGAGCTTTTGGCTGATCATCATATGCCACAGCTCACATATAGCATAAATAAACCCACTCTTGGCTCTGACAGCCTCTCCTGGTTGGATACATACAATTTGCTATGTCATCATGTATAAAACAGGGAGGCATGAACATCCTTTTTTTCCCTTTGTCAGAGGGAAATAAAAAGTCTAGCTTTTCTGTTTCATTAAAATGCTCAAATCTTGACTTTCTCAAGAGAATTTTCCAGATCTATACAGTCCCATAAAAAACATAGAAGCACTTTTAACTTTTAAGACTACAGTAAATGTCCAAAACCTTTATCACACACACTCATGTATCTAAAATGTTCCGTTATACGCTTCATTTAAAAATGTAAATGAAGACAGTGGCTTGCTAAGTGCTGTAGAGATGTTATGATAACTTGGAAATAATTGCTAATAACATGACACTTTGCCATTGGCAAATCTATCAGACAGCTGTAGGGAAAACAGTTTGCTTTACTCTGCTAAAGTACTTTTGTAAAATATCTGATTACCCTGCCAAGCAAACAAAGCATTTCAGCGGTGTTAAGCAGTAGGAAAATACATGCCCAAATACACATTTGAAAGAGCTGCAAATAAGAGTAACAAGAAATTCATCTCCTTGACTATAAATTTGGGAGATGAGATTTTCACATATTCTTCATAGACTCTGCTACACAAGTCCCCAAAGGATTGCTATGGGCTAGCCAATGAAAATAGAGTTGAATCCTATCAAACATCCTTAAGAAAGCATCAGAGAAAATAAAAAAAAAAGTATCTAATTACGCATTACAAGTATATTTAAAATGACAATTTTTTCTCTAGACAGTGTAAATTTCTTTAGTTATCTGGTAGGGCTACAGTACAGATTCTCAAAACTCTACCTGCTTCCAGCAGACACATGCTTATTTTTAGTTTTTTAGAAGTTTGTGCAATTGTTCAATTCTAAGAGAGGATTCAGGCTGTCATCCTCTTTTTTATTATTCCAAGTTACTAGTATTCTGGATCAATAGATTAATTTCAGCATTTCTATGCAATTATCCACCTTTTCTATAATTGTAGTGTGTTCTGGTGGAAGGACACATTTCTTTCAACATTATATACCTCTAGACTACCAGTTCTTTAGATATAATTTCCACATATGCTCTCATTTTTCTGGTTTAATCACCAATAAGTAGGTTTAATCACTAACCATTTATCAATAAAACTCTGTTCAACTCACTTTTAGCACCAGATTAAGTGATCACACTTCAGTATTCAGCATCCAGACAGAGTGAGCATTTTTGAAAACCTGAACCAGATCTATGTGCCCAAGTATGAAGACTTGAAACTGACTCTAAAATTTGAGTAGTGAATTGTTTGACTCTTTATTTTGTCATGAAATATACTAAAATACAGTATGACCACACAGATCAAAGGGTCATTGAATCCTAGACGGTCAAGGGATATTCAATCATCTCTCTGGTATTATTAAACACATAGAAAATGTGAATATGGCCTCTCCTGTTGCTGAACTTTCAGCAATCTCAAATAGTATTACTTCCTCTTTGCTTATTCTCACAGTACATTTCGTGTAATTTAGGATCGTTGCAGTAGCCATCTAAGCTACTTAGGACAATTTAAGAACCATATGTCTACTGAACAGAGGTTTCTCTGCTAGATTTGTACTTCTGGCTTTCATGACTATCCCCATGCAAATGTTTTATAAGCACCATTCACTGGGGTCTGTGTAGCCCATTTAGATCCTCACACAGGGAATGAGAACTAAAAATAGCTTTTTCATGCCCTAGCCTCCTGGTTCAAGTCAGCAATAGGAGAACAGAATAAGATATATCAAAACATAGACAGAACTTCTGTACCTACATACCAGAATTTATTAGGCAGCCTCAGTGTTTCTGAGCTCTCATTATCAGCTTCACAGCAGCTAACCTTTATTTTATTAAGGATTAAACATTTCCAAGTTGTAAATATCCTCAGCCAGAATATTTTTCTTACCCAGAAACTGTCCATCTTTTACAGCTATTTTGGGCTTTGGGGAACTCACAAATGGAATTGAATGTGATCTATTATGAAACACGCTGTTAAAAATAAAACGTTAGAAATAGCACGTTTCTCTCTAGCAGGGAATGATTGATTATTGCAGCATATAAAAATCAGGATGTTAGCAAAATACAGCGAAGAACCATGTTAGAGTTGCTGCATATAAAACCAGAATATTTTGTTGCTTAAAACAGTGCAGACTTTCCAAAACAAGGAGGTAGCTGCCTAGAAAATATTTTAAGATGCAAGGACAGAAATTACGATATTTCTTATGTCATATCGGATTCACTTGTCTTTTCTTAGACATATTTACAGCCATCAATTTTTAAAATAATTATGCTGAAGAATACCTATTTTGTTGCTTATCATCTGCTGTTGTGAAACTTTTTGTCATCTTAGAAACGTCTAATGGCAAAATGTTCAGAAAATGATTTTTAAAAAGAAGATTTCTTACCCTGAGATTATACTAAACCTTTCTGTTTTCTGTTCCTGAACACAAAAGAGAAATAATACTAAAAATGAGGCAACATGTTTTATTTTAGCTGGTTTAGGTAGTACCTACCTTTGAATTTATGAGGGTAATTTTGCTCTTGATTCCAACTTTTTCGCTCTAACTCTATTCTTGACATCATAACCACATTCCTGGGGCAAAAAAATCAGTTTAAAATTGGAGCACACATCTAGTCAATCCTAGTACCACTGAAAGTTGAGTTAGGCATCCTGCTCTGCTGCTCTTGCAGTGGCATTACAAAGAACTAGAAAAATGTAAACAAGATTCGTCATGGAACTGGAAAACACATCACCAGACTTGAAAGCATGTTACAATTTCTGCCATAAGGCCATCCTGTCTTGACAATGGAGCTTTGTTGCCTAGTTAAATATACTGTTGTTAAACATACATCTCATAAATATCTGTGGGGTATTGGAAGAACAACACAAAAACTGCAGAAACTACAAACTCTGAGTTTTAGAGTATCTGTGTCTTTTCTATTAGGTGGAAGTGCATGAAATGGGAGTTTAGTATTACCACTACAATAGGTGATCATAATCTACTGATCTCAGTTAAGTTTTTCCTCCAGTGTCTCAGATGAATTTGACCTTGCCTTTAGTGTGTGACATTGTGTAGCCAAACAAATAATCATGAAATGCACGTAGACAGCCATGTTGAGTTTTTGTTACACAGCTTTCAGAAGTTGGTTTTTTTTAATGGAATTTGTTTTATTTGTATGGCTTTTTACTCAAATTTTTAAAGTTGCCTAACACAGAAAGTGATGCTTATGGGGAAATATTCACCCATACTATGGGATTAACATGACATCTGATTTTGTGAAGTGAAATTCTTCACATTCCTGCATTTGCAGACATATTTTGAAGGTGACATTTCTTTCCAGTCTCTCATAGTCTTTGTGGTATATTATACCTCTGTTTGAAGCTCAAAAGCAGGCATACAAACCTATACAGTTTCAATGTTTTAGTTCAGGGGCTTTATGAAAGAATTTGAGTTCAAAATACTGAAGATTCTGCTGTTGCTATTTCTAACCCCAAATCTACACCATGTTGGGAGCATATAAATTCATGACTGATTTCTGTGAGCAAGCATATGAATTTAAAGGGACAAGGAAATGAGAACTCTATGAGTTTGATGTTTTCAAGAAATGTAGGTGCTCTTCACCAATATATTTATTTATACTTCAGAGTAATTATTATTAATGAGCAAAATTTTAAGGACAATGTTTTCCCCAATTCCTTTCTCCAACAGTGTGTTTTCTACCACATCTGTATCTTCTGAATACTTTTTCCAAATTTGATCACTTTTTACCCCAAACTTTTAATGGTTTCTAGTTAGCCAAATTGTTTCTACTGATTTCCACTGATTTCCAATTTGCAGATTTTGTGGAGATTTTGGCTTTTAGTCCAAATTTACAGTGGATAGAAGTTTCTTTTCTTAATTTCAAAAGTGTTCCCAGATTGGGAAAATTATTTCCCACCTGGTTCTAATAATAGCATGTTTGAGTGGGTTGTGCTTTCAAACCTACTGTGTCTGAGTGCTTTGCCAACAGTAAAATCAGGGTAACCTACCTTAAGTTCCTAAAATGCCTGGCTCTTGTATAAGTGCACCAGAAAACTGTATGAATAAGAATAAATTCACAGCCAGTGAACCCCATTGGCCAGAGAGGACTGAAGTTTCCTTTGTTCCTTGGATTGAGTTGGGTGCTTTCTGAAATGATTGTTAAACAAAGCAGATCCCTGGCCTAGCTCCTCTCTGAAGCTTTTGGAATTAACTTCACACAGTGGGAAGAAAGATACAGGTACAGAGTCACTTCACTGGTGAATTGAAGAAATTGCTGATTATCTTCAGCCAGGGTTGTAGGGTTGAGACACAATGGGGCTCTTATATTACAGTAGCTGTTCTGGGTTTTGTGGCTGTAGTTGTGGGTACTGAGAGGTTAAAAAGCAGCTTGTATGAAATAGATAATACTACTGTACCTCCATCAATCCAGTTGGATTCAGTGTCACTTTCTGCTTCAGAAAGTCAGTGAGTATTTACTTGTGGTAGAATTAAAACAGAAAAAATTAGTTAAGGAATGTAAAATACTAAACACAAACTCTGGCTCTTTTGATTGTTGGTTTGTCTTTGTGTATCTGAGTGACAGAGAAAGCAAATCTTTCCAGCTTCTCTTTTTAAGCTAGAGAAATCTGTTTCCTGGTTGTATCTGAAATATTTAAACATAAAAAAAGATAACTGTTGCTCTCAATTTTTTTCCGAACATTTGAAAGTCTGTTTCTTTTTTAACTCTGTCAAAGACTTTGGGGAAGAAAATAAATTAAACTCCTGCTCATCTAAGCAGGTTTCATTTTTTTATGGGTTGTATAAATTCAAACAAATCTGTTCCTCTCTTTCGTGATAGTGGGTTTCCTTGTCAAAATGCTCAAAGATCTGTTGCTCTCTTTAGGCTCACTGAAAAAAACTACTTAAGAGATCTAAAACTTTGTGTGATCATCTATTAGTACATATTTTTTCCTAAGATACATGAATGTTGTCATTTGGGTTCTGAGGCATTACAACTTACTTCATTGGACAAAACCACTGAAAGAAAATCTCTTCAAAATATATACATATCTGATCATCACTCATGTACATTCAGAGTTTGAACAAAGTTGATTTTTGAAGTACAAATCATTCCATGCATTTCTGTGATAATAATCCAGTGCAGTAGCTTTAATATAGAATTTGCTTTTAAGTGCCATGAAATGGTTTTTAACAGGATTTTAGGTTTCTGTTTAGTAAGCAGAAATGCCATCTATTTCACAAATACATTAAAGCCATCCATAAAAATACTCACTTTACTAGCTAGTGCCATGGTAATATTGTTTTAGGCTCAAAATTCCTCTTTTTAAAGAATAAAATGTTCAAAATTACCAGTTGAATTTATCAAAAAAACTTGTACTTCAGAAAAAACCTTGAAGATAGTTGGCAAATAAAACCATATACATCCATATGAAAACCATATGAAAGGCTGGTTACCAAATTCATACATTTCATGTAAAAATACTTTCTTTTTTCCAATATTTGTTTCTGATTTCTATTTTAAAATGTGCTGACTTTCTCACATGTATAAGAAAGTGTGATACACCAGGGAAACCTAGACCTGATGACTAAAAACCATTCTTTCAGAATATGCTTGGTCAGGATTGTCTCACTTAGCTAAAGCTGATCATTGGCATTGGCAGAACAAGTTACACAGGAATCTTTGACTTCCAGGCAGGAAACTGGAAGAGTCTCTCTCCCATTTTTTACTGAGACATAATCAAAGAGGGGCTACAGGTGGGGTGCAGATTGTAGTGTACCAGCTAGTACCTGCTCACTGCCTGCCATGTCTGCTAACTGGAACAGTTTTCTTGTCGTGAGAAACACTGATACCAAATGAAAAGTGGACTCAAGAAGAAGGATTTAGGAAGCAACATTCCAGTGTCAGTCACACTGAAGTCTTTGAGAGTTTTGATACTGCTATACTCTAGAAGTATACAGGAGACTGGATTTCATTCTTAGTATTGCCCTAGTCAGTTGTCAAAAGTTTTTACAAACACTCTAATGAATGGGTCTTTAGTCTTATTTAGAAGTTTTATTTATTTTTGAGCAAGTCATTGTGGCAAAAGCGCATCACAGAGGAACTTCAAATATATGAAGACTCGGATAAGCACTTCTTAGGGCTGCCCAGTGAAACTAATCTTCAGTGTCCTGGCCTACTATGAGAAATACACCTTATTCTTTAAAATTTTTAAAGTGAACTTTCATACTCTTCCCTCCCCCCCCTTCCCCCAAGATGTGTCCCTGTCTGCCAATTACTGAGTAAGAGTTTAGCTTATTTTGGGGTTCGGTGTCATGTTTTAAAATTAATTCAATTTAGTTTTGGCAGCTGATAATTTCTGATTTGTTCATCCACTGGCATGACAGTGACTTGCTTCAAACCATGAAAGCCCAGAGATTTCCCCTGTAATTATTTAAGACACATTTCTGAGAATCATACCCTATGAAATTAAAATTACTTATACTACCCTTATAAGCAGTGCTAAGATCCTGTTAGGCTTAAGCTTCATGTTGGTAAGGATTAATGCTGGAAATTGTATTGTCCTCCCTTCACTGAAATGGAGTTAGTCTCTAGTAATCATATTTTTCAAGGTCTCGTGTCCAATAAATTAGCTCTGGATTTTCAGAAGGTCCATTGCTCATGCCATATTCTACCAAATTCTAGCTGTTTATATGTTTCTAGTAGGAGAAAAAACATTTTTAAAAACTTGCCTTATTTGTATGTGGGCTTATATACTAAACCAGTAGATCTTACATAAATATTTTTCTTTGTCCCTGTTTTCGTATGTTATTCATAAAAGTACAGTCTAAGGGTAGGTAAGAGCTTGTCTAGTCAAGCTCACTGCTGAGGGCAGATTCAGATGTATCAAATCATTCCTGACAATTATTTGTATAATCTATTTGGGAGATGCACCAGTGATAAGGGATTTACAGTCTCAAAAGAGGTTTCTTTCACAGAGTATTTATCACTAACAGAGCTGTTAGGGGTTTGGGGTTTTTTTTTCTGGTTGGTTGGTTTTTTGGGGTTTTTTATGTCTAGCCTAATTCTTCCTTACTACTCTTGTACCTTCTACTATTACGTTTTAGACTATTCCTGGTCTATATTTCTCTTTGTAACAGCCTTTTACATATTTGAAGAGTGAGATAATAGATTTTGAGTCAGGGAGAAGAATCACGCGTAAATTTGTTATAATTTAATGGGTTTTAATGTCTGTGTTTGTTTTTCTTGCTGATTTCATTTTTCGATTCATTGAAGTTTCACCACAGACATTTGCCCAAGGTCCTGCAGCCTAGCATGAACCTAGGAAATGCTGAAAGACCTTGAGGAAACACCAGGCATATATTGTTGGGCCCATCCTGCCCCTCACAAGGGTTTTGTGCTCGGTGCAGTTTCACAATTCCAAGCAGGCTTTGCTGCATGCAGATATCACTGAGCAGAACACAGCTGATATCATCAGAGATGCTGAAATGTGTTGTCTGACTTTTAAATCAATACTATTTGTGTTGAGTGTGTTTTCTTAGCATTCTAATTTTATCACATCATGAATGCTCCAGCTAGAAGCAATGTTTGACAGTTGATTTGAGGAAATCTTATTTAATTTTTAAACTCAGAACAGAATAATTGTAGACCTGCTCAGCCAAGGGTCTCATAAAAATTTTAAGGATAATGTGCATAGAGCGTTTTGAGGCTTAAATAGTGCTGAATCTTCAGATTGTATTGTGGTGTTTCCTAGGAATGTTCTGTTTCCTCTGACAGTTACAAACGTTTGCTGTGGGGTCCACCTATGTTGTGCGATCTACCTTGCAATTTTAAAAAAAACAAGTTGTATTAAAATGCTTTTAAATTATGATTTTTTTGAAATTTTTAACCCCAACAATCATGCAAATGTCCAGCTGTGGAAAGAGAGACATACATTTATGTGTGGGTCTGTGGTTCTGAGTACAGACAGTTGTCATTGGTAAGAAATCTTTTAGAAAAAAAGATACTGAAGTTTCTCTTGAACTCTCTCAAAGCACCAAACAGTAGTTTTGGACAGAAATTTCTGGAATAATGAATTATTTACGTGTCATTTACCCAGGACTAGTTAAAAAAGATCACTTTGTTCTCTGTTTGACTAGAACTGATGACGGTGTGTTTCCATTTATTGTGGCTTATACAGAAAAGATATTTTTATCTATGGGATCTTATTCTTCAGGCCACTATGTTGATTCTTGACTTGTAAAGGTGAAAATAAAAAATTAACACTGTTGTAATCTGTTAAAATACCCTGGTGTAAACACTGCAAGTAAATGGAGAATCAGTTCTGATTTGACATTTTCTTGTTACATCTGGAATTTCTGTACCATAAGTCTAGGATGGTTTCTGAGATTGGGAATATTCTAGTTTGTATTTTGTTTGGCAGCTTGCACCACTACAATCTGTGCAGGGAAGTTTTACAATTCCTGAGCAAGTATCCTGTCACCTTACCAAAACCTTGGCTATAAACTCTGCCACAACTGAAAGAAAAAACATGATCCCATCTTGAAGACTCTTCTTTCCACTTAGCTTTTCATGCAACATTGTTTTTGTTCTTTGAACACATGGGGGGACATTTATGGAGGGACTAGACTAAAGGAGCTCTTTAAAATCCATGAACTTAGAGAGCTAGATGGAAACAAACTTGATGGATTGTGGTATAAATTGTAAGAAAAAATGTAGTTTAAGAAAGCACATTATACAGCTCCAGCATAGTATGAGACCAATTTTTACAAAAAATATGACATTACATGAACAATAAAATAAAATTGAACCTTAATATTTTTACTTTCATTCTCCTTAATCTGTATAGTTAGACTTTCATAGTACTCAAGAAGTCTTATTTATGGGTTAGTGAGGGAGGACGGAAGAAAGAAGACAGAATACTAATTGCATTCCACCTCTGGCCTGTCTCTTAAAGCTTCAAAAAGTTCAGCATCATTCTCTTTGTAGCTGTCACATAAAAACTCTTTTGAAAGCTACCAACAGATTTATATTTTAGTGTATAGTTTGTTTTATCTAACTGTATAGCCAGTTAGGAAAAATATCTTTCAGTTAAAGAAACACTGCAATTTACGTAGTTCAGAAATTAATTATTAATTAATAATCAAACCTAGATGAAAATCCTACTCCTTGTAGTAGAACCACCATTAGGAAAGATCCTTCCACATGGACACAGAACCTTGCCCTACACTTCATGCTTTGCTAGTCAGTCTCATTTTCTTCTAGTTCTATGTGACCTCTACTGCCACTACCTTCCTCTTGCAATGATGTTGTGCAGTGGCACAGGTTAAGACTTGCTTTCTTTTCACATTTGCAATTTCTAAGCACATGCCAAGGAATGGTCACTCTGGACCAGGGTTTCTTACACTTGCCATCACATCTAGAATGCCTCCAAGCTCCCACCTAAAACTTCTTGAAACATCTCAACTACACGTCTAACAAGAGCTATGTTATTATTGTTACCCAATGCCAGGCAAATGTAGCAGAGGGAGAGGCCACTCCTTTCGCAGAAGGAAGAGATTTACATTCTGAAGTACCAAACATGGGTTTGGGACCAAATTATAAGAAAAATAGAAACTAGATACAAATTTAAACATTGTCTTCTGCAATTTTGCATGAAGATCCAAGTTGCTATTCACAGAACCTAAATGAATCTGTGAATCTGCAAGGATTTGATGCTGTATCTAAAGGAAAGCAATTTCCTTAAAACAGGCAAATGATATGGTAATGAACTTCAGTTAGAAAACTGTGATCTTGGTACTCAGAGATATTACACAATCCAGAAATCAAAAACTTCAAGGTAATAACAAAGTTGAGAGATGAATTATTCTACATGAATAAAGGTCATCAAACTGTAAACAGTTACACACACACACAAAGCAGAGATATGAGAAAAACATGTAGGACAATCTAAAAGAAAACAATTATAAAGATTTTAACTTCTGTTCTGAAATTATTTTCTTTACCATTTTTCTTGTCTGTCTTCTTAATTTAGTCTTAATCTATATGCATCTGGTTTCCAAAAACTTTCTTTAATTGCATCTTTATCTTCTTCAGAATGCATATTGTCTGCTTGGATATAAGCATTATTTCTTTAAATCTCTATTAGAAAATTGAATGACTAATGGAACAACTTTAACAGCTATATAGAGAGGAAAAGAAAACAATTTCCATGTTCTAGTAAAGTTCACCTTTCAGTTTTTGAAGAAATTATTTTTTGTTATTCTTTAGCACAGCATTTGTATAAAATTAAAATTTCTAAAATCTGAAATACTAAAAAGAGAATAAAATCGTGTTTTCAGTGACACTTCAGTAAAGTAGGTATTTCTATTTTGACAACTGGACCCATAAATCAGATAACAGTATTTTAGGTAAAGTCTTGGCTGATGAGTCTAACACTTGCCATAGCAACAGATGACAATTATGTTTTTCAAGAGGTCTTCATCCACCACCTATGGATGATGCTTAGCCTTCTTATCAAATCTGGAATCAAGGTGGAGTTAAGCAAAACAATACAGAACCAAAGCTACCTCATGGAAGCTCCCCGGAGTTTACGCTGCCTTTTGGATCCTGGTACAAGTAGAAGTATCCAGTGAGAGGTGCCTTGAAGGAGACCCTCGTGTTTTACTGAGTCACAGAATTGTTGAGGTTGGAAGGGACCTCATGAGGGCATTTAACCCAAGTCCTCTGCTCAAGCTGGGTCAGCTAAGGCAGGTTTCCAAGGACTGTGTCCAAGTACATTTTCAATATCTCCATGGTTCTGAGTGTCTTGGGTGACTGTTCTTTGCCACCTCTCTAAGACATATGCAAGCCTTCTCTCTTGAGGACTAAACAGTCAACTTTCTCAGCCTCTCCTTGTATGTTAGTTACTGCAGTTCCTTAATTAGCTCTCTGGCCCGTTTCTGGACTCTCTCCAGTAAGCCCCTATCTTCCTTTTACTGGGGAGCCCAGAACTGAAGACAGCAGTCCCAACTTGTCTCACTTGTCAATGCCGAGTGGAGGGGAAGGATCACCCACCTTGACCTGTCAGCAAATGCTTTTCCTAATGCAGTTGGACTTTTTTGCTGTGAGGATGCATTGCTGACTCATGTTCAGCTTGTTCTTCACCAAGAGCCCAGGGTGCTTCTCTACAGAGCCACTTTCAAGCTGGTCAGTCCCTAGCAGGTACTGGTGCCTAGGATTAGTCATCCCGAGAGGCTTCATGGCATACTCACTGTTTTGAGTACAAGGGCAGGAATAGATCACGTATTCCTGGTAGAATTGGACAGATGTTTTGACCAAAACTTTTCTAACATTTACAGAATATTGAGAAAGACAAAATGTCTTTCAATACAACCTTCCCACATATCAAATGAAACATTCTCCAAGCATCATGGCTTTTTTGTTGACTTTGGCACATGTTCAAACTTTTGAAAAACTAGATGAAAGGGAAGGAGGATTATTCTTTTGCCACTCTTTTCTCCCCTTGTAAATTTCCTTCGTATCTCCCACACTCTGAGTCCAGGTTTCTGCTGAATGATACCAGTGTTGACTTACTACACAGCTGCCTTTAAAAATGGAAAACAAGAGATTTTGAGATGACAATGGTATCTACCGCTTGTAAGACAGTCACGTCTGGAAAAAATCAAATCCTACTTGCTAGTCTGCAAAATATTCTTTAGAGATACCATGAGTATCTTGAAATGGGTAAATCCAGCTTTTCTCGGCTGAGATTGCTGAGGACTTTGACAGCTGCCAAATGAGTACAGCTCAGCCAGAAAAAAGAGGGAAAGGCCAGAGCCGGGGCCTGGGCCCTAACAAGAAGTCTGCACCTACACACCAGGGAACTGGTTGCAGGGCTGATCTCTTTGGCATTGCATGAAACAAAGTGAATATACAGATATTAAGGGTTTAGTGGTAGGACTGATATTGATGCAGCTACATGGATTCAGTCTTCTGTGAAAAATACGCAGAGGGAGAGTAATTCTTGAAATATTAGTTTCTTATATATGAGAGCAGGAAGAACATACTGAATTAGCCCAAATCTGTGATGCCCTATTAGGTAGCTGGTGATAGGTAGACAGGTTGGGTACGTGATTAACTTCACACCCTGGAAAAGACAGTTTTCAAATGCAAAATAAGTTCTCAATGTTATGTCCTTTTTCCACTGTTCTTCAACCTTTAAGACGTGCTCAGCTCATGTTCTCAGATCTTATGATGAGTTTGGGATTTGCTTATTATTCCTCTTTTTCTAATTAATGCTGCAAATCCACAATGTAATAGCCCACTGGCTCTTTAGGATATGACTCCCTGTGGGGAATTTTGTAGGATGCTTTTAAGAATTCATATTATTTAAAAGTAGCTGTTGCCAAAGTCCACTTTTGCTGACTTAGCACCTTTGCTTTATCCTGCAGCTGAGAACTGCCCCTTCTTTTTGCAAGTACACTGACAAAGGAAACACAAACAACATGCCCCATGAGCCTCGTCTGACTGAGTCTCGTTCAAGTTATGGAGTGCAGCGCCATGAGTTTAACTTTCCTAGTGATCTTGGCAGCACCAAAGTAGATAGTATAGGAACATAGGCAATGTCTTCTACATGTCACAGTGACAGTGATTCACATGCTGCTGGTTTAACATCCAGGCAGACTCAGAAAGAACACTACAGAGACCATAGGAAGGTGAAGCAATTAGAGTTGCTTCAGCCTTTTGTTCTCTTTGGCACAACCTTATAACCGAATAGCACATATTACCAGGAATAAATCCAGGCTAAAGAAAATAACCTGAGAGAAAGAATGGAAGAGATAAAAACTCCCAAGAAACTCTAAATGTAGGAGATCATATTTGAACTCTAGATATGGGAAACCAATGTAAAGAGATTCAGACAGCACTGCCATTCTCTATTTGCAGACAGAGTGTACCAGAAAAACTGAAGGTAGTCTTAGTTTATTACAGAGTTTAATGAGTTTCATGTTTTTCAGTTAGCCTTGGCAAGGAAGATGACTGTGGAGTTGTATTGTTGTAAAAACACAGTCTGCATAAAATGATAATACACAAGAGACACATAACTCATTATCCTAATTTCCTGAGCATACAAAGTGAAAATGAGTTTATACAAACACTCTAATGAAAAATCTAAGCAAGTCTGGTAAGGTTTTATTCTGGGGATGGAACTGGAGTGAGAAACTGGCAGATCACTGGATGATTCTGACTTGAATCTTTATAATAAAACAACAATATTGAATTTTCAGTTTGAAATAAGACAATAAAATGTTATTAATGTTAAAAAATACTGAAAGTAGTAACAGCTACTGATGTCTTTGGAATCTCAAAGATATTGTCAGAATAGATTTATGCATAAATAGGAAACTAGCAAATATAGTAACTAGTAAAAAAAACCTGCAGAAGTATGGAAAGAGGACTTGAAATTAGGGTAAACATATATCCAACTGTGATTTTATCAGGAGCATGCACTCATTTACTCATTCAGCAAGATAAGTAAGTGTGGGTAGAGAACCACACTAAAACAGTGACCCTGCTCCTAATTACAAAAGTGCCTCATTCAGTGGTAATGTGTGCATCTTTAACAACTACTATACTGAGTGACTTGAGTGAGCAGAGGAATAAGAGAGATGCTTACTAGAGAAAAAGATGACATAATTTTCAGGTATTTATGTAAAAAAATTAAATAAGCATGTTATAAAAATTAGTATTTCCTGCTGCTTCAAAACAAGTTTGGAAGCCTAAAGGGTGGTGTATATTTGAAATACTTCTCTTTCCTTAAAGTCTATTCTAAAAGCAATACTGAAAGAAGTACAGTTTATTCAACAAGCAAAACAAACATTTTGATTGTGCCTTGACTGAACAAAGCAGTAATGTTGCCAGTTTAAAAAGAATGCTGTGTTCGTCCTATATCTTCTATTTTCAAAGCAACAGAGCAAGTTTAAAACCTTCATCTCTCAAACTTTGCACTGCTATTACCTTAAAAAAACCCAAATGCAAAAAATGGTCCTTAATGACAAGTTACAGCTTCGGTTGTAAACCTGTATTTAGGTACAGTATCATGAAAATTTTTCTGTCTTATACTGCCCCTGTAATTTTAATCATTCTTGATACAAGATACATAATTTCATCAATAACCGGTCATGTAAGAGCTTAGCCAGAAGCAAGATCTAGTTGAATTGAAACAGTAGCTTGACAAATAGAATTTTTATTGTAAAATTATGTAGAATAGAGCTCTCTCTTACTATGAGTTGTCAGTGTACTCTGGCCATGCTAACAACAATATTAAGAATGTGCATGATGACCAATAACTTGAAGTTTTCTACTGCACTTCATTCTGCTTTGCAAAAGTAATATTTTATAGCATTACAGATTTATGTGTGTTATTGCACTGTTTTCCTCCTAGCAAGTTCTTTAGGTGGTGAGGAAAATCGCCAGTATTTTATTGTGTCAGCCATATCAACAGCAGAAAGTAGTCTTGTCTCTGCCTGGTATGTTACTATAGAAAATTACGCAGATTATCTTGTGGTTAAATTTCTGCAATCAGTGATGGCAGCTTCCTATCACTGCAGTAGGTTCCTTTTATGAGATTGGATCAATTGCTTGAAATCAAGCCTCCCACAGTGTCCTGAACAGTGTCCAGAGTAAAGCCAGGCTTCTAATAAAACTCTTAGCTCATTTTATCACCTGACAAGAGCGCGATGTTCAGAGCAGCTCAAAAGCCAGAGAAACAGATTTTTCTGAAGGAACATAAAAGATGTTGGGGACAAAATCCAGTGCTAGTCCTTTTAATATATCAGGTCTTTAGAATAACTATGTGCATGTTCACCCTTTAGTCTCATTTCCCCACCTTTAAAATGGGGACAATATTGAATGTGTCTGCATAGAGCATGAAAGGAGTGAAGATGAAGTGATTTGATTATAATGTAATTCTTAAGTGTTATGCTGGTAAAAAACTATTAAAATCCCATATGGAGAATAAATTGAAAAACAAAGAAAACAGATTTTTTTTCAAATATCTCCTTATTCCTCACTACTTTTTTACAGTAAATTTTCATAGTCAACTGCCTTTACTGTTTGTCTTTTCTGGGAGAATGCAGCAGAAAGAGTTTTTGACTGCGTTTTGCCCCCACATTCTCACATTTTTGTACTATACCAATAGCAGGGATGAATCTTGGTACATGGTTTACTCTTGATTGCATTACATAATTCAATATTGCTATTTTAGTCTTCCCAAGCTTCAGGAATATAAATTAGATGTGTATCTTTCTTGTCCTAATTGCAAACTCCTGGGATCCCTTTGTGTATGAGATATTGTAATCTAAGACTGGTTTCAGAAAGCAAAATGTTAACCAAGGTATGAAACTCATTGTGGATGCTGTGGAACCTTTTCTTGTTTCCTTGTAAAATCCTCAAATGAGGTGAATATGAGTATGCTTTCTTTCTGATTTATATGAAAGAATAAACTCTCCCTAATTTAGAGAATGTAGAATTGCAGTGAAGGTTTTTAAAATAAATCTTTCCTGACAATTATAGCTAAGCATACCCCTTAAAGAGACAAGCAGAATTGTCCAGAGGACAGCCATTAACCAAATGTTTGCAGCGTTTATTTTTAAATAGAAAACTGTGGGTTTTTTACTTAATAACAAAACATTCAGGCAGTCTGCTATTTTAAATTATTTGCTTATTGATAACTGAGCTTGGAGATACATCTTTCCTGAATTTGCTTTCAGTGCTTCCCCTGTATACCTGCTGGTGATAAATAATGTTGCTTTATGTGGTCTATTGCAAGGCCATTTATATCATTCTCTGAATTGGTGGATATTTTTAGTCATGTTTAAAATACTAAGAGCTGTTGGCTACTGCCAAGATAAGTAAGCAGAGAATACTGTCACTGTAGGGTTTGCTTTGTCTGTTGCTGCTTAGGAAATAGTCACAAGTCATGCACTGATTGACAGAGCCTCACTGCTGCTCTTGACAACTATCAGGAAGGTTGTCATGTAGTTTAAATTACTTGCATAAAAACAGGAAAAAAAAGAATGGGGAGTCATTATTCACAGCACATTCACACTAATCATAACCCTTGGGCTTTTCAGAAAAACTGATATGTAAGCTATGAAATCTTTCCTGTGCTTATCCAAACATACCCAGAGTATACCAAACTACAGAGCAGTGAACAGGTAACTACTCTAGAAACACTGCTACATCAGTACTACTGATTTTAGGAAAGGGGATCAATACTGGTAGTAGGAAGAGAATGATCATAGGCACTGGACCAAGTAATTGAAAATATTATCCTGCCCAATTTTGTGCTTATCCCAATTTCCAACTTAAAATCATATCTAGCCTAGAGCAATTGAAGCTATTGCTTACACAAGAATTATGCCTGTATAGAATATTTCCCTTTGTCTTGCAGGGGAGACACTCCTTAGTGTTCAAAAATAAAACCTAACACTCAGCAGCTTTCTTGGCCATGAGATCTATCCAATCCCACAACTGGCAGCACAATCTTGCCAGAGGCGTGTGCTGCTCATTTTTGGAGTGATAGAACAGCATATCCCATAACGTCTCCAGTGATTCCCTATGGAGCCCAGTTCAGTCCAACAGAGTTTCTGTACAAGAAGAAAGTTTTCCTAGTCTCCATGGAAGAAAGTGATCTGAAAGGAATGGTGTGCAGGTGATTTCACTGATTTGAAGGCTGTTAGTACAGTTTATTGTAACAGGAGGCAGATTGTATACCAGCCAACAGAACATAAAGAGGAGCTTAAATTTCAAACTCATCAATTGCAATGAAATGGTAAGATTTGTTTATTGTTCTAGTTCATAAAATGAGATTAGACAGGTGAGCTGCAAACTGGTAATTCTCGGTAATGCACAGAATTGCTGTATTGGAATGATAAACTGTTAATGAATCAAAACTCAACAAAGTTGTGCCAATTTTACTTTGATAGACCAACAGACCCAAGATAGACCTTAGAAAGAAATAACAAAGTCATTTAATCAAAATTTTGAATCATTTAAACCATAGCATTTCACTACTCTTGACATGCTGATAAAAGCTTTTCTTATGAGTACCTTAAAGTAGGTATGTTCAGACAACCCTTTATTCCACATTGAGACTCTATGGAAACCATGAGAAAGCAGTTGGCTTCCAGATCATCCTAGATACATAAAATGGCTGGCTGCAACTAGCTGACTTCAAATCAGTTAGCTAGTTAACTCTCATTCGCTAAGCATGATTATATTCTGCAAAGTTAGAGAGATCTGAAAGCAAATGCCTTCTGATCTTAATAGCAAAAAATGCAGTTCTAGTACCAAAATAGAACTAAAGACATGGAAAACAGAATATTATAAAGTACTGCCCTTCCAATGTCCCAGGAATCACCTTTTTGAAAACAAAATTCTTAAAATATCTGAACATCAGACCTTTCAATTCTCCACATATCTGTAAATTAATTTTCACTTCTAATTTTGGTCTATACACTGACAGGAAAATGCAAAGCAGTTCTGTCAAGAAAAAAAGTCTTTATAGTTCATTCTCTTATTGAAATCAGGAGTATCATGATTTTCTCACCATCTCTCACACATCTCATCACTCACAATACCCCATCTCATGAGATCCTTAATCCCACCTCAAATACTTAATAGGCTTTGACAGTTGCAGTGAGTTTTAGGTTACTAAGTTAGTTAGGTTACATAATACATTTAGTATCAAAACCAAGCATCCTTACATTAGACAACTAGTAATATGCACTCTATTTATGTCTTTCTGTTAGGCAACTTCTTTTAAGCCTTTATTTTCCATCTTCATGATTCTAGAAGTGGTGGAAATCAACAGGTCATGAGATCAGTAAGTTAATGTATGATTAAACTATTTAAACTATTTAAAACTGTCATAAGAAATGACAGAGTTTTAGATCAATGGAAGATAGAGTATTGATTTTTTTAATGGTTATATTCTAGTTTTTCTTCTACCTCCTGTACCTTACTCTACCAATGTACTTATTTGAGAGCACTTTTATTAATTTTGTAATTATGTCTTCCGTATATCACCGAGCGACCCTTGAAATAGAAGTAGTGCAATGATTACGAAGACTGCTTTGCAGAGAGTTTGGAGAATTTCTCATTTCTCTTAGCACTTCCTCTGGCCACTTACGGTAGTAATTTGTATGCTTTTAAAATATATTTCTCACTTCTGAAAAAACTTACTGGAATCAAACCAAAAGAAAATTATTTCAGTGGACTTTGGATCAGTGACTTTTTTGTCAATAAGACTAGGGAAATTAAAAGTTTGGTTCAAAATGGATTACCAAAATGCCTTTGAATCCTTAGGACAACAGGTGCTTTTGTTCTTGAAGCTATGTTTGAGTTGCATGTAAGATGCTTATATTTATTACATATTCCCCTATGGACATGAATGTTGCTTTTGTTAGATGCAGAGCTTTAACTTAGATTTCACATAAGTGCATAGGTATGACAAGTAAAGAGAAGACAACGGAATAAAAGCATTAACATGAATTTCCAATAGCTCACTGTTTTTCTCGTTGCTGTAAGCACAGCAGCCCACAAGCTTATCTCACACTTGAGAGTCTCTGGTGCTCCAGTAGATCATGACTTCAGTGGATCATTCAGCATGACTTGAAATGCCAGCAGAAGTAGACACTGTGAAGAGCTAGATAGTGTGTATGTGTATAGTCACTGTGTGAAAAGCGTTTATATTTAGAAGAAAAGCTTGGAAGGGCTATATTTACTTAAATAGGTGGTGATTCTGGGGAAAACCCTCCACAGCCTCTCTGTGTTCGGTAGTATGTGATCAGAGAGTGACAAAGCCACAGAATCACAGAACAGTTAAGACTGGAAAGTAGCACATGGGATCATCTAGTCCCACTCATCTGCTTGAGCAGGGTCACTAAGAGCAGGACACTCACTGCCCAATTCTCCAAAGGAGAAGGAAACTCCACAGCCTCTTTGGGTTGCTGTGCTTGATGACCTTTACTCCACCTGTCAGGTACACACTGATATGTATACACATTAATATACAGTAACATGTTTTATGGAAATAAAATAATTGTCATGATATAATGGCCTAATAAAAAATAAAGTTATGCCATGCACTCTGTGTAAACTGACAAGTTGAGGTATTATAGGAGATCACTAGTTTTTACTACTTTATTTACTGCTTGATTCCTTTTGTAATTCTTTCCTGTCTCTCATTTTTAGGGAACCAATAGTGTTTCTAAATAGCAACTTCAGTATTAAGATGAATAAATCTCCACTTAAAACTGAAGAATACAAGGAACCAAAAGACTTAGTAAGTCTTGACAAGAGCACCTGGATCTCTGCCAATAAATTTGGTTATTGGGATGACCTGGAAAAGACTTAGGATTTTTTTTAGAAGACCACAGAAGGGTCCTATTTAAGTTTTGGGCAGACAGTAAAAGTTTTGATTTCAGAGGAAGAGTATGTTTAGTGGGACCTTCCTGGAGAGGACAGCATGTGAGGGAGTAAGCTTTGCTGCTCTTGCAGAGTGTCAGCAAGTTTGGGAAATATACAAGATGAAGATGAAAGCCATATAGGCAAAAGGTTAAAATTAAGTGAGTAAATGGAAATTTCTTTGGATGTGTAGCATTGGAAGATTCATTGGTAAGTGCTTTCAGGGAGAGGGCCCAGCAGATAATGGGAGATTTCACGGGAAAAAGGAATCTAGAATAGGGGGAAAGTGTGTATTTAATGTTAGGGCTCAACAGTATTTACAATATTTATTTGTTTTTCAGTTTTGCTGGGCAGAAGATTCTGAATGCTGCACAATGCCTACTCATAAGGCAGCATTATGTCTACTGTGTTAAATTTCTACAGCAACTTACTGCTAAGCATACTTTACTGCAGTTGTTCATTTTATTGTCTAGAAATCAATTGAAATGTGAATTTCATTTCTGTGTTGTGTCTGTAGCCCACTAATGAAGTCTTAGAGTGGCAGGTTTTCATATGCTTTTGTAAATCTCCAGGAAATGCTCTTGGCTCATACTTGTCTCTTTCAATCAAGTTTGAAAGATTAAATGTTGAAAAAAAAGGGAAAGCTCAAACCATAAATACTATGAGGGCCTTAGTTCCCTGACTCATCAATTGATTTTCATATGGGAAGTCTGAGATGTGAAGTGTGATGCTATTACATATTTGTCCCTGAAGAATTAAGCAGCTTACAGAAAAGCCTTCACCAAGGTGACCTCCCATTCTGAGCTGAACAGAAGCAAAAGCTGTTGCTTAATGTCACTAAACTCTCATTCTTTCTCTGTCTCCTCCATAGTGATGACAAACACTGTGCAGTAAGAATGTATAGTAGGTTCAACGTGTGAAATATGCTTGTGTTGCAACATTTCAAGAAAATTTTGATTATTGTGATGGTGGCAGTTCAAGGAAAATGAGCTCAAATTAGTCATACAAGTAGAAATAAAGAATAATGCTAGTTGCCTTAACACTGTGATAATAACACTTTATGAATTCTTCATAATCCAACAATGCTTCATTACCTGACCTTGTGAACACCTCGCTGCATGATGTAGGAGACTACATAACAAACATAATCAAACATCTGTATGCCCTAAATTAACTAGACCTGCAGCTGGTCAGCCATCTGCAGAGTGGTTGTCATGGAACTGTCTGCCTATTCACTTAGTATTTGTTTCTCTTCTAAACTCTAATGTTTGTGATGGGTTTTGCATGTCTAGCTCTTAGAGTATGTTCTGTTTAATCTTTTTTGGTGATGATATGTTTGGGCTTTCTATCAAAGTGGTAGTGCTGGGGATTGATGGTTGGATTTGACGATCTTAAAAGTCTCTTCCAACCTGGACAGTTCTCTGATTCCATCTTGAAATCTTGAAATAAGGATGGGGAAGAATGATGAAATTAAGGCCTTATCTTCAAGGTGAATTTTGTGATTCAGAAATACTACATGCAGCTTACGTTTTGTGCAAGTATTACAATCAGATTTATACACAGATTTCTAATTGGAAAGTTAATGAAATACTGATGAATATTTGGACTGTCTTATATTGCAATTATCTTAAATATTACACTAGTTAATCTTTGTGTATAAATCCAATTTCCTTGTATCCTACCACATTTCTGACAGTTACAGAATATTGTAGGGCATGTTTCGATGCTTTCAGTTCTTGAAAGGAGGTGAACAACTATTTTAAATACCTGTAGCCTGCATCACTGGCAATGCAATCAAATCAGATAGGACCTCCCAGACAGCTATGCTTTGCAAATCATCAAAATCAATTCCAACCTCCATGAACTGAGAGTTAACACTGCTGTTCATTGTACAGTTGGGTTCCACTCCAGCATATAAAGCATCATCTCAAGACAGTAACTGCTTGGGGTTTCTGTTGCTCTTGTTTGTGGACAAGAAACTTTGGAGTCAAAGAAAACTATCAGTGTACCTTTAAAACAGGTTAGAAGAAAGACCCAACAGAGAACAGTGGTAGCATTACAGTTATGAACAGCAGCTTTCTCTGATATTTTCATGGGGGGAAGTTTCTTGTTGTTCCAATTTTCCCATACTTTGTAGTTAAGCTCTTCCTAAGTCAGCAGTGCTTCCTTGTGAGTCACTTATTCTGAATTTCACATGTTAATTATCTTGTTCCTTTTGGAGACTCTTCCTTCTACACCTAACATGTCTTTGGGTTTTAAGAGTCTTCACTCTTTTTCAACTCCCACTACAATTTTAATATTTACACATTATGTTGTAAGCACTGTGAACATAAGTCTTAAGACTTTCTTTTGAATAAACTCTGATTTATTTTTAGGTGCATTCAACATAACTTCAGCGCATCTAAGATTTATTCTTAGTCTCAATGACTGTTGCTGGCTTTTTACATACATTTTTCTGCATTTCTTAATTCTGCAGTTCCCTTAGGGAAATGTATGCATTTTGCATTTTTTCAAATTTCCTAATATATCAATACTGACCTGCATTTTTATCTTAATTTCTTGACAGATCTACATTTCACATTTGGGGGCAGGGAGAAAAATGGTTTAGATCAACTTGCCATTCTAAAATCCTACATGTGGGACACATGAATGTTAATCTAAATAACTTGAAATAAATCTGAGACTTGTGGATGCTAATCTTATATTGGTAATGTAGACTTTTCAAACTGTCATTCATAGACTAGCAGAGAGAAGCTGATAAAGCAGCCTTAGCTAACCCAGAATCAAAGTCAAGTTCCCAGCCAAATGACAATTCTCAGCCTTGTGTTTCTGAGCCTGTATGGAAGGACTAAGGGTTAAATCTGCTCTGTCTGGATTGTTGTGCAATTTCCTCAGTACCTGAATACCTAAAGACTCAGCTAGAAATAAGTGTCATCTGCCCATTTCTCCTCTGTATGCCAAGAACTGGTAAAGGTGATGGTGGAGGCAGTGACTGACAGCCAAGGTCTCCTGCATGCTTTCCCCCACCCAGACCACAGCTCAGTAGTCCAAGTTTGTGCTGATCAGTTTAGTCATCTCATGCATGTTTGGAGGAATATACTGTAATATACCCTTCTAATGATATATGTAATACATAAATAGCAGGGTTTGGGGAAAAATGTTTTTTCCTTGCCAGCCCTTGTGTACCACTTCTCCCTACTGAGATTCTGGGACTTCCTTTATTGGAATCTTATCTTCCATTTTATAGAAAATTTATAGCATTGTGCCTCCTGTTCTTGAGAGCAGAAACTTGATGTTTTTCTTACGTCAAAGCTGTGTTAGATTTTTTTGCAACAAGAATTATAAGTTAGGCTTTTAATTGCATAATTCCATGCTAGCAGAATGCCTTGTATGGCTGTACCTACAAGGCTCAAAAGAGTTTTGCTGTGTTAACTTTTGTATATTTGTGACACTGGCTAAAACTTCTTTGTGCGAAACAGTCTTTGCCAGGAGAAAGGGTATCTACACTTCAGGATATAAAGCTACAGTTGTAGGTATCTTCTACTGTGTAGCAGGACTGTCTAGGATGGTACCTGGAGTAGAAAAGATATGCTGCACAAGCAGGTGTATCAAAAGCTGGAATACCTCTGTAAGCAGAGTGAGTACATCAAAAGCGAGTTCACTTGAATAAATCCACAGTGACTTGCTGACTAAGAGCTGCAGACTGAGATAATTCACTTATCACTAGCTCTACTACTGATATGTCAGCATATATATGGTGATAAGAACCCAAAGGACTTGTAGACTGTATGTAATTCACGTAGGCAAAACTTGACTTTTACCAACGCTATTACTGCTATAGCTTCTTAAATTTTGTTTTCCCTGTTTTGTGCAACCTTATAGTTTGATTATATGTTTTCAAATGCTGATACTTTTCAGAGTTACATGGAAATTTGAAAAACAAACCTTTCTAGTAAGCTTTCTTCTCCTACAAATGCTGATTGTAAAATATGTCTTTATTACATTGTGTGATTTAGTATTAAGAACCAATGGTTCAGACTGACCTTCTGCAACTTTTAATAAAGCCAGTGAAAAGCCTTGTAAGTAAGGAAGATGTTGAAAAGCCAAGTTATTTATTATAAAAACAGTTGGACCCAGTAAGCTGGAAAGGTCAAGCTGACAAAAATCTAGACTCAGAAATGCTGCTACAATGTAAGAAGGCATTATCAGGAGGAAAGCAAAAACCAAATGAGAGTATCCCTGAGAAAAACATAGATCTGTAAGCTAAGAAAACAATGTATTTGTCCTGCAATGTTCTCATTTCAAAAAGCTCCCTGTGGAGGGGCATTTCTATAGAGTTGGAACTTGAATGCATTGATGCTTCTGAAAGAAAATGTGGGTGAAGGATTGAAGCAAAGGAAATCCACTGCGGAAAAACTAATAACAGTAGTGAAGATATTCAGTACCATAGAATACCATATTCAAGACTTTCTTCTAGGCTAGGCATGGCAGAAATCAGGAATCTTCTATATCCATCTATAAGGTGAGCATTTTTGCTAAGGGGAAAAGAGGGAACTGGGAGGGTGGGAAACTTGTAAATAATCCCTGTTAGATCCTTAAATGATCTAACGATCAAATATTTTCCTGGTCAGATGATTCTCAAATATTTCAGTGAACATTTTGATATTTCTGATGATTGTTTGTTTGTTTGTTTGCTTTACTCATGTAAACCAGGAATTCATCCTAGAAGAGTTGGTGGGATTATGCAAATCAAGAAGAAAAGGAGTGTCAGAGCATGTTGCAGTTTTATGGAGATTGTAGAGACAGCAAGAAGCTAGATGGTATAAATAGTTACTGAACCTGTTTCCATTTTAGTAACTTTACAAGCAGAAGATTTGAGAATTTCCATATAAAACTCTTCTTTGTGAATGGGTTTTCTGGTTTTAAATTTAATATACATTGACTAAAGATAAACTCTTTCTTTTGCATTTCAGTCAAAGTTTACCACAAATAACTTTCAGTTTGGTTAAACAAAGCCATATATCTTGTGATCTCTACAGGAGTTACTAAGTGAAGATGGGACTTGGAAGTCATCATCCTTAAGATGATGTATTTTTGTATTTTTACAATATACAATGGATTGTTGTTTGACAAATGTGTGCAGCATCATGGCAATTCTCTTAAGAGGGATGTACCCTGGCTTGGGGAACTGAAGTGTATCATATGACAGACCAAGTTCAATATGACATTACACATTACTGCAAGACTGATCAAAATATTCCTTTTTATGATGGAAAAATGATTGTCAAAAATAGACTAAAAAAATGTGTTTATGTCACTAGTTGTACTCAAAGCCCACAGTGGAAGACTTCAGCCTTCTGTAACACAGCTGTCAATAGATTTGCCTTTCACATTTCTTTTCTGGCTTTTGTTGGTATTTTCTGCTTGATTTAAAAATTTTGCCATTTCATATTGCTATCTGGGCTGTCGTTTAAAAACTGTATGTTGAACAGGGTGGAAAATCACTCAATTCTTTAAGCATACAAGGATTCAAGAACATATGGTTTCACTAGAACAATATTTTTGCCTTATTATCATGTAAGGAAATGTATTATGTGCTCAAGTGCTTAGAATATGTGCTTAGATTTGAGATCTGAACAGGTTACTTGAGAAAATGCACCAGAAAGTCTGGGGTAACTGTATAAATCAGGAAGATATATGAGGAACTAGGCTGCGCATTTTCCTTGGTTATTTAAATACAAAAGCTTGTCCTTGCATTTGCACTAATGCTAATGAGCCAGTCAAATATTTGAGTCAAACACACCAAATCTTGCTGAAACAAACTATGCTTTGTGGATTGTACTCTTAACTACATCTGACCTTTCTAGGCTGGCTGGGTACTCATTCATGTGAGCATCTGAACAGCACTTCATTGTTTTAAGCTGTCTTACAGGTAGTTACTTTTCTACCTAGGAAATACATTCATGTTAGTATTCAGTTTTAAGTTAAAAAAATGCTTCAAGTGGATAAATAGTATGATGTGTTTTAACCACAAAATGCTGTGCTTTTATTGAATGAAAACGTTCATGCAGGCCTTTACAGTGCTGGTTAGTTAAGTATGAGTTTGAACATGTGCTATAAACTTGCACGTGCAATTGCAGTACATTATTTAGCTAGCAGTAGTTTTCAGTGCCTTCTGTGTCTCACTAACAATACTTTGCTCCTTTCAAGATCAGTGGGAACTGTGCTAAGGATATAATTAAATATTGTTGCTCATTCTGAGAAAATGTGAAACTGAGAATATTCTCTCGTTTCAATATATGGATAGAATTTCATTTTAAAAATAAGCTAAGTTTGTGTTGATAGCTGGAGAAAAGGCAAGGGAACCTAAAAGAAGAAAAGTAAATCTTATTTTGAAAAAAAGTCCAGTATTATTTTGTGATATTCTAGATTTTTACTTCCCTTTCTCTGAGGAAAATAATGATCCTCCACCAAAGACGGATGAAGATTTGGAATTAGACCTGTTCAGGGACAGACACAGTCATTCTATGTTAAAAAGATTAAGTTATGCGTGAGTGTTATGTACCCAAGAGTATCAAATCACCTCTTAAATTTTGTCATATAATTTTAAGGGTATGGGGAGGTTCATAATCCTCATTGATCTTCTGTCCTTGTGGAGAGACAAGCTACAAATTATTAATACAGACAGTAATATAATTTTCTTTCTTGAAGCTTGCAGTCCACTGGATAATTATGTCACATTAAGAAGCTGAATAATCCAGACCATTAGACAAGCACAGCTTTTTCATCACCAGCTACTAAAAGCCATTTGAACTAATGACTAATCTTTGAGCCAACCTTCCTTCTGCCCCATGACACTCTCCTAATCCCACCTGAAACTCATTTCTGGTCCATTCCCGAAAGGAGCTAAAATTACACTGGCACAGCTGTCTTCTAGGTTTTTGGGGTTTTTTTTGTTATTTGTTTTGTTGAGGTTATTGTTATTATTCCATTCAGAATGTCATGTACCTTGATCTAAATACCTTGGCTTTCTTTTTACAAATCCAGTTCTCTGACAGAGCCCTGTTAAAATGGATTAGGGATGCCTTTATAGCTCTGTAATAACTAAACACTGTGGAGCGAAAGCAGCATTCCAGCATACATTACTACAATAATTAAATATATTATCCCCAAAAATGTATTCCTTAAGCTGAGAAATATATTAGCCATGAAAGTGTATTACTTAAACCAAATCCATCCATTCTTTTCGCATTTCAATTAACATAGTTGCATCTCGCTCTGCTGCCTTTTACAGACACTATATTTTTAGATCTGTTTTCAATGGAACAAACATACCATAAAAATAACGTGCAGGCAGAGAGTTGAATTCTTGCTATATTTGATGAGAAAATGTAGTCATGAAGTCTGTTTTGTATTTAAAACGTTATTTCATACGTTACTAAAAGTTAAAATTAAAAGAAAAGTATCAGTTTGCACTGAATATCAAGAAGTAGCCAACTGTGGAGACAGCTTTTTTTGTTTAGCAAAAGTTTTAAAGGCTTCACTTCTCAGATAATCAGCGTCATGATACGGAATCCCAAAGTACTATCTGCTGGCAAACAGCAATTGCTTTCTGCTTTGTAGTGAATTTGTAAAGGACTGATATTAAACAACAGAAAGGACAATGATAACTCTTCATACCTGGTGCAAAGAGAAATCAGAGCAACTCTGAATTTATTTTTTTTCACCCCACCCTGACTGTGTTGCCTGGAGCTTGCTATAAATTCTCTGTCTAAACAGACAGGCAGTGTTGCACAAAATTATATGCTTTGGTATTCAAGAATGCCTGGAATTCTCTATTGAACTTCATCTTTAACAAAGATTTCGTAAGATAAGAACAGCTTTCTTGTTTCCCATGGGTAAGTTCTCCCTTATAGGATTTTACAGTTTATGCAGACTGTTTGTTTATGGGAATATTTCATTAATTTTCATTCTTCCTGGTATGTATTTCTATTTCTAACATCCAGTATATTTTATCACTCTTCTTTTTCACTCAAATCTGCTTTTCTCAGCTCTCCTGCTCTGGGATGTTCTTTTTCCATCACTTTATTCCAACAGTGGATATATCTAGAAGTGTTCTTTGGCATCTGCTAGACCACAGAATAACAGTTTTAGGCAACCTGGAATTCCCATTACTTGAGAAATCTAAACCAATTCAAAGCAACCAACCAGTGTGTATGCAGCAACACGTGTATCAACAAGGTCTAGACCTGACAACTTTTGAAATCCTTTTGAACCCTGACCTCATTTGGCCAATTTTTGAATGCCTGACTTACCTCCTGGAGCAGGGTTATAGCAAAGAGGGGAAGATTTAACTTTTTTGTTACATCTCCCTACTTTGATTGTATGTTTGGGTTTTTTCTGGATATAAAACTAGAAGGTAAACCTAACTATTTTTCAAAATAGCTTTGAGGTTTTACTCAGTACACTTCTGTCCTTAGATGTGACTTATTGTCTGCCACCAAAGATTAAAATACAAAAAATGTTTCGCTCCCCTGTATTGTACAAGGTATGAAATAAAGAAGCTTATCATGAGACAAAAATTACAACTTAATCCCCAGCCAACAATCACTTGTTCTGATACTTATTTAAAGCATGCCTTAGAGGACTCTGAGAGTGGTGGGTTTTGTGGGATTTGTAGAGGTTTTTTTTTCTTTTTTCTCTAGTTGGTCTGAGTGACATTTGCAAAAAAGTGGGTCTGTTCCTGTACCTGTAAAACTTAACAAGAGTTTTGTCACCCTCACTAAAGTGAGTAGATGCAAGCTAAGGTGTAGGAGAAAAAAAAATATGTGAAATCCATTATTATACTTGTCTGGAATGCTAGAATAATCATTTTAACCTTATTTCCTATGAGTAATGGGAAAAGTACACTTAGAATTTAGGTCTTCTTACTGGAACATTACCTTTATTGTTTTTTCACACTGGCCCCTTATTCACAATAAAGCATGATTTGCATAGCTAAGTAGTAAATATTCATGTTAATCGTTGAGTTGTTCAAACTTAAAGAACCAGGTTTTGATTGTGATAGCTAGAGTGGTATTTGAACTTCCATTAGAAATTCAAGGCTGGGAGTAGTATGCTTCAGATTAATGATACTTTCATGATGAATCTTTCTAAATTTTTATTTTTTAATTAACTACTTGTTCACTTACTAAAGCAGCTACATTACTTTCTAGAACCGTAAGTTTTTTAATATTGATAGATCAGGTGTTAGGTTTTAGAGCTAGCGGAAGCTGGTTGAAGGTTACCACTTGCAAGCATGAATTCAAAATACAACTAGCTGGATGGCTCAGTCATGATGTTTTACCTCTGGGTTTGTATATTTTCAGTTAGTTACTGAAAGACATTTGTAGCAATACTTCAAAAATAGCTAGGCCTTAGGAATTCCCATATTTGTTTCAAACGCAGCAGATTTATGCAATAATTCAGCAGGTCCTCATTCATCAGCATTCCCTACTGGTTATTCATGACTTGCCTGTTTTCGAAGTTGTGGCCATTAAGATGTGCAGCTAAGAGCTATGCCATGTGACTGATGGGACCAATTACTTGCATCAAGACTAAATAACAAATAAACAATGAAAATTAACTAAAATACACAAATAGTCAAGAAACTTTTACAGAAAATAGAATGCATATAGAAAGTACTTTAAATGTGTCAAATTCTTCAGCTCTCATTGGGAGAATTGTCATTTGATTAATATTACATTACTGCCTTAGAGAGGCAAGTATATGTATGTATCATATGGGAACTCAAAAGTGAATATGTAAGTGTTAAAAAATGTAAGAAAATTACAAAATCCCACAAACTTTGAAACCCAGCTAAGCTGTCATTTGATCCTAAACTTATACTGTCATTCAAGGGCTGAAAGGGGAAAAAAATATCTCATTATGGTAGATGTTTTTCACATGAAGCTTTTTAAACTGTAACAGAATATTAGAATTTGTACAACTTCAAGGTCATCAAAAATGACAAAAATTTTCAAATTAATTACAGAGGAAAATTTTGGTTATATGCAAAATGACTTCTTATCTAGTCAGATGAGAAGTTAACATGCCTTATTATTAATAATGTATGAATAACCTATGTAACTTAGTTCATTAATGGTTTGAAAAGTCCACTTCAATTTGTAGATGATAGCAGGCTGGTAAGGGCTGCAGAACGCCAGATGTGGATGAGCTGAAGATAGTTGAGATGAGACAGGTTAAAGATAATTAGAGGTAGAGAAGCATGACTTCTGAAGATACAACAAACTGAGTTTGTTAATCTAGAGCACTAAAAGGAACAAAATTGCTTACACATGTGACAGATGACAGAACAAGGAAATGAATAAACCCGTCCCTATGTCCAAAAAAACAAGATCTGCAGCTTGAAAGATTTAGCTTAGCTGTGCTGGGAAAAGTTTTTGAAGATGAGGATAATTATATAGTGGAAGGACTGCAAAGGGAACACACGTAATCACTATTTTTCATTTGAATCACATTCTGCTGCATTTGTTCACTTTTAAAAGGCAAATGGAGATGATAATGAGAATAAAACATAAATGTAGAAAACTAACATCTATTTGGAATCAAAATATTGGACTACTGAAATGATTCAAAGAAAAGTAAATAAGATTATTCTGAGAAAAGTCAGCCACATCCTTGGAAGTGCTGCCTGAGGCTGCTCTAACTTCTCAGGATTGTCTGTACTCTGTAGATTCAAAACTGAACCCTAGAATGAAGGCAATTAATTGGAAGGCAGTTCAGATAGCATCTGCTGTAATTGGTAAGATTTAAATTGAACTCAGTGATACTTGTGGGTTGAGAAACAGAACAAATAGAAACCTGTCAATAGCCAAGGAGTGCAATCTTTGAAGGAAATTCTTAAGATGCTTTGACTATGATTGGGTCCAGGTAATAATAGAGAGAATATCATTCCTACATGTTTGAGTGTCAGCATAAAGAGAAACTTGTATTTTCTGAGAGTTAGTTGGGTGCTACTTGACTTACATACTATGAGGACTTTTGTAATATATAAAATATTCTGTATTAATTATTTAAATTACCCCCTATGTACATTGAGAGTTTGAGCTTGGTAAATTTAAGGGTCTCTTGCTAGCCTTAGACATGATCCAGTCAAGAGTTAAGATTCCCTTGAGACAGCATTTGAAAAAATGATACTCTTTTTCAATACGATGGAAAAAAATATCAGTCATGTAAAAGAAAATATTTGAGATGAAAACACATATGGATCATGACTCATAATAAGGCAAGCACTTGGTTTTCCTTTTACTTTGAAGTTTTTTCCCAAAGTAACAGTAACTTCAATATGACCTGAGTACTCAGATAATAAACACAAATGAAACAGGGAAAAAGACAGTAAAAAAGTGCATTTATCACCCAGCTAAATTACTAGCAATTTAACAAGAGAATAGGTCTTCTTTCTCTTCCGATGTCTTAAAAGAAAACAAAAATCCCAAACTGGTAAGCAGTACACACTGACTGACTGTAAGGAAAAGAGAGACTAACTCTTTAGCTGTGTAGGATCTGCACAGTTGCTGAGGAACAGTTTCAGAGAAAAGAACAAAGTCAGTCTCAGCAATATGGACTAATACATATTTCTGCCAAGGGTAGCACAAGACCTCTATAGACTATTCAGCTAAGAAGATGGTTCTTTTAGTGCCAGAATGGTTTATCTGCTGCTCCCCTGGAAAAAACAGAAGAGTAAGACCATACTATATTGGACTGAAAACAGCATTTGATACTGAAGTATATAGTACCAAATTATCCATTCAAAATGGAGTGTGTTGGTGTGAACCTATAATGAACAAAAGGCTCCTTTCCATAGAGATAGTATTAAATAAGTTTTTAAGGAATTTTCACTGGCAATCTAGCAAATGCCTTCATTTTGTTGTTTGCAAAGGTAAAGTACTGTTAATATTTCAACTGGCTGAAATATTTTGTTTAGTTAGAGGCAGCTTTATTTTTTATGATAGGCCCTACAAATTAGTAACTTCAGGTATTGATAGATATAGAGTTTTGGGGGAGGGCAAAAATGCAAGCATATAAACCTCTAAGAAGGGAGCATCCACTACCTCAAGTAAGGATGAGTTTATAATGCTCTTTATAGGGGTCACTCCATAGATAACTAAAGTTTGGCTTTAAGATTTAAAACAGTGTCCTGCATAGTATGACTGTCTTCTCCCTGCTCTTCTGTGCATTTTGTTCCAAGACTGTCATGTCATTGTATTCTTTCAGGAACAAGTTTAGGAATGGTGGCCAGCTGGCTAAAGTCCACTCTTACATATTCCTGTGCAGGCACGCAGAAATGAAGGGTCATGTGAGAAACATATTTTGATGAAACTGGAAAGAACAATTTAATTCTCTTTAATACAGCCATATATTTTTCCCATGGAGTAATGGTGCTCAACACTTTTTCTATATATAAACTGTATGTTAAATGCACTGTCCAGCTTTAAATTATGGAATATAGCTCCCTCATCTGTCCAACTCAGTGCATGAAAATATGTCAAAAGCCAAATAAGTTTATGCTCGTCCCTTTTTTAACTAAAGGTTTTGCCTGCTTTTAGACCTGTTTTTAATGTACACTGGTAGAATAATTTCATTTCTGTGATTCTTATTGGTTATTCTCAATTTTTCTCCAAGGTATTAATAATAATAGGGTTAAAGGTGATCATCAGAGAAATCAAACAGAAGTGAAAGTTTCTTTGATGTGTTTCACAGTTTAAAAAACCAAGAAACTTGGCACACTTTTCCTCTATTTCCTCTGATTACATCTTGTTTACTTTATTTTCTTATTTGCTTCTGAGTACTACCTGCTGAACTTATAGAGCTTGGCAGCCTTGAATCTCTGTAGAGGAGTTTCAATGTAAATAACTGAAGTACAAACTTACACGTCAATGTCATATAGCTTGGTCCTTGTCCTTCAGGATTCATCCACAGTACCGACTTCATTGTATGGTATGCAATTAAAAAGCATCAACAATTGTCCTAAAAGGTACCTCCTGTGAAGATGTTCTGGTCTGAGCATTGCTAACTTGAATACACACCATCAAAATCATCTCACGGGCCAACAAAAGTAATTTTGCTGTCACCTATGTTACTACTCTAATATTTATGATTTTTTATTAGAAACCAAAATGACTTTAATATGACTCTTTTATTAGAATATAAATACCAAGAATGTCTATTTCTAGCCATTATTCTTTCACTTTAATACATTGTTAAACATAGCACATATATTTTATATATTAAATATGTTCTTTTCTTATCTTCCTGACTGTCAAATTTAACAATATCATCTCAGATTTTTTCAGTGCTGCCCCTGAACAAATAGTCCTGTGAAAAATTTTAGCTATATGCCACTCAACAAAACCAAACCATCAGGTGGCATCATGCTAAAGCATGCAAACTTAATTTACTTACACAGCACTGACATTTAAAGAGAGAAAATTAATCTCATGTTTTATGATGCACCATGGCAATATCACAAGTGACTTCCATTCTGAAAAGTCCGTAAGACGTTTTGGTAGAGGAGTTGAGACTTTCTTAAATAATGAATAGCAGGCCCACGATCCAAACTGTTTGCATTGTTTATGCATTAAAACTGTGTGTTCTATAGTTGTCTTCCTGTCGAGTTGAAGTAGTACATGAGAGGTAATGAGATGTATTGATATGCCAAATAATGACTTTTGTATGACCCAGTGTTCCCAAAACTGTTTACTCAGTTATCATCAGTTCTGTGATTTTTGAGTGCTGGCAGTCCTTGCCACTGTAAATGCTCTTGCAATATAACTATGACTTAAATGTTGAGTGTCAGTTTGGCCCCTTCACCTGTGGGCAAATCAAAAGCAGAAACACCAGATTTTTCTCTTTGCTTAGATTAGTAAAAAAATAAAGCATCAACTGCCTACACAGCTACGGTGTGACGAATGATGACAGAATAATAAAAACAATCTTCTTTCCCTCTATCTCACATATGAAGAAAAGGCCTTTCAAAAGTCCAGGAACAGGGATAGGAAGTTAAGAGCAGGTGCTCTGACCTAAATATGAGCTACATGGTTCTATATGGTTTACAATGATCAATCTAGTATGTTGACTGGTGTTAATGTTTAACACTTTTTCTCCATTGGGTAAACATGAAACTCACTCTGAGCTAGTAGGGGTTGTGTAGATCTTTCTGTCTCAGGTCTTGTGGATTCAGAGAACCCTACATTTTATTTTCACTTTTCCTTTCACTGAAGTGAAACGTGTGTACCTGCAACTCTGAAAAATCTTGCTGATATTGTCCATGGGGTTTGTTCTGTGGCAAGCACTTCTTTTCACCTTGTTTTTTCTTCATTCTTCCCCCACCCCAAAATAATCTCAACAAGATCACAGAAGATCTTGGAACTTGGGTATAAACATGATGTGTCAGGCCATTTGGATGCTCCCGATCACAAATGGAAGAAAGCTGTGTTTTTTGGTTGGTTGGTAGTGTGTTGGATTTTTTTGTTGTTGTTGTTTGGAGCATTTTGTTTCTTTGTTTCTGTTTGTTTGTTGTTGGGGTTTTTTTGTTGGTTTTTTTGTTGGGTTTTTTTATGCTAGCCATTACTAACAGATGTGTCCAGAATATCTGCAAAATTACTGATTTCTGAAATTCAGAAATTTACCCTTTTATGTTAAACTCTAAGAAGGAATTAAATTTCTTTTCCAGGCTTTCCATTGCTGTTTTCAAGAGTGAAAGTTCCAAAAGTCTGTCATGCAATATGGGGTATAACATTAGATTATCTGAGCACATTAGTGACATGTTAGCATTTTATGTTTTATTCACGTGTACCTTAAGTTCCAACAGTAGAGTCCCCACTGCCCTGCAAGCCATGTTAGCTGAATGAATGTGATTGATTATTCTAGTTATACTGGACAAAGTACAGTTTCATGACATTTAACATAGGTGGAGTGTTGGTGTGTGCCATTGAATAATAAGTTTAAATATAGTTTGCTGAACCAGCTTTTGGAGTAGCTTCTAAAACCTGTCATTGACCAGCAAGAATAAAATGTCAATTGCTACATTCTTAATGCTTTCATAATGTAGCACAGGGGTGTAAAGAGGCATTCAAATTTTATCCTCTTATTCTTTCATTCTGTTCCTTTAAATCCTAGTTACATGATAAATGTTCACGCTCTAGTTTGCAGAAAACAAAGCTCGGTTTCAATCTTTTAGCCAATTGCAACATCTGCCCTACAAGGTTTTTCCATTTTATATACAGGCTTCCCTGAAGATATAAATATGGTCTTCCTAATAAACACAGTTGAAATGTCTCCAGAGAGAGAAGCTTCCATAGAGGGATTAGGATGTGGCATTACAAGACTCAATAAAAATGTTTGATTTACCTTAGCATGAGAGATGGAGCTCACCATGATTTTGATACAAACATAGCACCAAAAGGAGTGTAAATAAGAGCAGAATGTGGTCCCTGATCATTCCATAGTAATAGTGCCTTGAAACTAGAAATGCAAGAGATTCTCCTCAATGTAATGAGGAATACTTGTGAGCAGTGCTCCCATGAGCCCGGGTAGTGGGTGCACAGACAAGCCGTTCTGTCTCTTGGTATATCAAGGGGACATCCTGTCTTTTCAGCTGAAGTGATCCTTTATGATACTTTTCATGGAAGTAAAATATGTGAAAGTAAACTGTAAAAAGTACTAGGTCTTTTGATTTTTAAAAATAAATGTTTCCTTGGTAGTGCTGTCTGCTATAGTGTGACAGAACAAGTGTTAGGAAGCTCTTCAGAAGCTCAGTTAATCCATCTAAGACTCCTTACTACCTTTAGTTTGGATAATAGTAATGTCTTAGTGGTTTGGATTTGTTTTGTACTTGACTTCAAGTGAGTACTTGGCCACAGTCAAACTTCCTGATCCAGCCAAAGCACTGTCAAAGCATCCTGTTTGGTTGGCCAGTTATAGGGTGTGAATGAGAGGGTGACTCTGGTCTCCTACACATTTTAAGTTTTGCTACAGGAAGCTGTTGTGTTTCTTTAAGTCTGGACAAGAAGGTATTAGAATAATAAATAAGAATAAATGACATAATGGTCTTTTTTGGGAAAAATACAGTTTTGGGGCCATAAGACACCTGAATTTGGTACAGTTTTTACAGCACCAGAAGTACTGATGCAAGGCTTAAGATTTTTCCTTTATGATTATGCTACTTTTCTAGATGCACTTTACACTTCTTTATTCATACTCTGTGCGTTTGAAATATGTCATATTTTTAGAGAACTTGCTAATATAGAGTCTAAAGTTAGAAACGTATCTCACTGAAAAGCAAGCTTTGATACCTAGCTAGAGATGCCATCGCTGATGTCATGCTCAAAAGGGGTGCTTGTGTATTCACAGATCCCAAAGCTGAGGCCACACATTGAATCTTGGAACTGCTTTTGAGGTGTGGCACCCAGGAGCCTTCATAACCTTAGTGTTCTCTAAAATTACATTTCTGTAATTTAGAACAGACTCAGATCTGTTCTAAATTCAAGATGGTCACAGAGAAGGTAATACTCTCTATTTAATAGGGTCATTAAAATCACGGCCTCTCTATTGTATTTTTTCTATGTAGGTTCAGATGTTATTTATGTATCAGTCATAGTTAATTGCAAAGTCAATATTTATCACTGTTTCTAGGTGAAGCCACTGTTTGATAGTATTTGACCTGAATGCAAACACTAGCTCTGATTCCACTTTGCCATTGAATCCTACTCTAACTGAAAGTTTAGAAGAGTTTTTCAGCCAACAAAGATTTCTCTGAAAAGCAACTATTGGAAAGCCTGAGCATGAAATTAATTTCATCAGATCCCTTGCAGTTTTATACATTAACAATGTGGTCACTTAGTTCAGGAGATTAGTAATGGAAAATTGGTGCATTCACTTCTAGTTCATTGGTTTACATCTGGTCAGGATGGTAACAGCGCTTTTTCTGTATAATTTAATGACTATTTGCTAATCTATGTTAAATAAGCTAAAGACTTCTTTGTTCCTGCAGATCTGTTTCATCCAGGTCTTCAAATTCACTGAAAGGATTTGAACTCAGTGTCATTTTCCATAAGTACTGTAAAATGTTTTTAAAGGAAATAGGTCAATGACCCCTTATATTAAATGTACTGATGCATACTAATACTAATACCAATACTAATTCTAATAATAATGAAGCTTTTATGGTGTCTTGTATTTTTTTTGGATAGCCAGGCTGTGTGTTATATATCTTGATTTTAAGAACAAACTCTTCTCTTCGTTGTAAGGCATTAGTAGAGCTGGATGCCTTCTAATGATGCAGAGAGACAGGCTAGGATATTGTTTGTTACACAATTGAGAACATTTTGGTTACAGGAGCTCAAATTGCTGAAACTGATCCTGATGGTAAGGATACTCAATTATCTGAATTTTATCTTACTGTTTGTTGAGAAGAAATGTCAAAGAGTTGAAGGAAATTTTGATGAGCAATTAATGTTAAAAATTTAACTGTGGAAGCATTTGCTGTTGAAGAGTACTTTTTAAATAAATTGGAACTAATTACATTTGAGGATGTGTTTTATAAGTCCCAGCAAAGCCCGGTACTTAAAAGTAAGACATCCATCTACTGTTGCCTTTCATTAGAGGTTAGGCATCTAATTTCTAGCTCAAGATATCAGACACAATGAATGTCTAAAAAAATCATGACTGAATACATGAGAACTTTTTGAACAATATTGGTACAGAGAAGGTCTCACCAATACTCAGTTGATAATATCAATTTTTATTTTGGTCCCTCCTGATAAGCAGATCCAGCTATCAAAGAGCCAGTCCAAATAAGCATAATGGAAACATGTATGTTGCCCAGACTATCAGTTTTCCTATATGCCAAGTTTTGACATTGTATTAGCATTCTTCCTGCCAATAGCTCTCTCATGACAGGCTGGACACTTTCAAATATCAGTGAAAGTGTTACTATATATGTATATATTTTTTTTAGCCAGTGCAGTGTTTCTATCTTGATATATTGTGAAAAAATGGTTCAGTAAAAGCTACAATTCCTCCCATGTGCTAACAGTATTATAATGAAGTAACATACGGTGAACTTGGATTCTGAATATTTTTACATGAGTTTGTCACTGATAGGAGCCATCAATTGAAAGGAGACAATGAATTAAAATACTCCTTGTCAGAGACATGAAAAGATTAACTGTTCACGATGAACTAAAAGTATAGTGTGGGATTTCCACATAGCTGTGAGTATCCAATTGAGCACATGAAATCTCTCTCGATTATCTTGCTCAAAGCATTATGTTCCAAGCTCATCAAAATGAGAGGCATTTTTCTGGTTTTTAGCATGATTCATGCAAACCTTCATTTTCTGTTTGAAATACCTAATGCTAATTATAATAACAATCTAAATAATGTCATTATAATAGGTCTAATGATTTTTTTTTAAGTTTGGTCTGTTATTTAGGTCCTATATATTTGTCAAAGAGAAAAAAAAATGGTTTCTTTATTCTGGTTTCTTGCCAGTAAAAGCTGCCACAAATATTAGGTATTGTAGATCCAGGAATGCTGTCTTGATAATTGAGGAATGAAACAAGCTTGGTGACAGAACCTAATTTGCAGATGCTGAATTTTAAAAAGAAAGCATTAGAATTCACAGCGTGCTGTTGTATACAGTCCATCTCCCTTTTCAAATGCTGTGTATTTTTTAAAATTCAGTTTCACCAAATAGATTACCATTTACCTTACCAATGTACACACGCAATATATGTATTTAAGCACGTCCTACTGGCAGGTATTTTATGACGGCTCTTGCAGGGCTGGGCCCGTGACAAGCCCGCAGAGCCGCACACATTTATTATCTGCCGGAGCTGAAGCGCGTCCGACGCCGTTCACCTTAGCGGGCTGTTCAGCGCAGATCCCGAAGCGTGTTGTCCAAAAGGGGATGAAACGTGCGAGGAGCCCCGCGGGCGGCGCGGGGGAGGATGCCGGGCCGTGCCGTGCCGGGGAGCTCGCTCAGGGCTGCCGGGTTGCTACAGCAACCGGGGCTTTGTTTGTACATAGCGGGAGCAGCTGCCTGCCTCCCTCCCGCCCGGCTCGGCTTCGGCAGGGCCGGGCCGGCCGCTCCCTCCGCCGCGGGGCTGCTGCGGCCACCGCGCCGCCTTCGCGCGGGGCGTTCTTTGGCATGGCAGTTGTGCAGCGGGAGATTACACCGTAAGGATATGTCCGGTACTTGGAGAGATCAAGTCCTACTGAAAGAAAAAGGCTGCCCTCTGAAACAGTAGCACTCCCTCTGGTACTGGGCTATCTGTGTATTTGTGTTTTGTATTTGTAATTTGTTTGGGTATTTGTGTACCAGAAGGTTTGAGTTAGTGGCACATCTGATTTCAAGGCAGCGAATGTAACTAAAACTTATGCCTGAGGACCAGCAGTATGACAGGCTAACAGCAGAATATAATAGGAAGTTTCCTCATTCTGCAAGCATCTTTGAAGATACTGTCTTTAATTCAGTCCTTTTTACCCTACCATTCACATAATTTAAGAATAGATCAATAGAAAGCAAAAACCACTAATATTTTTTCATGAAAGATGAAAATTCTTCACATTTTTATTGGTGTAGGCCTTGGAGAGGTGTTTTTCAAACAGATTTGAAGATGGTCATCACAAAGTTGAGTGCCCTTTCATAACATGCAAACCTGTATCAGTGGCCAGAACATTCTTTTCAGAAAATGTGACTGCATAAACATAGATTAGAAGGAGCAAAGAAGCTCACAGCAAATTAGTTCTCAGACAACACTGTCTTTTTCATGTAACAATTGTTGTAAGTCAAAGACAATAGGGTTAGTTCCGCAGCCCTCAGAGGGCTGACAATAATTGAATAACCACATTGAAAATTTGTTGACTGTTTGCATGCACAACATTTGCATGTACAGTATTTGCACAACTTTAACAAGAGTTCCCTAGAGACATAACCTCCATGTGACCTTCACATATTTTTACCTTTTCTTCACTGTATGAAGCACCAAAAAAAGAAGAAAGTTTGTTGATTTTGCTCAGTTTTAAGAGCTGGAGACAGCAGTGGGAAATTCGGAGGACGTGATACCGAAAGAAATACAGATTATGAATGTTTCTTTAAATAAAAGGCTTTCAAAACCATGGTAATTTAGCAGTAAATAAAAAGCCTAATGATAACTTCTGGGATTCTTGTAATTTTCAAAAACAAAAGTAAACCAAATTAAAATTACGTTGAATGTTCCTGATTATGATTTCATTACAATCATGTGTGGAGAGGAGGATAGTGTACCACTCTACTGAAGTGATACTGTTCCGGCTGTAACAATGCTTGCGATCTCACAGATGTGAAGGTAACAGCATAGCAAAAGATGATAATTTAGCTGAGGTTTCACTTGAAAATCCCAACTTTTATGAGTAGCACATTGACTCAGATACCTAGTCTTCTCACAAATGAGATCATTTGAGCCTTAAACTCTAGCAAGCTGAGACCGGCTGAGAAAGATGCTTAAAATATATTGAGGTTCTCATAGTGAACCCTGTCTCAAGAGGAGGAATTGAGACCGTGAAAGTCAAAACTAGTAAGCTACCACTCAGATGTATCTGGCTCCTGCCTTGCTCTCAGTTCTTTGATGGTGCTTGCTGCCACTTTGAGATTACTGGTTTCCCTGAACATGACTGACCAATTTTTTTTTTTTTTTTAAATTTATTTATTTTTTTAATTTTTTTTTTTTAATAGAGGATGCTGGACTTCAATAGTGCAAGATTTATATCTATTTACCCTCACAAGAGGCAAGTAAAATGTTATGTATTTTTAAAATAAAAGTGTTGAAAATTGTCTGATTATACTCACTTCACTTGTTTTATCAACCTGCTCTTACCATATTTGTGATATACTTCCTACAGTAATTTTCTGTATCTTTCTATAGATATGAGTGAATAGCTGATGACAATATATCTGAAGGTGACATTGTCACAAATTTTTATTTGTTTCTGTTAAAAGTCCTTAAAGCATAAGGATGATATAGCAGGGGTTTTGTGTCAATAGTGGTGCTTTATCTATGAGAATGGAAATCCTAGTCAACTAATCTGGGCAGAAAGTGGATAGAATCAACAGGCTTGTAATTTTACTTGCACAAGAATTTGCTCCTAAGAGACAATCTTTTCCTATAAACATTTATAGTGAAACATTAATGATATTTTTAGTACTATCATGGCCATGGCTAAAGAAAGAAACAGTGAACAGTCAATCAGGAGAAGATAGGTTTGAGGAGTAAAGGCTGTTTTTTCCTGCAGATATTCTATGGGGTTTAAATTATTTTCCCGTATTACTTCTTTTATTTTAATTGTTACTATACTTGGCTTCATTTTTTAGAAATTGACAATTAGAATTTGTTGATTGTGTCCTTGATGTTGAAAACCAGTTACGGAGAAAAAAGATAATTTCATTTAAAACTGGAGAAAATGCATTCTTCGTTAGAAATTCACCCTTTAGCAGCTGACTTCATTTTTTGGCAAGGAGAGCAGAGAATTCTCAAGGCAAATCTACTGGCCCCATCCTAACAAAGAGAAATTAGCCCAGGACATAAATTACAATGAGGTTTCATATTAATATTACCTCATTATTTTTTAGCAAAGGTATCATAGAACAGCTCCATCTATGATCTGCAATATTTTAAATTATTAAAACCCAACAACAAGTACTATAGTAAATGAACTAAGTTCACATCATCATCCATTATTCTTTGGTTTTAATCACACAGGTGAAACTCATTACCCTGTGAAGGTAAACACAAAACTCGCTTCAGTGGTGTACAACTGAAGTGGAACTTAATCTGTGCATTAGTGGTGGTTTCTTTGGGCCATCAACCTACATCGAAGTGAACTTGAAATAATTTGTTAGCTCATGGTATTCTGCAATTCCTGGGGGCGTGGGGGGACAGGTTATTTTAGTAAGTTCTAGTGAGAATAACTAAATTATTATATTAGAAGCTGTAGTTTGTGTGTGCTTTAGACTGGAGGAGAAGCCCCTTTAATGAAATATGGATTCTGGTGCTCAGCCTTGTTTTTAAACCCCATTCCCTGTATTAATTATTAATTAGCCATACTCAAGTGGATGCAGTTATATTTAGATTGCAGCTGCCAGTAACCAAATTTCAAGTGGTTTTCTGGTTTCATATTTTGTAGGATAAAATGCTGCACTCAGAGGGGTAAAAAAAAAGTAAAACACCCCCACTACCCATAAAAGTAATTCCTGTACTGAAATATTAAAGCAGAAAACTGGTACAGTGAGTGTCTGAAGCCCTCTTCACCTCTGAGAGAGAAATGAAGGGAAAACAGGGAGTTCTCAACCGTCTTATGGGGAAAAGGGAAACAAAGAAAAAAAACCCAAACTACCCATTGCTCTTAGGAAGAGAAAAGAATCGTCATCATGAGTAAGAACAGCAAAGGGATTCCCTCCCTGCTCAGAGAGAAGACAGAAGGGGAAGGGAATTCCCTCTCTCCATTGGGAAAGAACAGAAGGGAAGGGAATTCCCTTCGTTGCATTTATACTTTGAGCTCTAATTAATCTTGAATGTTTTGTACTCCTGCTAACATCAAAGCAGTTCTGTACATCAGGCAAAACTTGCCTTCCTTGAGCTGAACAAAGTCAGTCTTGAAATTTTCATGGAATGTATGGATTTATGTCATTGCTGTCATGTGGCCAGATGCAGTCCATAACTTTTAAATACAATCTAAAAAGGGTCTTGGTTGCTTTAGCCTCAGGCTTGGAGAGATTTCTGTTACAGCTTAAGATTTGTTCTTCTATGATTTAATTGTCACTTCAGTTAAAGGGCAAGCAGCAGAGGTGCCAGTAGAGCAGCAAAAAGCGCCAGGAGCAACATATGGGACTGAAATTCCTTATAAAGTAAGGATCCCATGAACACAGTTGCCTGCAGGGGGAAGGTTGCATAAACAAATATTTAACAAGGAAAAACAGTGAGGTCTTTGCAGTAATCATACAAATATCCAAAAATAGATAACGAAGACATATAAAGCACACAGTTTCCCTGGCGTGCTGCAGCCCATGCGCACATGCTTGAAATAGCGTTGATAATGCCTCTGTTGTAAAGAGGTTTTGAGCTTTGTAGTTCTAGTTTAGGATGAGGAGGGGGCAGTGCTGGGTACTGTGACCTTCTAGAAATCCACTTGGCATCCCCACTTCTAAGCAAGGTTAGCTCTTACTAATTTTCTGAATGGTTTGATGACTGGAAAAAGTAGCAACTGATCAGATGCCATTGTGATCATGTCGCAAGGAAAGGTTACAATGTTCGAAGACTGTTTTATACATATTTCATTGGTTAAAAGGTTGAATTTCTTATCCTGAAGGAACATCAGGACTTTGTTATTTCTCTTGCCTTTATCTCCTTACTTTATGTGCAAAGGTAATGCTAATTAATGCCTGGATGGAAAAATCAGATAGTGTATCACCATAGAGAAAAGAAAACTTGCACTGGCAATTTCTCAATTTTCTGCCCAATTTTGACGTTAAGTATGTGGATGCCACAATCACCAATTGATTTGGGACTTGTTACAGTGAGCTGGGGACCCAAGCAATTTCAGATATACATAATTTGCTGTACAATTCCCAGGAGATACAGGTGTTATCTCCACCCACAATGGACAATATCTTAAATAACACTTAGCATAGGCAAAAGAGTTTGTTTTACACAGCTGGCTGTACCTAGGCTGTGGTCCTAGCAATCCTTATAAAAGCAGGGGATGGAGACCTAAGTGTTTGCTTGGAAAAAACAAACTTCTAGTGTAGGTAGATGTGCATAGTATAAGTGTTTTGACCTATATTAATTTGTTTCACCTGTGTTTGAAGTAATATGGGGAAACCACCTGCTCATGTTGCCTTTCCTCAAAGCAAAGACTTCAGATAAGAATGCCAAATATATCACTCTTCTATAATTTGTCAAAATGCTTTTTTTTCCCTGATTCTGCCTGCAGAGCAACCTCTGTCTGAAAAGCTGTTGCCAGGGTAAATAAGGAAATGCATGAAAAAAATCTGGGGGAGTTACCAAGTCTGATCTTATCTTTTGTGTCACTCTGTTTTAAGGCACTGAAGTTGTAGAGAAGAAAACACTTGAAAACCAAATTGTAACATTGTTTTTCTCCCCTTGACATATTAACAGACATAGATGTGTTTGGGGTTTTTTACATGACAATTTGCTGGGTGTTTATACCTAATCCTAGTTGTAGAGTGTGACAAGATCACTGAAAGAACTCTCTTTTTTTTGTATTTTATCAAGCATAAACTCAAATACATAAGAAAGAGCTTTCAGGAGTTTCATTAAACATTTATAAGTGCTGCAGCAATTGTCTGAATTAAATTTATTTTTACACATGGAAGGATATTTCGCTGCAGTATTTGTAAAATAAACTAGTGGCCCATTGAAAAGATCATACCTTACATATTTTAAACAGTACTCCTCCTACTCTCCTAATTTCCACTTGGCTCAAAACAAAGGCACTGAAAATTGAGCTAAAACAGGGAAAAGGCTGACACTATCACTGCAGGTTCAAGGAAGAATAGATGGGTGAGGGAAAGAGAAAATAACCTCTGTGACCAAAAATAACATCCACTAATGCTGAAGTTGGGGATAAGTAGGCATTCAAAACTTTTCTAAATGCCACCCAAGTGACCCTTGCTAGGTAATTTAACCATTAATATGATCAGTCAAAAATTTAAGTTTTGCAATTAAGGTAAGATAATATTGAGATCATGGGAGGAATACCTACAATCCTGCTAGGGAAAAATGGGTGATAGGGAAAAAGGAATAGTAATGCTGGAGCAACAAACATCTAGAAGAAATTTTAGGAAGAGCAACACAGTTTCAAAGTGCACTTTCCACAGGAAAGCAGTGACAAGCAGTGCACCATAGGAATAGCTCTTCTGCCACTTCATTTATGGAAAGCCACTTGCTGTGAAGTAGTTGGGATCTGAAAGGTGAAGTTTGCTACATGTAGATACCGAAAAGCTGTTTGCAAGGAAACAGTATGGCACAACAGCCTGGAACCAATCTTCTCACGCCCACCCTAAAGTGCTATTTACAAGCAATTCACCCACTGCAATATGGTTATTTGAATGCAACAGAGGACATGGGAAATGTGTATTTTGCTAGAGACAACTGACATTGCCAGGTCGCATTAAAAATCTGCTAATAGTACAGAAGGTAGGTCAGAGCAGCCTTTTGCACTGAGTGAAAATACTGTAAACTCTGAGAACAATCCAGCCTGCTGGCCCAACATTGTTCCAAGAAGTCCTAGTAACCATTGGTGCTGGCACAGCTCAAATCTTTCATTAACACTTGTGGTATCTCAGTTGACTATATCACAGACCAAGTTCTTGGGAAGTTGAACTGTGACACAAGACAGCTGTTACTCAGGATGAAGGTGGTAGATGGGCTGAATTCATCAGTGTTAAACTATATATTATGGGAAAAGGCAAATTATCTGTTGGAACTATACACAGATGAGAGGGGAAGGCACTGCAGACACAGTATATGATTATCAAAATTCATCAGCTGTTACTGAGAAAATGCATTTGGTTAACTTACTGTCCAGTAACTTTCGGAAGTAAAGTTAGATTTTGCATTCCTGAGTTTCCTTGTGTTTATACAGCCACAAATTGTGGCTTATCTCCCAGGGTCTCTGTCTTGAGCTTATTATTATAGAAGCTGGTGTTGAAAAAGAAAATTGTCATGCCTGTTCATTAAAAATGTTCTCAGTGACTGTAGCAAAGACCACAGGCTGTTATGTCAGTTGTTAAATGCAGAATTCTTCACCCATTTTTAAATCATTTATTAAAGCTCCATAATCAACAGAAGAGAGAGGAAAAAAAAGGGAGTAAATTTTTGAAAGCACATAGATTTAAGGAAAGATCTTGACTTAACATTGCTAGAAAGAGACGTTTTATGCATGCAAAGCTACTGCTGGATAATCAGGAAATACCATTAACACTTGGTTAAGGGAGAAAATTGCTTTGAGAGTAAGAATACTTTGGCTATATTTTTCCATCTGGTTAAGAGGAGTCAGATAAATCAGCCTAATATACAAAAGTTAACCAAGATTCTTGGATGGCAGGTATCAAGCAAAGTTCAATACACATGCTACAGTTACTACTCTTTATGCTTCTGGATGCTTTTACAAAGTTTGTCCTGAGGCCCTTATCACATGAGTTCAAATGTGCTAAAAGCTGTCAGACTTTTCCTTCCAATTTTGTATATGTAACTTCACCATCACATAGAGGGCTGATGAGCTGAACGATGTACTACTGTGATACAGTCCTACAATTTTTGCATTGATCTTTGATTTTAAGAGCCAGCCTCCCAAAATATCAGAAAAACACAAATGTGCTTTATTTCTAATTTCTTCTCAGCTAATCCTTGTGCTTGGCTATGCCCAACCATATCCTGAAACAAAAGCTGAGAAAATCATTCCTGTACTACAGAAACCATGTTCCTTGACACAGACAGAAATGGCTTGTAAGAATCATTTAGATACCTCTTAAATACCCAGGCACAGAAATATTGGCAACATTGCCATATTATGAAACATACAGTTAGGTAGTAATCTGCTTTTTATATAATTTTTTATGTGGCACAGAAGCAGTAATCCTCTGGCTGTAATAGAGTATTTGGTGTCTGTTGTGCTTGATGTTGCATAATGTGAAAGGGAAAATATAAAAGATCCGAATATGGCCAAGATTAAGGTATGTGAGAACAATGTTTCAGAGCCTAAACCTCAAAAAGAGAATGAAAATGAGCTGGTCTAAGTTGGCAAATGAGGAAAACATAGTTAAAAGTAAGTCTTATGTATAAGTTGACTGAATTAAATACTGCTTGAGAGTTAGAGGAATAATTTTAAAAAAATAATTAAAGAATATTCTCCTTATTCCCTGACTCAAGTGTTTTCAGTCCTTTCCAAATGGATTAAGGAAGCTTTCCAGGGAGAAACAGAAGTTGTCATGAAAGTCTAACAGGGAAGGTTCACTCCCTTTATTCAATCCACTTCAAGAGGCTTCATGGTAAACAGTAAAAAATGAAAATAATTAATATAATTCTAGAGGGACAGGTTATAGATAATTTGATACTGCAGTTCATGGCAAGCTTTTAGCCAAAGGTAAATTTCATAGTTATGGAAATGTCTTTCAAATGTACCTTGGAATTTAAAAGAAAAAAATTCGAGTACTGAAACTAAAAAGCAAAAAATATTATCCAACAGCAAGTTATAGTTTAAAAAATATAAACAGAATCCATATATATCAACATGGTTTTTAATCAAAGACTTAAGAAAAAATGTTCATTATATTCCCTTCCTTTTAATGCTGTTGCTGACGATTGTGGCAGACATGAGAAGTTTTTTGGCAATATCCTTGTGAAATGACAGAGAACCCTCCAAACGTGCCTGTCGTGATAAATCACTAATTAGGTAACATCAAATTTCTAACTTGCCACTTTTCCAGACATGATGTTTTATTTCAAATCAGTCTGCTCTTTTGTTTTGGTTTTTGGTTTTGATGTTGTTGGGTTTTGTTGGCTTGTTGTTTTTCTTTTGGTTGTGTTTTCCTTTCCAGGTATCTGACATTTTGACTAAGTTCTAGAAAAAAAGTCAACATCATAAGTAACATATGGATGGGGATGATCTGGCACTCCAGTCCGAAAGGAGAAGCAAAAAAGTGACTAAGCAAATAACGGCTCTTTTAATCTTGCGTGTGCCCTGAAGTTCATGGCTGAGAGATTCTACCCCATTTCCCCATGTCATTATAATTCACTGTCAGCCGTCTTTAACTTATCCTGTGCTGCACGCCAGTAATGGCAGCTGAGAGCAGCTCTGTCTGGGACTCCGGTTGTGTTCAATTGTTTGCTGCATTTTGTTTTACTAATGGATTTCTTTCCTGCTAAATTTGTCCGTGGCTTTAAATGTGAAAGTTCCACAGAAACTGTGTATTGAAAAGGCTTTTATTGTGGTTTGTGCTTGCTAGTCAGTAATCCATGCATTCCCTGTAACAGATCCTCACCAGTGCCTCCCAGTCTGGGTGTTTTTTTCAGATAGACTCAATTTCATATCTGAGTTTCCTCACTGCATTTATTTTAGTTTTGGTACTTAAAATGATTTAAACTTAAACAGAACACAAATTAGGAAAAGACAATCATATTTGAAGTCAAAACAGAGTAGAAAATTGTGTTCTGCTTGCACATTCCCATTAAAGTCAAGGACACTGCATAAGCAGAAGACAGTCCAGAACAAGCTTTGATCCATAACTACTGCTATTGTGCAAGGGGATTTACAACTCTTTTAGCTGCTTGGTGTAAGGACACATGACACTTGCTTCAGTGCGAGACATCTGGTTCATTAAACTTAACAATTAGCCTCAAGAAAATCTATACATTGGATTAGTTAAATCATCTTTTGCAGATACAGAAGTGCTCATTAATTAGTAGCAGGAATAATTTGAGCTTTACTGCAATATCAATCAGGATTAAACATGTTATATAATTTCTTCGTTAGGCAACACAATTATGCTGCAGTTAAAAAAAAAATAATTTTCTGTAGCCGAGCAACATAAAGGAAAATATACAGCTATGCTTTTTACAACAGCAAAAGAAATTATTACAGATGACACAACTAGAAACTTATGCCATTACAAGGGAAGGTGTGTTAGGGCTTTCTTGCTACAATTTTGTTGAATTGAAGCTGTCTTGAATATTTGAGTATCTCCATCAATGTGTTTCTTTCATATTTGCAGAATGCAGGTGCAGGAGCTAAAAGATTACTGTAGCAATTTATTTTCATTGCCCCCAAATCCTTCACTGCAATGTAGAGCAGAATTCTTTTAAAAACCAGAATATGGGGAAAATATTTCAACAGTGCACTATACCGCAAACTTACACAAGGATACAAGTAATGACTACCTAGTTAAAGATCATCCAGCAACACCACCAAAGTAAAGCAGCTTTGATACTATAAGAGGGTGAGGTACATTATGATCTTCACCTCACTAATAAGAAGAAGCAAATAGGGGAATTCCAAAGCTAAGCATCTCCTTCATTTTTCTAATCTCAAAGTTAAAAGCAAGGAAGAAACACATCAGTCTCGTTCTGACAAGCCCTCTCCTGGCCTGTCTTTTTGATTTTTAAAGTTAGCTTAATATGTACTTGCACGCAGTTTTTAAGCCCAGTTCTAATTCCAGTTAAACCGATGCACACATCTGGGACAATTTCAGTTAAGTGGAGTTGCTGCAAAGATACATTCAAATCAGAGAAATGCTGACTTAAAAAGCCCAAACTACATTTGGATATCTTTAGTTTTGGGGTTAGATTGCAGAATAATATTTTAAAATACATTCTGCTGTTTGCAATAAAGGGATCAGAACTTTGCAGGCTTTGATTGGAACTGCTAGGAAGTGCTTTTGAGCTCTTGCCTAACGGCATTAAGTTTTATTCTCAGTTTATCCTGTCACAGTAAAAGGCCTAAGTGACTTCAGTCTGTGTTGTATGAGACTAATCCTTTCATTAGGCCTCAGTTGTACATTTCTGCACCTAACAAATTCTGTTATGAAACAGTTTTTCTAGGAAATTTTAAAGAAGAAATGTGAATAAATTTGTTCAAGACAAGTAATTTCAATCACAGTTGTAGTTAATTAGTAAGGAACCAAACTTCTCTACGGATACGGGTTCTGCTGTTTGTTATTCCTCTGATCTTCCTGACTGCCTGCTGGCACGGCATCCCGAACACTTTGCGGTTACAATCCTCATATCTAAAGACCTACTTAAAAAGTATTGATATGGATTAGCAAGAAAACAAAGACAGTTAAGTCAGGAATTGAACTACGTGTTTTTGTGCATGTGTACAAATGTGTTATACCTACAGACCTTTGAAGCACAGCTTTCATCTTGTATCAGGACTATATCAGAGACTGCTCTGACACTCAGAGCTGCCAGAAACCTGGCATCCAGCTGTACAAACTCTTTCCACCTCCTCTTTTGGCCAGCACTTTCTACAAGCATAATACAAGGTGCTTATAGAGAATCTAGCCAGCTGTGTTGTCCTAAGGGATCCTGTCAATTATAACAGCATTATAAATGGCTTTATAATTTTATGTTTTAACAAATACATTGGAGGAGAAGGCTACTGCATTAATTTTTTGTTGCACAAAGACCTTCAAAAGCAGGAATACTATCAGGCTGTTTGTTTTGGTATTATTGCGTGTATATATATATATAAATATATAAAAAAAAATATATATAATTACTAGGAATTATTATTAATATCACTTAAGCCAAAAATGTTTCTAAAGTTCAATGTAAGAAGCTTTTAAATTTAATTTGTGACATTTATTATTTTAAACAAAAATGAATAGTAAATGCAGAACAAACCCAGAAACTATTTATGACTTTGCACTGATTTGGGGAAATTTTCAGTCAAAGAAAGCGGACATGAATTTTAAAAGGTGAGTACATTTTCTTGAGACAGCTTCATGGTATGCAACTGTAAATTGCACCATTGATGAAACATTTTGTGGGTAAAAAGATTTTTTTGACAACTTTCCTACCTTGCAGCAGAAGTTCTGGATCTTTTTTGTCTCATTGACTTTACCCTTCCTTATCACTCACTATCTCTTTCCCCCAGCTCAACTCTGCTCTTTCATTTGACTCAGAGCAGCTTTTTTTTCTCTCCAGTTTTCAGTTCACGAAATAAAAGAACCACCAAATAGTGGTTCACACCACTCTCATACTCATTCATAATATGAGTAGCTCACACTCATTCATTCCCAACCTGAGTGGTTAACACTTAACTGGGATCCAGAGGTACTAGGGTGTTTCTCTCTGAGTAATGCTGTGTACATCAGGGAGTTTTTGTCTGTGGCTTCTACTTCTGGGGCAGCTTTCAAAAAAGAATGATGATGAGAGTTGCCAGTGGTAGCTTTTGATAGAAACAACAGTAATTATGGCTGCTCCCTGTATGTTCTAACACTGTAGTGAAATAAGCCGTTATGGTATCTGTATCCTTAGTCAAAATTTCACTTCTCAGTTGTCTTTTCTTATTTGCATTTGTGTGCCAGGATGCAGAGCTAAATTGTACCTCTGGATTTAAGTAGCTGTTAGCAGTCATAACAATCTCAGTAGAATTTAAAACTAGTCACCTTTACTACAAATAGAGTACTACAAATTACCCACATGCTACAAGTGAAGTCCTAAGATAACATATTAGTTGTGCCATCCACATGAATATTTAGCTCTTGAAGGAGGGCTGCTACATTTTAAAAGAAGCATTAAATTAAATATTACTAATGCAATTTCAATACGATGATTAGCTTAATGGGTCTAGTCCTATTTCTGCAATAGGCTGGAAGAAATTTCTCAAGTGATGTAACAACACTTTGCACTGTAATTTAGTATCTATTTATCTTGTTGCAGCAATACAACAAATATTTCTAAGAGATACAATAATACTTAGTGCAGTATATCTTAGTCTTCAAACTGTCTTTCTGTAATATTTAGGCCCGTGTTTATTTTTATATTTTATTACTATTTCTATAAAATTTCAATTATTTGTATCAGATTCCTACTATTTGTCCTACAACAGTAAGTATTTTGCTGCATAATTCAAAGTAGGGTGAATGCCTTTATGGTTGAGCTCACAGTAGGTTTCTAAGCTGGCCAGAAAACCATGAGTTCAAGTCCCACACCAAGACTTGGACAGAAACCCAGAAGTGATACCGCAATGCAGTATTAGAGATAATACTGCATTTGATGTTCGTTCTTTAAGATGAAAGCTAAGTTTGTGTTTGCTTCATTAACCTTGAGTAGTCGTTTTGTGGAAACGTTTCAAAATGATGCTTTTAAAAAAGAACATATAATAACCCTATTTCCTGGTCAGCTGTCATTTCTCCTCCTACTCAGTATTCAAAAATTCTCTTACAAGCTGTTAGTGAGCACACAGTAGTTGTTCTTTTACACATCTGATAGGTATGTCCCTATTTTGGGAAGTACTCAGAGATGAGGATGAATGTATCAGGTCACATTCTGGTTTTGCACTTCCAACACTCTCTCTGGGCTCTGTAGTGTTTTTAAGAAAAATTGTGCACTGAAGTGACTGTTTGAAGAGTTCTGGTGATCTGGGGCACAGCAGTAAAAGTCCTGCCATCTTTGAAATTGGTAGAACATGTAGCACTGTGTTGATAAATAGGCAAGCTTGTATTACCATCCACCAACTCTTGCGTAAGGATACAAAGGATAAAGATTCTTGAATTTTCCATCTACTCATTTTACATGAGTAGAAGACTGGAAAATCAATTAACATATATTTGGGTACCTAGTTAGATTTCGTTCTTGTCCCTAAAGTATCTGAATGCTTCATGCAGATCTTGCTCTTAATCTGTTGTCTGCTCAATTTCCACCACCTGCTTATTTGCCTAAGTATGGCATGGAATACTTTTATTCAGTGAAATAATTTAAGGTATAATGGATAGATTATTTCTAAGGAAATTTATATTTGGAACTACAATTTACCTTGTTCTAGTTGTTAGTGAAAAATTGTGTCTGAAATTTTGTATTAGGAAGAATATGTAAAAACAGTGGCTATTTTATGTTTTCCGAAAAGTGACTGTTCTTATAAGTTCTGATGAAAAGCTTCTCCATAGGAATATGTGCTCAATCTTTGGTTTCTGTATATAACCTTGAAGTAAGTACTACAGCTGATCATGACTTAATTGTTGCTCTTGACCTGTTCTGTTTCTGCAGCTCACTCATAAAAGCTCTGCAATGACCAATTGATGTCTTCAGTATCTATTAAAAGGTCAGAGATTTGTCCTGAGATGATGTTTCCCTTATAGACTAATGTATACAGCTCCTGGGAGCATAGAGTTCAGGAGCAGTGGCAGAAATAGTGCTTTAAGCAATAAAAACTAATTTTTTAATGGGAATTGTAATCCAATTTTCCATGAAACCATCAAATATCTATTTGCCCTGTGTTAGCCTGTATGGCTCTACAATTAGGAAAATCTTGTTTTTTCTGGCTGAATTAAAATGAAGGGCAACTAAACAAATGACAAGAGTAAGTGATAGGTTGAAGAGGAGAACACAGAGAGAGAGAACTAGAAAAGGTTTGGAAAGGAAATTGGTCTCCTGTTTGCAGCACGAACAGTATCTTTAGATATATTAGGTATCAGTACCTTCACTTATATAAACAGAAATTTAAAGTATGGCCTAGACATTGAGGAATTATAAAACCAGAATGGTGTCTCTGGTAAAACAAGGCACACATTTAAGTTTCCTGAAATTTTCAAAAAGCAGTTATAAATTTTTCAGAATTGTATCATAAAATAATGGTGGGTAGCTAAATAATAATTTTTTTAATTTGTCTGCCCACTTTATAAATATATGTATTAAATGAAAACACCACAGACATTTTTTCTTGATTTCTATGTAATACAAAGGATACTACAGGATCTTACAACAAGTACGTCATAGACCTATTTTTATAAGTATTTTTAATATTCTCTGTAAGATATATTAAAAGTCATATTAAGATACTACATTGCGTGTAAAAAATAAAGATCAAAAAAGCAAATTTTATCTCTAATTATATATAAGTCATTATAATTTACTGAATTTCAGAGAATCTGAGGCTAAACATTTTAGGTCAAAAGCTTATTTTACCAGTTTTCATCTGTCACTCACAAAAATGCTTCAATGGCTTTAGAGTGAACATTTTAAGAATATAACGTAGATCTTAAGGAGAACTCACTTTCAACATTTCAGATTTCAAAGGTATTACAAGTTTGAAACTTGAGACTTTTTAAGAATGTTTTGTTAAAGAAAATCTATGCCCATTTTTTTTGATTACAGGATGTTTGGGATCAGTGTTTGAGCTATTCACACTCCTCTTTGAACATTTCAAAAAGCCTTATTAATTGTTGATATTAATGAGACTTATACAATGGGACTAATCACATTTTTCATTAACAGTTAATGAAATTAAAGTAATATTTTAATAATATATATGTCCGTCTTTCTCCATTGTTTGTTTGATTGGTTTTTTTCCTGCCCAGAAGATCAAAGTTTAAGTAAAAGCTTTCATCCTAAGTTTTTTAAATTTTAGTCATATTCAATTCTTGTTTTGGCAGTTTGAAGCCAAGCTTTTTGGCTTAGTAGATATCGCAGCCTTCTCTGTGCCTTGAAATAATGCTCACTTTTTCCCAAGCTTTCACAGAGAAACTCAGCCTTTAAAAAAATGATAAGAGTTGAATCATGACCTGAAAAGTTAGTAGGGTGTAGCTTGATAAAAATTAATTCTGTTGTGTTTATTCTCCAGTTTGGCCAAGAACCAAAATATTTCATGCTGTCTTGTATAGTCATTTATGCACAAGTTTTCTTTTTGTGCTTATATATTTCTTACAGAACCTAGATTTGCTTTCTTTCCTTTTGGAGTGGCCTGTAATATACAGCTTCTCCAGAGATCCTCATTCCTAAAGTCTGAACAGGGCTCCAGTTCAAGGGATACATCAAGCTTTCTGTTTGACTTTTTCACTTTATACAGAGCAAAGCCAATTTCATATGTAATATTGACTGTATCTTCGATAAACAGTGTTAGGCATCCAATTATATAATTATGAGTGATTACAACCACCACAGTAAATATAGCTGAAGCTATTTACTGTATTTCCCATAAACTGTATTGAAAAAACCAACATTGGTACCAAAACCAATGAATATTCACTGCTGGATTTTGCTAGTTTCTCTGAAGAAAAAAGTTGTGGATTAGTAGTGAATTTGTAATTTGTCCCTTCTGTGTCCCATACTCTGATATTTATTTTAGAGGTAACATGAAAAATATGTGCAAATAAGCATAAGTAGAAGCAATGAAAAAGACATCAGTAGTCCTTTTATGTCTATATTATTATTTGAAGATTTTACTGGGTGCATTATATTATTGCTGAATTTTACAATTGCAGAAGATAGATCCTCTATGATATAATAAGAAAAGCATCAGTGAGCTATTCAACAAATCAGAGTTATCACTTTCCTAAATTTGTAGCTCAGACAAGATTTTCAGAAAAGTTCTTTTTTAGGGACAGAATGCAGGCCATAATGTCATACCCAATAAGAAATCAAAATCCTCACAAAGAACTGAATCAGTACACTTTTCTTGAAAATCTGAAGGAAAGGTGAAGATACCTTATAATTTGAAAAAAAAATACAGGGTTAAAACTATGGGCACCTTTGTAAAGGAAGACTGGGATTCTTGCTAACTGGCAAACCACAGAATTGAGTAAACAGCTACATACTAGGTGTGCTAATCTGATTCATGTTCAGCATGTGACTGTACCAGATGCTTTACTTGAGTTGAAGGATAATTTCAATAGAAGAAAAAATGTAATTCCAGGTACTCTTGAGAATTCACATTTCCCTTCTTCTCCCCACTGTAAGCTATAGAGTAATGTTAAAGGTGAAATGAGCTTTATGCATGGAGCTAACGGGACACCTCTTCAGGTTTTTGCATGCTTGTCTCTCACTTGCTTAAACTCAAGACTTCTCAGTGACTCTAGGACTGCAGCCTGAAAGTCTAAAATTTCTCAAAATAGTTTTGATTTGACCATCACTGATTGAAGGCTGATACACCTGGCACAACTAAAACAGATTTTAACTTGATTTGATCCTAACAAAGAGTTTTCCTTTGTACACTGCTGTTGTGTAAGAACATTATCAGTTTGCTCAAAGTATTGGTAGTACAGGACAAACTCAAAAACCTTTCATTTTGTTTTTGGGTTTTTGTTTTTTTGCTTGTTTGATTGTTTGGCTTTTTCTTTAGTAGTATTTTTTTTTTCTTCTGCAATATATAGATGATATGTCCACGACAGGTAATAATGAACTTTCTTTACAATTCTTCAATCCCTTTTGGAAAGTTTGCTTTCGAGATAATATCTCAGAGATAGAATGTTAATTTTGATTGCTGATCTCAGTTCAGCATCACATACATTTGTGGTATTTTATTCATGTAAAATGTAGAACACTATCAAACTCCAACAAAGATATGCATGAAGGCCTCTATACTGCCTAAAATATTGAAAGGAAAGCTGAATTTACCATCGCTGGCTTTAGAAAAAGCAGTTTGAGGTGATGCAAGGTACCTCTTTAGCCAGAGGTTCTGCTTACCCTTTTTGTTGCACTTCAGAAAGTCTGTTTAGGTAGACTTAATGGAACTGTCAATCCTGTACTCAAAAAAGGCATCTATTTAGCTTTAACACTTTAAAATAAGACCCTATTTTTTCCCAGCCAATAGATCTGGGCAGTTTGGTGGTCGAACTCAGTGCTCTAATCTCTAAAATTTCCTACGATTATTTTGGGTACCAGGATTAAAAATGTGATTTCGAAGAATAAATATGTCATAACCCTACAGATTAGGGCTGAAGTTAGTATGAAAATACTTCAGTTTTAAAATACCTGCATACTATTTTGCTCTCATAATCGCTTGCAAACTGCACATTATAATATATTGTGTATCGAAAAAACAATACCTTGCTGATCATTAAAAAGGTGATCTGTTCAGCAGAGTTGCAAAAAAGCATGTATTTGTAAAGCCTTTATCATATATGTAACTAGTGAATATTTTCAAGCATTTCAAATCCATATTAAAAAATAAAAGCTTTTCAGTTATTCAAAAACCTTAGAAATGAAACTCAATTTCTTTGCAAGGTTTGGTTTACATTTCTTTTGTTTGTAGATAAAGATCCTAAATAAATGGGATGTAAACACAGTTTTGAAAGTTATGTTAGTCATAAGATAAAGTTGTTTTGTAATACCTGTGTGTAAAGATAACTGCGTTTCTCTGCAAAGCACAGTATCAGAAACAAGGATAGAAAAGCCATCCTTTTGGCTCTTGCTCACATTCTGACTTTAGTCGAGCCTTGTAGGGCCAAGTATCTTTAACTGTTCTTGACAAAAACAAGTCAACATTTGCAATTGGCTTGTCATGGGCAATCTGACAAGGAATATTTGGTCCAGTCCAAGAATGAAAAATTATTTGTATAATCTCATTCCTTTAAATTAAAAATAAGGCACATGTCCCAGTACTATGCGCACTGAATTAACCCTGTGCAGAAAAAAAGCCCATACAAGTAGCTACCCTGAACACCACACTGTATCTGTTACATGCAGAAATGGGTGCAAATAAAACATCGGTCTGTAAATCTCTCATCGACTGCCTTAGATATAGGAATGGCTTTGCATCTGAGCTGAAATAAAAACACAAATAAAAAGTTGCAAACTGAAAAACCCTTGCATAATACTAGATTTTAATGCATATGCTAGATGTGTTCTCTCCTGCATCAACAAATTAACTGATGTAAGGGCAACCAGCATTTCAAATGTAATGCCAGGAACTGCTGCTGTACACCCTCAAGATATTTTTATCTGTCACATGGGCAGAGAGTAAAAGACAGTTCCTATTAGCCAGTCAGTAAAGCAGGTTTCATGAACTTTTAAACATCACCTTAGGATGATTAAAAATAAAATCCAGCATGAAACAGAGAGATCTGCAAGTGTTAAATATGTATGCAATATGGAGAAAAATTATTTTAATAATAAAATTAAAAATATTGTCAGTGCTGGTTTAGTCAGTGGAAGTATATTTGATGAAGTTTATCAGCACCTTCAAGCAGCAATTGAATTCATCATTAATAATATTCATTAAATACGCTTTGTCACATTGTGCTTGTTTAACAGTCCTTGTCTATAGATAAAGAACTGATAGAAAATATGAAATGGGTTACAAATCACAATAGGCTGTCAGGCCCCCCAGCTGGGGTGACTTAAACAAGTAGGATTATATCTCAGTTATCTTTTTTAATATCCTCAGATGGAATCACATCCCTAAATGATGGGTGTTTGAAGAGGTACTGCTTAAACCCATGGGTCTGACATCACTGCAGTGGCACACGAAATGTAGGATTCCCGATGTTCTGCTGCTGTGCTCTGTGTTAGGGGCCAGCTCCAGCAGGACGCTGAGTGCCATCAGTGCCAGCAGGCAGATGTGCCGAGCTCCTGAGGAGGTAACACACTTCCATACTGATTGTGGTGTTCCATAGGGTAGGGGAAGGGTAGCTGGCATTGTCCTAAAGGAAAAAGCCAGTATTAACCCTTGAAGAAAACAGCAGACTTCTATCTCTCTTAGTCACTAACCTGGAAGAAAGAGCATAGAACAAATCTATCATTTTTAAAAGAAAATGTGAAATTAAAAGTCGCAGAAGAGAAATGGAGAAGAAAATGTTGTCTTTTGCAGGACCTAGATAAGGAAATGTTAGCAATAAACTTTTTCTTCTGAGATGAGACAGTTTTTCAATGATGTTACCTCACTACTCAAAGTCCCTGAAAGAATCTGACACAGTGTGAAAAATATTTCTCTCAGAAGATCTGATTTTTACATATCTTTAATGATGAGCATCAATAATGTGTACCAGGGACACTCTGGTTAGATGCCAGCGCAGCTGCATTTATCTCCTACTAAGACAATTGATTAGCTGCTTCTAAAACTTAAAAGTACTTCATCGCAGCTTTCTTTAGCACTAAACTGGTTTGGATGACTGTACTCCACAGCAAAATAAGCATTAGGATGTTTGTTTTCGTCTAAACTCAAACACTTTACTATAAAAAATCTGCCAAAGAAAACCAGGCAGCTGCCTAACAGCCAGGCAAACTGGCCTCTGTTACAAAACACTGAGTTCTTTGTAATAAAATGTGTACCAACATGGAATTTATACCATGTAGCACATCAGTAATGATATTACAAAATGTCTTCTGTCAAATAATATCTAGGTAGCAATTTCTACCATCTTTAATGTGTAATGTAAAATGATTTCCTAATGCATGAATAAGTGTATCTAAGTTATGTAAAATTTAGTGTCTAAAACTTCACATAATACTGAACCATTGAAGAAAGAGTAAGAGTAATGTATAAAATATCATAGATGCCACTTAGTATTATAAAATATATGTCAAATATCCACATCTGGGCTACTGAATTGAGAGGACAAACAAAAGAAATATGTTGTCTAACTCACTAGTTCTTCAAGCATCACAGAGGGTATAGCTCAAATCTTTTCTCACATCATAGCAGTCCATTCAAATACTCAGAAAAATAAGTAAATGTATTCAAATACCAGTTCAGCAGAGAACTCATGACTGAGCTCCAGTGAAAAAAATCAACAACAACAAAACACCCCCAACAAAAATGATACTTAAAAGAGGTGTGAGCAAGGGCAGGCTACAGGAGAGGAATACCGAAACACTGCCCAGGCATGCTGGGATCGTTTTGGAAAAGGAAAAGCTGAGCTAGATTTGAAACTCCTGGGATATCAAGGGCAACAAGAAGAGCTTGTGTTGCTAGTATGTTAGCAGTAAAAGAATGAACAAGTATAACTTGAGTCTGCTGATGAGTGGGGAGGGTGACATAGTGACAGTGGATGCAGATAAGCTGATGTACTTGAAACATTAACCACCTCAGTCTGGGAAAGGTTTGAATCTTGAGGTAGTGGAAGAGGACTGAGACAGTGATCTGTTGAGAAATTTGAGTCCAGCCGTGTCCAAGATAAAGCATACCAAGTTGTATCATCAGGAGCTTTGCCAGTAGATTGAGGAAAGTGATACTTCCCCTTTACTCAGTGCTCAGTTGATCACGCCTGGAATAGTGAATCCAACTTCGGAACCCTAGTACAAGAGAAATGCTGATAAACTCGAATGAGGCCAGCAGAGGCCACCAAGATGGATGTGGACTTAGCGCATATGTCCTCTGAGGAGTGTTTGAGGAAACTGGCCTTGGCTGTGACCCTAGAGTAGAGACAGCTCTAATAACAGTCTTTCAATAGGTGTGAGGAAATTACCAGGAGATGGAGGCAGGATTTTACTGAGGTGCATGGCAAAAGAATGACGGATAATGCTTTAAACTGGTATAAAGAAAAACCAGTTTCAATATGAGGGTACTGCAACATGTTGCCCAGAGAGACTCCATGCTGGCATCCAATCGGACAAGTTCAAAGCAATCTACTCTGAATTCTGGATTGCTCCTGCTTTTGGCAGGAGACTGGACTGGATGACCTCCCAAGTTTCTTCCTGACCTAAATGCTTCAGGATTCTATGAAAATATGATGGTTGTAAAAGACCAATCTAAGAAAAGGATTCTCTGCTATACTGGAGTGGTAAAATGTTACATATTAGAGTATGTGCCATGCTAACAGAACGCTTTTGGAAAGCAAATACATCTGAGTGATTGCTGTTTAATGATTCCCATGTGAAATAAAGCATTACTTGTCATACAGATTGTGCCAGTTTCTAAAAAACAAGATACAAACAAAGAGTGAAGTCCAGGAGAGGAAAATGTTACAATCTAAAATAGGTTATGAGGATATCCCTGGTTAATAATAAATTTTAGAGAGATGTTAGTTGAATCTAAACAGATGTATTATATCCTGCAGAAATGTCCTTTTTTCCCATTGGTAACTTTATGTAGATCTCACAAGTATTCAGGATCATGAAGATCAGAATCCATTATAGACACCTAAAAAGCTGAATCAGGCTAGAGGCTGATAAAATTTAAATTCTTCGATTGTTGGAAAAGTGGAAGTTTTTTGTTTTGAGGAGGAAATAAAGCCCTGTTTGTTGCATAATACATGCAGCACCAGTCAAAGACAAATAATACTTAGGTAAATTTTGCTTTTTTAAAAATAATAATGCACAGTCTCTGTATGACTGATTTGTGGTAGCACCTGAATAAGTGCTACAATTATCACAACAAAGTTCAATGTGAGACAGGGAAATGACAATTTTTTTCTGTTTGAAAAAAGCATGAGTTTAGCAGCCACTGGACTTTCTTAACCATGCCTCCTGTATTTTTTCTTTGTCATTTATTTGGCAGCTCGGTTTTCTGTATCAGACTTGGAAAAGTTGAGGGCTGAAGTTGACAGAGGACTTGATTCCACCTTTGTGTTCTTTTAACCCTATGTCAAGAGAAGGAAACAGTTTGGACACTTTTGCCATTCAGTACAACCCCCAGCTGTCTCTAACCCCATTCTGGCACTTCAGGGTCATGCGTGTCCTCTCTATAAGAAGACGTCATTTCTCTGGAAATTATTGTTTTATTATGACAGGACAGACATGTACACAACTGCACTACCTAAGGTGTCGTCTTGGACCTGACCTGTGGTCTGAGATGCTCATATAAGAATAATCCCTATTAAATGCAATTCCTATTAAAGGTAGTTTTACAGATCTATCCTATCCCCCTGTTGAATATAAGTTTATATTCTCACTCTGTTATCCATTTTTTAGACTTGGTCATTTTGGGGCTTTTTTGGTGGCATTTTTATATATATGTACACTGGGAAATGTTACAATGCAACTTTGGTGTGCTATATTGGAAAAGAGAAGAGGATAATGAGGTAGAGAAGGATGGTTTGGAACTGTGAGTTTTTCCAGAATAATACGTCTTTTGAGGTAAAAGACTGCATTAGTCAGTCAGCTCATTAGGAGCCACTTTAATTTGCTGTTCAGTTCAAACTTCCTGTGATTGAATGTATTTAATAGGAAAAATGCTTTACTAGCAAAACTGTTGTGAACTATAGAATATCAGTTTGTATTCTATGATGGGGGAGGAGGTAATTTTGGCAGCTTCTCGAAGTGGTTTTCAAACCTTTTGAGAAGAAGAAATGCACTTCTATAGCATATATCATAATATATACATATAATTGAAAATCTAGTCCTAAATTTGATTTTACATGTAAAACTTCAGGTCAGTGATTTCTCTTGCAGTAACTGAACCTCAGTGTGCTCTTCATAGCTACAATAACTTAGCTATATCTGGTATTTTAGTGCCTGGGAGATCTAAGGGGCAATTGGCCACACCTCCCCAACATTTAGATAATCTACTTTCCAGGTAACAGTCGAGATTAAATGTGTTGAATTGTTTCTCCATAATTTCAAAAACAAGTTCACATTTTTTCTTCAGATATTCCTCAGAAAGTGAAAATAAAATCCTTTATTTTTTTTTATTTCCAGGAAAATGATCCCAAGGTGAAAAAGGATTAAGAATAAAATATTATTTAAAAGGGAAACAATTCAATCAATTCCCACAAAGCAGGGGCAAATGCTCTTGCGCATTCAAATGTTAAAGAGATTATGTTTGAAATGCAAGCAGCCACACACAATATATTTGTTGGGCTAATAATTATGTTTTGCAAATGTCGAGTTCTGCAGCGACAGTGATGCTACTGGTAATTCCGCTACTGCAGGATCTGTTTTTTCACAAATGAGGTCAAAAGACAACCAGAAATGAATGTAAATAGATCCGCGTGGTCTATGGAATAGTTCCCTTAGCTGTAATGTTGTTAGTTTCTGTAGTTGTTTCTATAAAATTGCCTTGCATACCCATCAGCTAGGAAGAAGAGTTGTCTGTGAAACACACATTCCTTCCTCTTTCCCCTTTAAGTTACCGTGAACATAGGAGGTGAAAGCCACGTGCACCCAGCTCCTGAGCTACAAACATCACACAAATCAGACACTGATTCTGCTTGTAGCTGCAGTAGCAGTGAGTCGTTTTTAATTAACTTTTTAGGCATTTGGGAGCATTGTTAGATCCTACTTCTAATGAGAAGTGATTTGCAAGTTTCAGGATAAAGAGGAACACGGTTTTATTATGTTTTGTGGTTATCCACAAACAGTACTCAAACTCTTCTTTATCCCTTGACAGAACTTTTCTTTAAAACTCTGTGAGTAAAACACTAAAGTTGCTTCTGTGCATTATGTATCCACATTTTTGTTGCCATAAACAGTGTAACTTACAGAAAGACTAAGGATGCTCTGCAAAGGATGCTCTGAACGGCGAACCAGCATGGCCTGGTTCAGGATTGACATTATACACAGGCTTTCATACCAGTTTGTGAGCTGCTCCATTAATCCACACAGAAGGCTCAGATGTTGATTTATAGATACCTGGTTTTGTACTTCAAGGCTGCTACTACTCTCTCACATAATATGGTTATATTGTCCATTACTCCAGAAATAGTCTTTCTGGGAAGTGTTGTTTTTCCTGTTGGATAAACTTTGATGTTAAATTGATTCCTGGTATATTTTGTCAAGCAAAAATAACACTGGGCACTTAAAATGGAAAAAATTGAACTCATTTTCCTTTCTTTTATTGTCACTGTTGAAAATGGCATGGACTTTAGGTTTTCTTTCTTTCGTTCTTTCTGAATTGGAAGACATTTTTCAAGCAAGTAGACAGAATTGCAACAGTATTTTACCGTAAATACCGTGACAATAGGATTTATGGAATACTGAGTTTCATGTTCTTTTGGAAGTATAAAAGAAATGCCGTAAACATACAAAATACTAATGAGATTATCTGGCATTTTTTCCCAGAGAGGAAGGAGTAAGACAGATTGGCATAAATGAGTTTTGAAAGGAGGAAATTTGCAAGCTATTTTCAGAGATACACTTGCATTGATTTGAATGAAAATCAGCAAAGAATGCTCTAAGAAATAATCTCAGAAGGGCAGACGCCAAAGTCTGAGAACAGCTGGGAGTAAGTGCTTTAGCACGTGCATGTTAGTGATGAAACACATTTATGTGATGATTAACAGCTTTTCAAGCAGCCTAGGTATAAGACAAAGGCAAAAATCCCTAATATGTCCTTGTTCTGAAGTTATCTCTGCCTGTCCATCATGTGGATAAAAATGAAGGAAAGTTTTGTCTATGTTTTGCGTGTTTCCTTCATAATTTGTTGTCTTTTTATGCAGCAACAGAGATCCAGCTAAAACTAGTTAGCAAAGATATACTCTGTGTCTGTATGAGCAGTGCTCCAATGCCTAAAGATCAGGATTCCTTAGTGTTACAAAAATTAAACTTTGCAATTTAATTCTATGAAAGCTGTTGCTGTAGAAGCTAAGTCCTGTGTCAGTAGGTATTGATATCTTGCTGTCAGACCTTTCGGAGTGTTTCCGGCCACTGAAACAATCAGTTGCCATGTAGTCCTGTGTATTTGCTCAAAAAAGGCCAAGATTTCATAAGCTGGTACTGTCAAGGATCAGTATTCGTATTTTGTAGTAAATCCTAATTTCCTAGTATTTGAAGAAAACTTGTGCTTCTCTGAACTGACCATTTAGGCAAGACCTTCTGGTTTCCACTGCAGTCTAATTTGACAAATGAGAGATTTAAAGGAGGTAATGGCAAAACATAAGAGAAAGGATTTTTATTGACTGTGTTATTATGGAGGAACAAGGACAGGAAAGCAAGAAATTTCAGGAGGTAGGCAAGTACTGAATGCAGCTGTGATTTCTGGCCTATGCTTTTCTTCTGGTCATTTCCGCTCACTATCAGTAATGAAATAGTTAATAATGTTGACACTTAAATACCATCTTTAGGTTTTCATGATATGATCGCTCTTTGGTAACAAATAAGCCAGAATATATTCTTTGTGTGGATAACATTTCAATGCTATAATTGAAGGCAGTATCAAAATTAGGTATAATATCTATAATTGGAATCCAGTTAATGAAACAGAAAAATACAAGACCTTCCCTTTACAGTGTTTACTCTGACTTTTTTTCAGATTGAATTTTGGTATCCTTTGTGGTGATCTTTCCTGATGAGATTTCACTGTGATTTCAGTATTAAAGAATTAAGGAAATTGGAAATGAAAAGGCTATACTGAGAAAGTTGGTGAGGAAGCTTAAAACTGAGTATCTGTGGAAATTCTGGAGGTCAAAAAGCATTTTGTAACTAGTTATGGCTATAATTCTGCTTTCAAAATGAAATTTCAGTTTAATATCCAAGAAATTATTCAAATATATATGTTATTTCCTTTAAAAAAACCCCAGTATACCAGACTAAAAAGTTCGGGCTGTACAAAATCATAAGACAAACAGTTCCCACCTCAGAGATGTGAACTTTCGGAGTTACAGACAATGCGAAATGAGCTATTAACTATAGAGCCACAATACCCCACTGTCATTGTCATTTATCGGCTCTGCCTGGACTGAGGTTCACAGCTTCTGATTGCTTTTGAGATACGCGGTTTCCAGAGTCAATTAGCAATTTCCATAGTCAGCTTTGTCTTGCTACTCTGAATCCTATATTGCCTGATTAAGATTTTTCCATACGTAGCTGGGAAGAGCTACCTAGCACACAGACTGAGTCATACGCTAAGTCAAGTATGTAGGAAACACTTTAAAACCGGACTTGAAACCACTAACATAAAATCTAACCCACACCACTGTCTTCTTTGCACTGCTTGGAACCAGAGGGAACAGCACTGATGTTGACATTGGTGTTACTCGAAGTGCCATGTTTGGAAATTTGTTTCATATCAAAAGAAGCAAAAGGCTGCTATTAGAAAAGCAGTGGCTCTTCCCCCGTGTCTATTGCAAGGTATGATGTCTGATTTCCTCTCTGCATCTCTTTTTGATACATGGGCCGATTCGGTGGAGAAGGGAAAGAACCAATCAATAACACGAATTAGGAGTACGTAATAACTCTCTTCTCATAATGTAACATTAGAAAGGATGCGCGATGAAGATGGAAAGAGGACACAATAAATCATGTGAAACCACACCAAAAATAGACTGACAGCATCTGTTCTTTTTGTCTCATAACCCAAAACCAAAATAGCTTTCACTACAACTAAAAGGAGCATATTCAAAGCAGATAAAAAATTTTGTCAGGAATGTCTAATTAAAAAATGAAACTCTTTTGAGTATGTGTTTCATATTGTAACCTTACAGTACCATTTCAGTCTGGAATGTGTCACCTTTCTTACCACTACGGAACACTTTTCAAAAGTCAGCAATCATTTTTTTCTTTTTAGCTCAGACTAGGGAAATTTGGGCCCCTTGACTGGTGTAAGTTGGCCCTGTGACATTCTAAATCCTGACATTAAATTGTGCTATGGAAGTCCAGTGGAAGAAGAGTTTCGTCTTAACACTGTACTGTAATGAAAGACTCCTGATCCACTAGCCTGCAGGTTTTTTATTTGTGCCATGGAGGAACTCAAAACTGTCAGAATGGATTTTTCCAAATTAAGGCGCTTTTTTTCTGTTAAAGATGCAGTACCTATAATAATAGCAATTGTATTATTCATTACTTATTAAAATTATATATATCTACTCATACCTTTCTGACCCTAAACACTGACAAAGAGAATAATTTAGAAGTCAATTTAATTGTCCTTTTTATTCAGATACTATCTCTCATTATAGAAGTCCCCTCCTTATTTAAAATCAATTCATCTTTACCTGGGCAGAAAAAGGAATATATTGGAAAGTCAAGGAGTTGAAAAATAGGAGTGAAATTGACCCATAAATAAGCTTTCTTAGGATATCTAAGAGGTGCTTTATCATAATCATTAGGTATCCTACATGAAATGTGAATAAGAAGTGACCCACAGTTCTGGGCAGACACAGGAGCTGTATCCGAACGGGGATGGGTAAATGAGATATTTGGATCACTGAGGTATTGTCTCACTGCTGATGGCTCTCCTTGCTGCAAAATCAGCAATTACTGAATGGGGCAAGGAATCGTGTTTTCTCGACAAGTATTAAAGCCTTAGGTAGAAACACTGCGCGACAGACATAAGAATGGATGTACTCATTTATTTTCAGTAGTTCAACACCTTCAGTAACATTCTGGATTTCATCCAAGGGCTATTTTAAGAATGCCTGGAAAAAAGCCCTGCATTAAGAAAGGGTTTTTTGACAGGTTTTTGTGGGGGGTAACACTTTCTTTATCAAAATGCAGTCAGACAGTATTTCTTGTATCAAGGAGTCCTACACCAGTAGGGTATCAGAGAGATTTGATTCATTGACCTTTCTCAACAGCTCTAGATAAGGCACTGAAACTATGGTCAAGGCTGCAGTTGCTGACCCGCATGCTAGAGCTAACCTAAGGGGACTTGACACACATGTAAAATACTTTCTTTTCAGTTGTATTTTTTATTGACTGGTAGGTTCACACAAACAGGTGGTAAAACGCCTGTGCTGACTGAAGTCTAGATGATGAGCTTCTAAATGAACTCCTGATCTTTCTATTTAAGAACACTTAATACAATTTTCACTTTATTTTGTCAGTATGTTTGCACAATTTTTATTTTCTTATGCTCAAAAAAGAGCAGAAAAGGCCTTAAAATATTAGTTTGGAAATGTGCTTTGAAAATGCAAATATGTTTAATTTGCAGCCAGTTGTAGCAAATTATTTTTTTGAAACTGGGAAAATGGCAAGTAGTTTGTGAGGTTTGTACACACTCTGCAAATAAATGCTTGATCTTACCTTTGCTCAAAGCTGTACTCTACCACAGTTCTTCTCAGCCTTAGAATATCTGATGCATATAGGCTAAGCTTAAATGATCCTATTTTCCTTTAACAGGTATCACCCGCAAGCTTAGACATATCCCATTATTGCCCACAAAGCATACAGTAAGAAGTAAAAATCTGTGCTGTACAGTACAATACTTTCTGATTATTATATATCCATTCTCAATCCCAAAATAATTATACTTTTTATCTCAAAAGTTTTACAGCTTTACCACCTCAAGCAATATTTTACATCTGTCAAGAATGATTTATGCAATAATGGCTTAAACTGCAAAATGGAGTCCTGAAAGGAAGAGCTGTCAAATATTTTCACCATAAATAACTTTATTAAAATAAGAACTGATATCCTGTATAAACAATATCTTGCCTTCAAGTATAATTCAGATCATATAGCTATAAGATTAGTGAAAAAAGAATTGTAAGGTAGTAAGGAATATATGATATTGCTGCTTTGATATCAGAGTATAATTTTTCAATTAAGCAGATGCTAATGCCTAATGGCCAATCCTTGGAAAAAAAATCTGTTTCAAAATAATAGTTCTTGTGTCTTGTGTCTGTTCATCTACTCCTCATTTTTTAAAGGGGTATTTACATAAAAAAAGAAATTTACTATGTCTTTAATCCCATGAGTACACCCAGTGACAATTGTGGAGCTACTTGTGCTGTGAGAACCTGTAAATCTGGACCTTTAGTTTTGGCACCATCTGTTCCCATTAACCATTTTTCTCAGTAATTAATTCTATTGGTAGCTATGTAATTGCATACTGTGGCACTACTTGAACAGGACAGAGGACTAGAACTTTGCTTGGATTGCGTAGATACCCTTCTAAAAGGAAAAAGAGTAAGGAGAAATTAAAACCAAAAGTAAGCTATATTAATAGTCTCATTCTGATAGAAATACTCCTAAAGTACCTAGTAAGGCTTTTAGCTGCAAATGTTAAAAACTGCTGTGGAGACAGCACTGGTGTCATTGGGACAGGGCCTGCTGGGTGCCCAAATCATGCTGGGTGCCCAAGTCCAGGCCATCTAAACAGTTACACAAAGCCACCACAAGCACAGTGAAAAGGGTAACAGGCTTCATCCAGGTTACTCCTTTATAAAACCATGATGCATAGCATTTTTTTTTCCTTTGACCACTCTTTCTTCTGTCTGTCATATTTAAGGCAGTGTAAATTCAAACAATTGCCATTTTCTGAATATTAACTTGCTACAAATTTTTTTCCCATCCTTCTGTCCTGTCTCCTTTGAGTGTGTAATTTGGCCAAAAGATTAAAGCAGTGAACAAACAGCAGCTTTCAGTCTTGCATCATCAAGATGTTTAAAACTCGAGATCTTGCACGTTCATGTAGAAAAGTGGACTATAGACCAGTAAAGAACATAAGAATCCTAATTCCCATGTATGTGTGCAATACCATTTTTCTATAGCAAGAATTTTCTTTTAAGCTGAACTTCAAAGCTGTGACATTTTAAAATTATATGAGGTGGTATTTAGAATCAAAAAGAAAAAGCTTTATTTACAGAGTGATTCCCTTTCTGATATCTGCATTGCTGGAATTCTGATGACAAGTTAGCTTTATAAGTGATCCCACTGACATTTGCTTTACTTAAAAATAGTAAAATAATTTTTAATATAATCAGTGGCTTATGTAGAGTAAATGATAGTATGATGTGGAGTAAGGTTTTATTTGCAATTCACTGGGCATTCAGTCAGGAGTGTGTAATATGGTCTTCAGAACCTCCTATCAGTGGAACCTCAAGCAATTCACACCTTCTTGAGGTGTCTTCCTCCTCTATATGCTTAGTATTATGTTAAATATTATACAATGGCTTGCCATGAAATAAAGTGTCAAATCAAACTTTTAAGCAGTGGATAGTTCATTGAAGTAACCTGGGTTACTCACATGGAGAAAGTTACATTTCTGACTGTACTAGAATTCACCTCTGAAATTGAAAATTGCTTAAATCGACCTCAAGTCTCATACTTAGTCACAGAACACATGCAAAATAAGCCACTAGCCAGGCACTAGACTCTCACGTTCTTAGAAAACTGTTGGTATTTACTTTGTTCCACAACTTGGAGGAAGTCCTTGTTAGGTATCACTACTCTGTATGTTGTTATAATACACAGACTATGTTATATATAGCTATATGTATATATGCTATATATTGAAAAATCAAATTTGAAAATTTGAAAAAGCAAAGATGAAAAGTGATGTATATCTTTTTGCGTTATTTAGAATAACTGTAGAATATGTTTACTAACAGTCATTACATTCATCATACAAGCAGTTTCAATTTCATGACATCACACAGACTTCAGATTTTCTATCACATTTTGAAAATAAATTGAACATTATGTGGAACAAAACAAAAAAATCTATATATACAAACAATCAAGCTGACAGATAGCCATGCATTTGAGTGTCAGACCTATCTTGTATTTTGACAATTTTTGCCTGATTCACCTGTGTTTGTTTACATTTAGCAGATCATACAGTGCACACGGCAAATCCTGTTCACATTTAGACAAGTAAAATACTGAGGCAAATACAGAAACTACTCACAGAAGTGAAGTTACTGAAAAACCTTATGTATAAGATTTTTTACATTGAATAATCTGTAACTCAGCATTCAAAACTATGAAAGATACAGCAATTTTTATGGACAGTATTACTTTGGTTTGTGTTGCATGATGTCAGAATTCAGCATTTTAGAAAAGGATCTATAGCTCTCTCTGGTAATTCACAGAGAAGCAGTACTTTTAAATGCCTTTCCCTCCCTCCTGATGTTTTGGGAGACTTTAGGACTTTTAAACTACCACATCTCAAAACAGTGCTCCAGGCTGATGGCTGTGAAAGTTAGCAATGACATTCTCCTTTTGCAATATTATTTTTAACACATGCCAAGTTAATACAAACACAGGATAGATGTGTAAAAGACACACAGTGTCCTGAGAAATCTATGTCCAAGGCACAGCTACAACAACAAATCTTGACCAAAATCTGCTCCAGACCACCAAACCAGATCTAAGAATAAAGGCCTCTACCGAGAATCTGCTACGAAGAGTATGCTTAAATATTGGTAGTGTGGGTAGAACAGTTGGCCTGAGTCCTATCTGAATTATACCAGCCTAAGCTAAAAATAATATTACTTAAGTCGCTCCAAGATAACAACAGAATTATTGAGAACAGGATTTAACTCTGTGACTTTAAAATGAGAGAGCACATTGCACGTGATTCTAAAATTGATGTAAACAACACACTGGCACTTCTCCAGAACTAATTTAAGCTCAGCATTTGAATATGAATTTCCTTTTCCTTCTCCCAAGAGTGTACACAGCAAAAGACAAAATAAGGTACACCACAATTATCAATTACTTGAATTCATTTGAAAGATGGGTGTTTCTGTAAATATCTCTGGGCAATTAAAAAAAAAACCAACAAACCAACCAACAAAAACCACTACATATAACTATTATGTATCATAATTACTTCTCATGCGTATGCATTTTTAAATCTGCAAATACATTTATTCTTTCTGTGGTCTTAACAGGAAAAAAAGTGTCAGCAGATTCAGCCATTCTGAATGTATTGAGTCTTTACTGAATAACAGGGAAACTGTTCATAGTCTAGGCAACCCTGAATTTTGACTCTGGCAATACTAGGACAATACTGGTAGTTCAACTGCAGGTACTTCACAATATCTCAGCTCTGAAAAAGACTTGTCCCTTTCTTTATAAGAGAATGCTTTCTTTATGATAGGCCATTTTTTTCTACTTCGTGGTAAAATACTGCATTTAAATCAAGTTAGGGCTCCTCTATGCTGATTACTTTACATGATTTATATCTTCTTTAAACCAACCAGGAGGAGAACTTCTATTCCAGAGTTGCAAACACTGTGCTGGCTTCATTCAGCTGGTAGAGTGAGCGTACAGTGATATACTCCATACACCCACTACTCTCAGGGCAGATTCCCTTACTGATACACACAAATGTATTTCACAGGACTTCAGAGAAATTACAACACCTCCAGCAAAGGGGCTGGCCAGCACAACATACACACTTCTTTTACCAATCAACTGCTAACCAAACACAAAAAAAGTTTTGAAAATAAAACCAGACATTACCATCTTTGTGATAATAGGTGACTTCTACTTTCCTCTCCTCTGACCCCAGCAGGGCTTGAGCAATTTGGGCAATATGATGTCTTTTGGTCTCTGGCCCATGAAGAAAATCACAGGTACAAGGTTTCTGCATGACATCTGGCCTGGAGAACCCGGTCATCTCACAGAACCCATCATTGCAGTAGATGATAGCACAATTCTGCACTCTAGCATTAGCAATGATGAATTTTTTATCTGCAATAAAAGAAAGTGATGCATTTTTTAGTACTCTTTCAACATTTCAAAGGGTCGATTGCAGGGATGAATGCTGAACAGCCCTTCTTTTCATGAGAAAGCCTGAAATACAGAGATTTTCAGTCATTTAATGAAGATAATTTGATCCATAACTTTTAAAGAAACTTGAATTAATTTAGAATACATTGAAGATGAATATAGTTGTTTTTTAAGGAAATAAAACCACATTATGCAAGTCTTTGTAAATCTCTTTTTGACTTCAAAATTTTGTCTGTTTCATCACTGAAGCCCAAGCGATGAGCACCATCCTGTCAGTCGCAACTCCAGGAAAGTCCTTGAAAAGTTAGTACCTTCTTTTGGGCAGAAGAAGAGCCTCAGGAAGGGGGTTCTACCCAAGTGAAGGACTTCCTGGTGTAAGGTCCAATCATCTCAATCTACTCTGTACGGATTTTTGAGGTGTTTGACAGGAAATTTATAGTCAGTATTTTAAGAAATCTATCTAGAAAATAACAGAAGAAAAAAAAGTTCCTGGGAACAAAAAAAAAGGGGTACATGAAATGACTGCAATGTTGGAAATACTTTGCACATTTCACTGAACTTCTGTGCTTCCATCCGTCCTTCTTTCCCAAACTCTCAGCTCAAAGAAAGGTTCAAAAGTTTTCAGCTCTTATTGGTTTGTTTCTGTTTACCTTTATAACACACTATTCTCATTGTAATTATAAATGTGCAATTCTGATACACTTACTGCTAATAACATTAATTTTTACTTTCTTAAATACACTAGGAGGTTGCTTGCTTTATAAAATATTTCTTACATGACACCAAGTAAACCATGCAAGTCTTCAAAATTTTAAGTATGGTCTGTGTCTTTGAACACAGTGACATATTTGGAGATTTCATTCTTACTTTTTCTGCTGTCTTTCAATCATGCTGAACTTTCACTATCACTTGCCTATTTAGTAGCTAGTGGTTTTTTACAGTCAAAAAACACACACTTCACTACATAAAAACTTTGAGTAGCAACACTGACTTAGCATATAGATAAATTAGGACTAGCACCGTCTTTATTTTTTCTCAAATAATATAAATATTACAAATGCTAATATGGGTTTAAGTATAAGGAAGTATATAAACTGCAGTAAGCTGTAAGTGTTCACACCAGGCTGACACTAAAATTATGCTAAATATTTAAATCAATGTACATATATCAAACTACTGCTTCTAAATGAAATTCATTCTAAGCATCAAGTGTTCCTTCTTACAGTTAATAGGAAACCAGAATTCTGGCCAGGAAGAAACATTTCAGCTTCAGCCTCCTCGACAGGTAGTAAACTGCTGCATTGGAAAAGATCTCACAGACTCTCCCTGAGGATGCGTTTCCACTGGTTTGATAGATATTTTAGACTTACATAAACAAAAGAGAGAAATTTGACAGCTATATTAAAATGCAGTCATGACAACAAGGTAAGAGAGTATTTCCTCTTTAATAACTCTTCTGCATATTTTCTGTTTCCTCTAAATCAAAGTCTGACGTTCTGCTTTAATTTGAAAAGGCAATTATAATTAACAGCATTAACAATCATCATCATAATAAATCTAGTTTATTTTTTAGATATTGCACAGACAGCAAGATCCTACATTCTGCTTTTAGAGCCATCTCACTGGTTCAGAAGAAGGTAAGAGATGTAACTTCTATAGCTATATAATATGGATACAGTCAATGATAAAAACTATTCCTTGAAATAGTGTGGGAAAATAGCCCCAACCCCTCCCGTCCCNNNTCCCCCCCCAAGTTCCCCCCCGCCCCAAGCCCACAAGCCAATAATTCAAGTTGGTAATCTGTATTCTAGATCAAAAACATTGCTACTTCTGCCAGGGATCCCCTCCTTACCTCCGAGGTTTTCTTTGCAAGCTACAAACTTAAAAATAGTCCGGAGGTGCTGTCCATTTAGTCACAAGCAGAATAAAACTACTATAGCAAAATAGATAGAAAGCGAGAACTTACTTTGCCCTTCAAATTTTCGTATGATTGTACCCAAAAATGTATTTTGTGGTGCCACATGACCTCTGCGAACAGGCATGTTTGTACAAGTCTTCGGTTTTCTGTGCACAGTTACTTCTCCAAGGATCTCCTACACGGCTCCAGCCCAAAGCACCGAGCCAGCTACCCTTTGTGACAAATCATCGTCCTCTGGAGCTCGGAAATCTCTTCCCATTAGCACCACTTCTAGAGACACGCTTTTCCTATTGGAGTCAGATTCATCCCTCAGTTTCTTTCTTTTTCTTTCTTTTTCTTTCTTTCTCTCCTTGCTTTCTTTTCTATTTTTTTTTCCTGCAGGAGCTCGGACGCTATTGTCTGGGGCGGGTAGGGGTGGGGTAAGCAGGAGGAGGTGGCGGGTGGGGAAAGATTACAAGGGTAATCGATCGCTAGCACCAAACATCGCCAATTTTCCAAAGCAAATGGCTGTGACCCGGCAGTTTCCGACGCTGTAGTGGTGGTTTGAGGGCTGGAAGACTAATGTTGCTTCGCTGCCAGAGGGAGTGACGTTTCCCCCCCCCTCCGGGCTTCACCACGGCGCGCAGCAGCTCGGATTACTCAAGCGTGGTTTAGCAAGAGCCAGCCAATAAATCTCTTCAAAACTCAGCGACAAACAGCGACATCAGGAATGAGCTACACCCCNGACGCCCGCTCGGAGCTGGCCGTGGTGCTGGGGCCGCCTCGGCGGCGCGCACGGAGGCGCCGCTGTTTGCGCTCGGGCCTGGGGAGCGCCAGCCTCCCCCCAGCTGGCTCCTCTCGGCTTCTCCCATCCCACAGGGATAGCTGGGGAGGCTCCCGGGGGAAGCGGGTATTATTTTCAGGCTGTAATTAAGGCTTCCTGCGCTACCCAGCAGGCAGAACGGTGTGCATTCAGCACGGCTCGGCGAGGTGTCATGGGGAAGGAGCTGGGGGGCAGCCATGCGATGCTGGAAAGGTATCTCTAGGGTAGTGCAAAGCACCGGCGGCTTCTTAACAAACTCATAGGGCAAGAAAAGAGAGGCACCTGAGCACCGGGCTTTGTAATCACAAGTACAGGATATTGAGCCGGCAAACCACCGCTTCCCACCTGTTCTTCCACGGCACAAACAGGTGTTTCCTTATTCCCGTGAGCTTTTCTCAGATGTGGCCTTTGTCTCACTGTTACCGTGTGTCATTCTCTATATTTATCAGAGGTGGGGCACAGTCTATTGAGTACGAGGGTGCATTTCTGGACTAGTTTAATTTAATCTCAGTGGAATCATCCTGGATTTACACAACCGTGAATGATGTCTGAAAATATAATTTATATATACATAAACTGTATTTATGCTTCATACACTAATGACTGTATACTAATTACAAAGCCCCAGCTACATTAAATGATATGTAATTAGATACATAATCAATCATAGGGAGTGAACATTGCTTATTTCCAGAAGCAAATGTTTAAATCTCTATTTTCAGAGGTATGAACCAAAGGAAAAACAGCCACATACTTTTTTGTAATAATATTTGGAGAAGTAATTTTTTTTATTCTGATAAACACTAGAGAAAAAAAAATCTCTTAAAATATTTTTAAATACTTTTCCTTTGGACAGTGGATGAGTCTTCCAGTTGAATTTTTCTCTTATTGCTTTTTGTCTTAATGAAGAACATGTATTTATCTGAAAATGTACTCAAGTTCCCAAAGACAGTAGTAGAAAGAGTGAAGAGGACCATATTTATTTTAACTTTCTATAACACCTAGCATCTAGTCAAGTCGTAATGGCCAGCAGTGACATCATTCTCATTTTTACATTAAAAATGTCACTTTGATACTTCTATAATAGCAATAAAAATAATCACAATAAAACTGTGACTTTTACTGAGCAATCAGTGTTTGCTTCTAGTATTTAACAGTTAGTAGCAAACTAGATCAACTACAGGCCAGTAGAGTCCAGAGTCCAGTGCTTTAGATGCCTGTCTGGAAAGAAAACAAGAAAAAAACATAAAATACTTTTAAGAATTCAAATTTTACGGAAGCCTCATCTTTTCATGTTAAATTTGAGAGGCACACTATGCTTGCCTGAAAACTAAAGGCACCAGAACTCCATGATTCTGGAGAACCCTTTCTGTTCTGTCTCCCTGTGGTAGCTTGAATTTTGGTGTTGATCATGTGAATATATATTAGAGTCCTCTTTTTTTCCCCCTTTTTATCCACCTTGGTTGGTTGGTTTGGAACTGATCAAGATAACCCCAGTCAAAGCAAGATAACTGCTGCTGAAAGACAAGATCTGAGATGTGGTTTTTAGCAGAGGATGAATTCACAAGAATGATGGGTTCTAATAACTACAGGAGCAATAGGTGACATCAGAAAATCTTTCATTGTGCTGATTTACACTCCTGCAGTCTTGTAGATAATCTATTGCTCTTGGAGTGCTTAATACTCATCGTGCATATTGCTTGACAATTTTCTGTAGCAAGCCAATAGTGAGAGAAGTGTGAGAGGAAAATATATTAAAATTGGACAACTAACAACAAGCACAGAGAAAGTAATGTGGAATTTGCATTTGCTTGGGAAAATATGCATGCAAGTGGGGAAGTTTGAATTCATTGTAATTATGCGTCTCCAGTGTGATTAAAGAAATGGAGAATGCCATCGAGATATATGTTTTATCTGTAAAGTTGTACAGTTGCTAACTTTGCAATAGACCAAAATACCGAGGGAGGGTGTCTCCGGAGCTCGAATCCATCCGGGGTGGCCGATCCCGTGTCCTCTGCCCCCTTGTGGCATTGGCCCTTGTGGCACCACCCTCGCCACAGCCCAAGGATACCTCCCCAGTGAGCGCTGCTGCTCCTCAGCAGAACTATATATGGCATTCCCTGGCCTCAAGGAGAGCAGCTGATTTTGTAATAGTGGTTACAAGGTTTTCGCTTTTAACTACTTCCTTCTCAAGTTCCTTAAGAGAATTTAGAGGAGTATATGCCCAAAGATGTGTTACTGATCTGTTTCAACATCTTGGCAGTTAGCAATTAAACCTGGTATTGTCAGGAAAAGGTAGCTCTGGGGAAATGACTCTAATCGTATTTCACCCCATATTTTTGGTGGGAAAAAAAAAAGACACCGATTTAGTCCAGCATTCTTATCGTATTTGACTTTTCAAAGTCCTACTTTTGCCCTCCTGTACACAGGAGTGTATAAGTGCATTCCTGTTTGAGTAAACACTTTTTGTACTGGAGCAATATACAGTTAATTCTTGATGGTTCTTGGGTTTTTTTCTTCTTTCTTTCTTTCTCTGCCCTGCCATTGTTCCAGCTAGCATAGGATATTTGTGTTGCTTTTACCATGTATATCCTGCATGCCCCTGTAATTTATTCATCCATCTATGTTACATGTTCTCACAATTTTAAATAAGGCTGGAATTGTCTTCAGAGCTGTCAAGAGAAATACTGAAACTTTATTTTGAATCCCATTTTGTGCTAAGATGGCCTTTGTGACTCCCTGACAGGTTGATGTCTCTTATCATCACCTTTAGTTTTTATCAATTTTGCTTTCTCATCTCTTTACTCCTTAATGTCTCTCCAGAATTTCAAGTTATAGCACTAGATTTTGTTTTAATCCTTCAAAATAATAATGATCATCGTTTAGATTATGACTGTCTGCACTTCAGGCACAGGAAAAGTATGCAGTTGCCTGGGACAACAGACTGCCAAATTACTTCTGTTGGAGAAGATAGAAATCAGCTGCTTGAACATCATGAACATCCAGATAGCAAATCTCTGTTGATGCTGCTGAGAAAGGCACTGGGTGAGTGTGGTGGCAATTGCTGCTGCCAGAGCTGGCTCCTTCAAGCAGTTCTTTGTCTTTGCTTGCGCTGTGCTGATGCCCCAGGACACCAGGTCATTCTTAATCCTAAAGCCACATGATCTACATAGCTACCTACATAGAAAAACGGGAATGCTTCATTATTGGTGTTACAAAATTCACCTTGAATTAGGTCTGATTATGGTTATTTTGTGTTTCACTTCTTTTATCTAAAAAAAAAGGCTCCTATTCCTGGCAAGACCCCGAATGTCAATGAGATTGCACAGAGGCAATTATTGTATTTGGCTTTAAGGCATACGTCATCATTGTGTCTGCATATGGGTCTTATTAGTATTCAGGACTTCAGATATCTACATGGGAGAAAGATTGTCTGGTTTTTAGGACGACAAAAGAAGTGTCTGCACAAAATTACAGTCTAAAAAGTGATTAAAAATTTCTATTTAATCTTACAGCTAGTTTAATCAGTAATAAAAAAAAGTTATATATTGGATTTCATTCAATGTATATTTTACATGTAATTCACTATGAGAGACAGGAATTTGATGACAAGAATATGAATTATAAATGCAAAATCCATAAAAGCAGAACTTCTCTGAGCTAAATTTCCTGGTCTATTAAAGATAACATCACATGGGAAAACAGTATGACAGCAAGCAACTTAACTTTTTCTGTAAGGATTCACAAGAAGTTGTTAGTTTTTCTACAGTATCCATTGCTATTATTATGTGCTATATTAGAATGCCTAGGGATTCAGAACCTCATGACTTAGGATCATTTTGGATTTAGCAGGTACAGGTATGAAAAGAGAGTTACAAAAACCATCAATATATCCATCTACTCAGTGCCCTGCCAGTGGATCGTTCCCTTTAGTATATTTGCATTTGTATTATTCATTTAGGATTTAAATTATTCAAGCAATGAGGCTTGCACTTCTTCCTCTGAGAGACTCTTTCAATATCTCTCTGTCTCACCACAGGGCTTCATTCCCTCATATTAAGCCACAGTTTTGGTGTGGGCTCTTGCCTTGGGGGTTTACAGCATTTAGATGCACACTGTGTTTCCCTGGGTTCTCGGCCTGCAATAGTTGCTTCAGGCTACTCTGTGCTGACCTTCTCTGGCCAATTTAGAGCATCAGGAATGACCCTAGCATGTGCTGTTCCTCTTCAAGAGTTTCTAGTTGGATTACAGTGCTATGACTCTATGATTCTGACAGCTGTCAGTCCAGAAAGAATGTTGATTGTAATTAGGCAAGACATAAAACATACTTCTATTAATTTATTTGTTTCCTCCTACTACATATAGAAGAATTTTAATGGTATACAAAACCAGTACCCTGCTCTATATATTTGTGAGTAATTCTGTACCACGGGAAATGTACTTGACGATAAATATATGCATTCTCCATAATCTGTCTTCCATCATAACATAAATTCAGGTATGATATTTTATAATAATACTTCATGCAAACTCATGTAAGAACTACCATGCTTATTATTATATCACAAATCTTAAGTTTTAATCTCTTCAGAAGTGTATGCCTGGAAAATATCAAATGAGCTGGGAAAGGGAAAAAATTCATTGCTAAAGCATGAAAAAGTCAAGTTATTATCTGTAAGTTACTAATTGAGCTAGATCCATTTCTAAAATTAATTATCTTTGTACTCAAATTCCCATTGCCTTCTCCACAGTGTATTCAAATATTAAGTGTTAGGACTGCCATCTGTCAGGTGAGGCTCATTCCTTTTCTTAGCTTCTCACTTGAATAAACTGCGGTTAGAATTCCTTCTTCTACATCTGCACGTTCTGAATGTGTTTTTATCAATAATAATAAAAGACTGCACCTTGCATTTGAAGCAGATTTATGGTGATTTCCGGCTCTCACCCTGGTGCCGATGGAAAGTACAGCAATGGCCTAGACCTTCCCGAGGTTACAAGGTTTCTGGTTTTGCCTGAAGTTCCTCTTAGCTCCGTTGCAGCAGGGTTCTGGGGTGTGTGTCCTCAGGGAAAGGTAGCCCGAACCAGGACTCTCAGAGTGAGTAGCCCCAGCGCGTTCTGTGCTGGTACAATTTCCTTTCACAAATTTCAAACAGTTTAGTTTCTAAGCAATAATAAATAAAAATGGACCATACCAAAATCTTTCACAAAATGAAATTACTGTTCCCAAGCAGTTTTGTAGATCCCCCTCTCTACTGGCAGAGTTAACTTCAGAGAGGTCACAAGATGAAGAAGATTGTTTCTGTTCTTCAGCCTTTTTCCTCAGATCAGGATATAGGAGCTGAATTCCTACTGGACAATGTTTCCATATGCTGCTAGTTTAGCAAGCAGTATATAGCCAGAACTCCTCTTTTCCTTTCCTCTGCCCTGAAGCAATTGGCAGTGAGGCATTGCTGAGCAGCTGTAGGGGCGAAAAAGGACAGCAGCTGCTCTGAACTTGGTTCATGGTAACACTTTTCCTGAGAGTGACCAAGAGGCAGTGAGACCATTTATCTCCTTTGGAAAATATCAGATTGGATGTGCTTTCAATCAGTAATCATGTACAAATTTCTTTCCAGCACAGATAAACTTTAAGATCAATAAAATACAGATTTGAAGCATGTAAATGGTTCCTTTTGGACACCGGTGTCCCGGTAGTACAAATAATCTAAGCAGATAGAAAAGAAATTATTTTAATAGATAAATATGGGGGGTTTTTTTGTTCTCTTTCCTTGGGCTGATCTCTTATGTTATGATTTTGCATATATTTTGTTCCCTTTTGCCCTTTGTGTCATGTTTCCCATTGGTTTCAGATTTCTGTCTTCACTGCTTGACTACTACCATTACTACTACTATACCTACTAGTTATAGTCAGTTATTCATGTTTTTCAGCGTCAAAGGCGGAGGGATAGAGGGAACAGAGAGATGGAAGTACAGACGGACCAGAAACTGACCTGCAACTGGTCAAAAATTATAATATGCACTGAAACTTAGTAGTTAAAATTTAATATTGATTCAAACAGTTTAGGGGGAAAAAAATAACTTCCATCAGCTCTAAATATAGTTTCAGATGTTTATTCCAGCTTGAGAATGTTTTTGCTATTCCTAAGGATGTTTGTTATATATCCCCAAAGACCTTGTAGACCTCAATCAGAGTGCAGTAAGCTTGAGAAATTTGGGTATGTGTCCCAGAACACAGCCCAGCAAATTCCTATTTCACTCATAAGACATAAACCCCACCCAAATAGTACGAGGCTTTAGTGTCAGTGGTTCCATACAGTCTTGATGAAGGTGAATTTATTTTTCCTAAATATCTCAGTAGTAGTATATTGTGTTTCTATGTTAATTAGAAAGCCCCTGGGATCAGAATTTGGTTTTTCATTTTTAGTGTTCCATACCTTCTTTGCTTTTTCTGCATTCTGTTAACATACTTTACACAGTCACTTCATCTAAATAAGGTAACTGCAGTTTCTACACTGTGCTCACTTAGTCATTAACGATTTTATTATTAGCATATTCTAACACTCAGTTCTGTAGGCGAAGCTTTCTCCACCTGGCATGTATATTTTCTCCCTACAACTGTATTTTTCCACATTTATTTTTTCAGTATTATTCTCACAGTAATAATATTTTTCTGTAACTGTGTGGAGTCTAGAATCATATAGACTAATTCTTTCTGACACTGTACTTACCAGTGCTTTTGTTCACATTGCTGTCAAAAATAATCTGCAAATATCCAGTTCACATATTTATTTTTCAACATTTCCACTCTTCTTTCATAATATCATAGCATGAGATCATGTCTAATTATATGATAAAAATCAGCATTTGTCTAATTCATTTGAAGAGATACCCATATCCTGAAACAGCATTTTCCTCTGCAAAGGTAGTCAGCTGATCTGCTGTCTGTGCAGCTAAAATACATGTAAAATGGGCTACACTTCCAAACCCAGGTGCCTGTCTGGAGCTAACATCTCCGCAGTTGTATTGATACAGCTGCAATTGAATGGGAGATTTTTCATCAGTGCTAAATACTGTATTCAATAATCCTACTGAAGCCAATATGAACGGCAGGTCTTTGGCAAGTGAGAGTTTTCCTCATGATCTGTGATGACAGAGAGAGATAATCGAATGACCTATGTTGTTTTGTGAAAGTCTTCTGCTGCCTAACAGAGAATTTATTTAAGTAATCTCTCCTGTATTTCCCATCTCTGCCGTTATGTCTATTTGATTGCAATACAAATAAGATGTATATTTTCAGTCTAGTTTTTCTAGCTCTTGTCTTCCATCCAGTTCAATTTATTCATCAGAATGAATAATAATTTCAGATGAAAGTCAACTTTTCTGCTGGCAAAGAGTAATAAAAGCACCGCTATACCAAAATATATATTCAGACATAGCAAGATTATCTCATTATAACACATTCATTTATTTTTCATTTTTCTTTTTATTGTTCTTTGTTAAGTTATTTAAGGTAGGTGTATGTTAGATCACAGTAGAGACATTAATTCTGTTGATGATTATGATAATTTTAACTATTTTTACACTTTATACTTATTTTCACAGTATAATAGCCAAACTATCCAGATATGCTTTTTAAAAGAGGAGTTCCTCTGTACATGCTGTAGCACCCGAAGCAATCACTCGGAAACTGTCCTTTAGCTCAGTAATCTGGCTACTCACAGGTGATTTTGAAAGTCTGGTTTCACAACTCTTGAAAAAAAATATCAATGTAGACAGACATTAATTTTTATGTGATTTGAGATAGATAAATATTTATTTACTCATTTTCCTCATGTGCTGTGTCAATAGCTGGAAAGAAAGCACATCCAGGATTTTAAAAACCACCATGTTTTTGTGTCGGGTTAGGACAATAATGCACGATTCAGATGACTTCCTATCCAAACTTGCCTCCAGACTTCCACATCCTGACAGATCCATGGGCAGATTCAGACACAGAACTATACTGCTGAAAACATAGGCCTTGTTTTTATTCCAATTCATCATGAAAACAAATTCATGAAGTCATACTGAATATTGAGAGAAAATATTTCCTAAAGGCATTTTTAGTTTTTCTCAGGAAAAGATGATTTTTTTCCCCAGGAAATACTGACATTATGGGAAGTGAACATTCCAAATCAGAGGACTGTTCTGAGGGAGAATTTGTGATAATCTCAAATAGCGTTTTCATTGTACTGGCACCTGAAAACTCAAGACTGCTGTGGTTCACCTGAAAGTGAATATCAGTTTTCAGACCTTGTAAAGTATTCCAGTCTAGGGCTATACATCCTTTGAGGCTAAGGGGTACCAAATACATCTTCAGTTTAGGATAAAAATTTAATCCCGTTTAGTGCTTCAATAGTCTCTGCTAATCTCACACAGTCATGATGATTGCCCAAAGAAGCAATGCATTCGCCTTCCTTGGACATTCTCAAGACTGAGCTGGATAAACCCGTAAACCACCAGGTCTCACAGTTTCCCTGACACTGTTTTGGGCAGAAAATTGCATCTTCTGAGGTTGTTCACAACTGTATTGTCATGTGATTCCATGATGTATGTTTGATATTTTCACATATACTGAGACTTGGTTTCTGATTATCCAGAAGGTGCAGATGAGGTTTTAATTACGCCACTTCTTTCTCTCTCTAATATCTGTGTGGTGGCCTCATATGGCTCCCTGAAGCACGTGGTTCCATTTCTACTATTAGCTGAAATCATCAATGGTATGAATAGCATTGCCTAGGCTTAAGATGTTCCATAAGTGATACATAATTGATCTACGTTTTAAAAGGCTGTCATACACATGTATGCTAGCAGGATACTTGTCTGTGATATCTGAAACCTTTTCAGACTAAACATTAAATATAAATCCAGAGTACTTGCTTGTACCCTTTGTTCTTCTTTCTTAACTATCTAAACAAAAGTGACGTTTCTCCCAACTCTCACAGCTCCTTTGCATCAGCGCTGCTTTTCTTTCATGAGAGTTCAATGTCTTTTAGTAGTATTTGTTGATCTACCATAAAGTACTTCCAGTTCTATAATTCTTTCTTTACGTTCAGGGATAAGACATTTATTTCTTCCACTGCTCCCTTGTGCTGGCATAGCTCAGGAACTTTGCTGATCCTTCTCACAGATGGAAGCTCATGACTACATTGCTTGGTTACCAGATTCCCTCTTCCTCTTTATTGTGTCTCTCTATCCTCAGCACTGACATGTTTGCCTTTTCAGTAGTCAAGTGAGCAGGGTAATTTGAATAACTGCTGTAGAGGTAAAGACACAAGGGGTTTGATTTAATTTTGTTTAAATGTTAGTATATGAAATGTAATCTGATAGGGAATAGTAGAATCACTGTGCAGATGACAAGTGTTAGGTAGATCTTATTACCTGTAATAATTGAAAACTTTCTGCTTTCCATAGCTTTACTTGGCCTTCCCATCTTAGAGTTAAAAAAAATATGTGCTGCTCTTTATGAATTCTGAAAAAGGATCATGAGAAGTAGTGAAGGCAGGTATGCCAGCCAGCGCTCAAAGGAGATGGGTGTGTGGACAATCAATAGCCAAAGTGTACACGTCAGAATAATTTGGATTGGAATAGTCATGTTCAAAAGACTAAATAGTCATAAGAGAACAATTTGTTCATCTCAGTTCTCCTAAACTAACTTGTGATCCATGTTTTGTCATCCAGAAGATTCCGGGATGGTTGTCCCATTTGTGTCATTTACTTTAGACATGAATAACCTCAGGACTCTGTTTTGTATGTTTTAATCTTTCCTGTTGATCTTCTAAGTGAACATTTTACTGCCAGAAAGAATTCCTGAAAGTGAAAAAGGAAAAGAAATACAAGAATTATCAATATTCTGTTTTATATCAGTATAATAACATCTCCTGCTGCTTGAACACACACACACGTTCATGGGTGAATTTCAGACAAGCCGGTAGGTATCAGTAGGTAGAACATACCTGATAAGCCAAAAATATTGCATGTATTTTTAACCCACAAGGACATGGACAGCTGTGGGTCTTGGAACACTTTATCAATTTATAAATCTAAGAATCTGTAGAGCATTGAAATCCTTCCAAAATAGTTCACACTTGAGACAGATCATGGCATGTGATAATATGGTAGCGGAGCCCTGGCTATAATGCCATCTACTTTTCCTGTGTGAAAATACCTCAGGAAGGATGGCCACATTATAGTGATATGTGACAATCACTGCTTAACAGAGCATCTCATTCAAGCCAAATTGACTTATTTGAGAACATGAAAGGAAGTTAGATTAAGAGGAAAAATAATAATTATTTTTTGCCTAAAAATATATAGAATTAAAAATGTCTAGCATTATATATAATCAATTATGTCAATAATTGTATTTTACACCTTATTTAGTTTTAAAACTTTTAATATTTCTGGATAAATAACAAATTGTCAATCACTTCTCTGTTTAGTGACTACAAGACATTTTTAGCATCTACTGTCTTTTACAACTGCTAGCCAATTTATTTTACCTTAGTTTTGCTCTCTGTGCTATATAATGTCTCTGTACTGTTGCTATATTTCCAATGTTTGATTGGATAGCTAGGACTCAGATGTGTATATTTAGGGTATTCTTCAATAGTAGGAAATTTCTGAAAGGTAGCAAGGGATTCAGTCTTTAAGGATGATTTTTTCCCCCTTGTTTCTATTAGGCAAATTACTGCAAGAGTGATTCAGTAAAACAAAAGAAAATAATAGGGCTTGGAGTTTTATAAAAGAAGAGGAAAGACCTACTTTTTTTCAGGGGGTCCTAACCTATTAAAAATCTCTCCAGAACTCTTAACTTTTCACAGACAAGTATCCCTCCTCTCCCCCTCTTCCCACAAGCTGATGCATCAGTCAGATTCTAATAGGCACTTTTCCAGCTTGTGTTCTTGAAACATTTTGCAGTCTGTGTTTATTTTTAGATGGGAGGTATTTACATGATTTTCTCGATACCAATATTTTCTCATTCTTTTTATTAAGCACTATCCTGCTTTTTATATATGTATTAGTAACTTATACTTCCCTAGTAACAAAATCCCCAGCAAATATGCATTTTAAGCAGAATAATGCCAAAAACAAGCAGCACATGACAATAGACTTCCCTGCAACCTACTGCTACTAAAACATTTCAATATAGAAAACCAGCTACTTTAGGGCTCGTATTACTCTCCCACTTCTAATAATTTTAAGGGATCTAATTATACTCTTTCTCTCCAGAGAGTTCTGTGAATTAGGAGTTATTCCACTGAAGTCAGTACTGCCATATAGTACAGAATTAGAGTCATAAAGGGGACCAGTTGTTTCCTGGTCCTCTGGTGAAAATAAAAGATGCCATGGAATTAGAAATTAACTGGTTTATACATACCCAAGTTAATAAAAATATACCAAAACCATTTTATTTTAGTCTACAGCTGTAATTAGGCAGCTAAGTTTACAACAAGTGAGTTTTCTGATATCTGGTAGACAAGTTTCTAAAAACTTTGCCTTTTAAAGGTAAAGCACCAGATAGTTTTATGCAGGGTCTTGGTAGCTGGGTTTAGATACCTGTTAGGTGTTGAGCAAAGGAAGAAAAATCAATTTCAATTCTATTTTTATCTTTAAAATTATAATTTCCAAGGGAATTCTATTTCTTTAAAATGAGAAGAAGGAAACAGTGAAAGAATCCAGTAAGAGGCTCATTAAAATGCCAAATAGGACTTGAAAATTCTGTTTTAATTGTTTTTCTTATAAATTAGGTGCAAGTTCCACTTGCTGCTATTGTGATATTTTCTTTTATAAATAGTTAAAACAAATAAGTAGGTTATTAAGATCAGGGGTGGTCCTCTACCTTCATAGCCCAAACATTTAACATTATAATTAGATAAAGATGTCTGCCTCAAGGACAGTATTTTTTGTGAAAATTCTACCTACTTTTGGACATAGAATCACATGGCTCTTCAATGTCCCTGTGATCACAATGTCACTATTATACTTGTATTTTCTTCCAAGCTAACTATATTATAAAAGCAAAAAACCTGCAAGTTACACAGTAATTAATCCTTGAAAGACAGTGTGCCTATAATTGTGGTCACAGGAACAAGCAATCTACAAGAGTGTATTTACTTGGGGCTGTGTTCATCAGAAATCATCCATGGAGGCCCATGGCAGGTACTGAAGGTCACGGATCATGGCTCTGCCAGGCTATTTGTTTGAGCTTAATCTCTTAAAATAGTGTGAAGGCTGCATTGTTTAAATCAATCAGTCGATAATGTCAGGAAGAAGAATACGAAGTTTTATCAGAGAAATTAAATTGCACTCCAGCATGTTTTATGATAGTGATTGCACTTTATATGTATTTTATGGTAAGTCTCCATTTCACAACTTAGTAACTGTAGCAGGTTTCTGTATTCCCACACTGAGAAGCAGCAGCAAACTGCATAATAGCATTGGCCAGGTGTGATGGTAGCATATTGGGATTCATATATTCTTTCTTTAGTTTCATTGGATGAAAATTTACTTTCTCATAAGAAGAGAAAATTACCTTCACTTCCTGGTTTTGATACCAACTCATGCTTGACTAATTTGTTGTGATACTGTTATCTATGTGGCCATACCTGTTAACCAGTTTAACTGAGCTCTTTTTTTTTTTTTTTAACAGAGAACACAAAGACAAAGTGGGAGAATAAGAAAGTGGAAAAGAGAAGAGAGGCAAAAGAAGTTCGATGGCAACAATACCAGCTTTGCCTTCCAGGAATATCTAGGGCTCAAGCAAACTCAATGGAGGCAGAAGTTTTATGTGAGTCCTTCTTTTTTGGTCTACTTTTGTTAGATTTTTGATGACTCAAGCTCAACAATGTCATGAAAGATTCTTGTATTCTCAAGGTACAGTGGGGATGACCCTCTCCTTGGATACCAGTTAAACTAACAGTGCTGATGCCAACAGCATTCCTGTAGACAAGTAATATGGTCAGAGAGTAGAGCTGGCTTTAAGTGAAGATACGACTCACACCTGCAGAGCAATAGCCATTTAAATGAAAAGACTTAGTGCCAGGTGTTTCTTGAATTTTAAACTTGGCCTTACTAAACTAACAGAAGGGATGAATTATGTACAGGTACACTGACTCCCCTTAGAAGAGAGAGTATGTACCTTCAATACTGATTTTGAACCCTCATCTTTAAATAGAAATGCTATTGATGGAGGGAAAAGCTGCTGTCAGATTGCTATGCTCTGTCTATAATCTATTTGCTGTAAAATGGAAAATGACCCAGGGAAATAACTGTGCTATGCAAGTCTGGGTAAGAAAGCTCTGATAGAAAATGTTTATTTAAAGAGAAACATAGTTTACCTGCATATGTGTTACAGATTTTAAAAGATCTAAACACCTGGAGCTGGTAGTTGTCTGTGCTGTCCTTGCTAATGTGAGAGGAATCCCAAACAGTGTGTTGACTAAAATCCTTGTGTGTTTACATCATGTCTGCTGGGTGTTTACATTCTTAAATGGCATGTACCCAGGAATCTGAAAAGAAACCAAGCAGTGATAATTTAGCACATTGGAATGAAGTACATAAGATCTACACTTTAAAGCAAGGCTATTGCCAATCCAGTCAGTCACCAACCAAAGGCATTAGAAATAAACAAGAATAAATAAATAGCAAATGTGAAGAATTTTACTTTTAAATTCATTTTAAAATCATAGAATCGTTTAGTTTGGTAAAAACCTTGAAGATCATAGAGTCCAGCTGTTAACCTATCAAGTTCACCACTAAATCATGTCCCAAGTGCTATAACCACATGTCCTTTAAATGCCTCCAGGGATGGTGACTCAACCACTTCCCTGGGCAGCCCATTTCAATGCCTGACAGCCCATCAGTGAAGAAATTTTTCCCAATATCCAACCTTAACCTCTTCTGGAGCAACTTGTGCCCATTTCCTCTCGTCCTATCATTGGTTACCTGGGAGAAAAGGCTGAGCCCCACCTCGCTACCACCTCCTTTCAGGGAGTTGCAGAGAGCAATAAGGCTCCTGAGCCTGTATGTTTTTTCCAGGCTAAACAACTCCAGCTCCCTCAGCTGTACCTCATGAGACTTGTGCTCCAGCCCCTTTACCAGCTTTGTAGCCTTTTTCTGGACAAGCTCTGGCATCTCAGTGTCTTTCTAGGAGAGAGGGGCCTAAAACTGGCGCAGGATTTGAGTGTGGCCTCACCAGTTCTGAGTACAGCGGGACAGTCACTGCCATAGTCCTGCTGGCTACACTATTTCTGATATCTTTCTTGGAATAGACTCGGGTTCTTCACCCAAAGGGTGGCTGGGCAGTGGAGCAGGCTCCCTAGGAAGTGGTCACAGCACCAAGCCTGAGTGAGTTCAGGAAGGGTTTGGACCATGCTCTTATGCACATGGTGTGACTGTTGGGAATGACCCTGTGCAGGGCAGGGAGTTGGACTCAGTGGTGCTTGTGGGTCCCTTCCAAATCAGCATATTCTGTGATTCTCTGAAATAGCAGCAAGAAAAAGGGCGTGCCTCTGTAGGATGTGTACAGTTTAGATTTCATGTCATTATTTTCATTATGTAAACTGCCAACAGAAAAAACCAGAAAGCTGGTAGGCATAGCCAGGTTATTTCTACTATTTACTTAGATGAACATAAATTAAATTTTTCAGATACTTGTTGCCATATGTTTATGTATGACCCAGATTCCTTCTCTTTATGTTAGTACTGCTTTTGTTCTTGATTCACATTATCATAGAGCAAACTAGAAAATAATTCTTCTCCTTTTTTAAACTTTATTTCTGAATGAACAAATAATTTGGTATTTAAATAGGCAAGAACTTGGAAATTATTTCTGAGGTATTGTTACACATTGCTAGGTAAAGAGTACCATTACATCTATGAAAATTATATTCTGTGACATTGATCACGCTTTATTTTTAAAGAAATGGATCAATTTCAGTTAGATAACTAAGAGTTCACAGGGCTGCCAGTTAAATCATGACAACCACTATGAAAATACTATGGCAAATAGCAAAGTAGTATATAAATATGACACTTTTTATAAATGCCTATTCCCTAATTATCACCTGAACTTTGTCACAGTGAGACAGCATTAAACAGAAAAGTTTTACCTGGCCTGTAGAGTTAAATATTAGCTAGCTTTAGATTAAAAATATAGGCAAAATAAATAGACTTCAACTTTGATCACAAATGGGGCAATTGAATAAGTGAAATCTAAACTGTGCAATTAGAGCATTTTGCACAGAGGAAGCATAGAAACAATGGATAACAATAGACAGAATGGTAATTCCCCGGATACATGAAAAGAATGTGGGGGAAAAAAGAATAAAAATTGCCAGAAGAAACATCATGTACATGGGCAGGTAAGAAAATTAATGAATTTTTGTATCAGCTTGGCATAAGTTCTGAGCAATTCAGTGTTATTCAGTGGTGTCAGATATCGCTGAAACATCCAAGAATATAATGTCAATTGAAAACCGTGACCGGTTAGGGATATGAAGGGATTATAAGCATTATTCATGCTTTTTTTTCTTCTATGGCCATGACTATGATGGAAAATCTATTTCCTTCTACATTAAATCCCTAAATGTCACAAGATATTTAAAGAATAGGTTTATGAAGTGCACCCTTCTCTGGAATAAATGACCACGGATGCGCTGATTTCATCAGAGCTGTTCCATTTTGTATTATTCAGATACCTGGCCGAATTCTTTAATGTTTATTGAAAAACAAAACTTTGGAAATATGACCACATGAAAGCTCATGTTGACCTTAAGAAAGATACTAAAAAAAATCCTAAGATACGTAGGAATACACGCCCCATATAAAGCATCAGAAGATAGAAATCTATGACTCTGTATTAACACTGAAACGCAACAGTTTCAGTGTTGGTTGGACTCAATGAATTTAGCAGTTTTTTTAATGATTATATGATTCTATAAGTGATTCCACTCAGATCATTAAAACTGTCACTTTATAATAGCCAGCTTTGGATTAAGGCAAAACAATTTTAGATTTTTTGCATGGCCATCTGATTTTGGAATTATCTAACAGGACTTAAGTGCCTCGTCCTTCATAAATCAGCATAAATATTTCTTTATTGTGACAGGTAAACAAATCTCAGTCATTGAGTTTGTTGACATCTTACCTAGCAGCTCTAAGAGAGATGATTCCAGGGCACCACTGTCTTGGGGTGCTGACTTTAACATCATGGCTTCAGAAGCTGGCACTAATTATATATGTTTCCAAAAAATCTATCCTTTCCCATCTCTGTCTTCTTGTTTTGCTCCTGTGCCGCCTACTCCCGTATGCCAGCACAAGTGTTCATGTACTCACAGTTCAGGTTGAAATCAACCTAGAAAAAGAATTGGTGGAGGACAAAACTTACTCTTTTAGCAGGAACTCCAAGTTATGTACGCTTAAACCAGTGATGCTACTTAACAAATCTGAGTAAGGCACTGGGGGAACCCTGTTATTACCAGCCCAACAGAGGGTCCTTTCTGCTGTATTTCAAGAACAGGAGCTGTCTCATCACCTGTCCTCCTGTTTCTCTGAGCCCCTGAGCTGCTGTAGCTGCTTAGGGTAAGTGTTGGAACTAGAAACACTCATTTCTTCTCCCAATTACTTAAAAAAGAAGGTTTCATATTCTTTTAGAAGGAATAAAAATACCTATGTATTTATGAGAAATGATGAAGTTTTTCTGCCTTTATCACTCCAATAAGGCAAAGAGATGCTGCCAAGGCTAGGAGTTGGAAATATCCTGAGCTAACTCGACCCAGCCCCGATTGTCTTAGGCTTGGAAATAGATATTCTCTTTAAAGATCAGCATATAAGGTACCCATACTGCTAGTTGGAAAACACATTTAAACACTTTTGAGCAGAGAAAGAGAATAACCCATCAGACAGAAAGTAATTAAACAGATCAGGTTTCTGGCCTTTTTTTTTTGCCTTGCAAGGCATTTATACAACAGTATTTTTAATCTGAATGAAGCTGGAAGAGAACTAAGGAAAGAACAAAAAGTGTTCTTTGGTCATGGTTGGAGAAACTTTATTTGGATGAACATAAAGACCTGTGATTGGACGTCATTTGCTCTGAACTGGTACCTGACCACAGGTAAGAAAGTGACATTAAAATCATGTGGCACACAGAAAAAAAAGTGTGTAACCAGATATTAATTTACTTAGGAAAGGAGTCAGGGAAATACTTAACATCTGCTTGGAGACATGACAGGTAATAAGGTTGGTTAATTAAACAAATATTTATGGATAATTTGTCTGAGATTTTCTGAAAAAGATCTTGATTCTATTTTTGTTTGGTGACTATTATGTACAGAAAATTTGTGGAACAGGGACAAATGTTGAGTAGTTTGCTTGGTGATTGATGTGGGATATAATTACTGATTATATTAATGGACATTTTTATTTGACTAGTTCTGAGAGATAATGAATAATCATTCAGTGGTCTTGGTTATCACTAACATAGAATTAACCGCTTGTAGCCTTGAAAACAAAAATAAAAACATGTATTCAGGTGTAAATGCCAAATGTTGGGTTTTAATCTAAAGAAGTCTGTGACTGACTCTTTCTCCACAGGGCACGAGTTCAAATAATGTATGTTTTAGGCAGACTATTATATCTGTCATTACATGTGTGATGATGCAGTGAACAGAAAGCCCTAAGATTTGCCATGTATAAAATGTATTTATGTAATATATTCAAAACTGTTTAGGAATTACATTTATTCAGCAGTAAAGAGCATGAGCATGTCATGTGCTTTTGATTACAACAGTCCTCTAGAAGACATAAATTGTTCTCCTGGTGGAATTTTATGTTTTCATTGCCTGGGACTTTTCTAATTCCAGCTCCCTTGGGCCTCTGAGCACAGAAGAACCTGAGCAGAGGTTCTGCAGCCATACATGTTCTGATAGCTCGTAATGAGCTTGCTCTACTGTGTTTTAAGAATGAAGAAGGGATAATATAAAGTTATCTATACCAGCCATTTGCCATCTAGTATTTTCTTGGGAAATTGTTGTTTCTGAATAGCATGGCAGAGCAGAAAACAACATTGTAGGCACTGTTCTCCTCTCAGTCCTCCTCCTGTTATTACTGAAAAAGAAATGTTATGAAGACAAGAAACAGGCTGAGTTCATTCCTTTGTATATAACTCATGTATTTACTGTGAGGTCTGCCTGTCACCTTTGTGTCAAATGCTCTTCTTCCTCTACAGGGCAGGAGACTGCTTAGGATAGCCACTGCCTTCAGAAGGAGAAAGGTGGTGTGGCATGGGTGGAGAAGAGGCAGCCCTCATACCTAAAATTTTCCAGCAGAGCTCACAACATGGAATGTGGGGGGAGAGGCTGTGCTGCTCTGCGTCCTCGCACTTTCATTGCAGCTTTGTCCTGGCCTTGTAGGATGTGGCCTGGATTTGGCAGAAGTGTACTTGGCAGTCTGCAGCCAATGATGCCAAAGGCCAGTTATGTTTCTGTGAGTCTCTATTTCCTATTAATAAAATAAATGTATTTAAAAAATAAGGAGGCATCCCGATATCCTTGTTAAAAAGGCTGTGCAAACCCTGGAGATTATTTGATTTTTTTTATTCCTAAAAGCTTAGTAATTACTTGGAAAATTAATGAAGTATCTTTTAAGGGAAATATTCCCTGTCTGAAAGTGAATGTGTATTGCCTTCAGGAAGTTATTCTGATGCCTTACAGTGGGCTCTACAAAGAAAATACTTTCCTTTATATTGCTTAGTAAACCATTAATATAATAGATATAGAAGGACAGAGAATCAACATTTTTGACTCTTATTATTCAATGTCTTTAAAAGCCTTTGCTGTGAATAAATAGAGACTTTGAGTAGGCTTATATTCACAGATTCCTAAGATCTCCTGGAAATGGAAGTAATTTTCATTTAAATAATTTATTATCAGACTCACAGTGCACTCTACATCTTAAATGCGAACTGATTACAGCTTGCCCATCTCCAAGCATTTAAAACTACTAACTCAGGATGCAAGAAAAGGTATGTTTGGCTTTAAAAAAGAGAAATCAGGAGGAAAAAAAGGTTATTGTTTCTTTTGTTTGCTGATCTTTTTGGAAGTCTGTACAGTGAACTTTTCACTATTGATGTGGTTAACTACATTTACCTGTCAAAATGCATCTGGTGTTCTGACGTTTTAAAGCTCTTTCCATTTAATAGAGTTCAAGGCTGACCTATTTCCCATTTTTCTTTCCATTTTATATTTCATCAATATGAATTTCACATTTTTAATTTTCATTTTATGAAAATCCACGTATTTCAGTAAAAAAATAAGACTTTAATAAATAAAAATTTTAAAAATATGCAAAAAATGTTGAAGAAAATGTAGAAAAAAGTGAGGTGGAAAAGTGTTAATAACAGGAATAACTTCTAAAACTATTTTTTTAATAAGAAAATGTTATTTGTTAGGGAATATATTTTCAGTGAAATTGATTAACCAAGTTTGTATATACTGCCTGCCAATTATGTGTTTGCTTAAATTCTTGTTAATATTTGTACTGAAATATATGAATATATTTTTCTAAAAGTTGTGTCCTTTGCTGGACAAACTGGCCAATGGATAACTCCCTTAACCAAAGTTACCCTGAAGAAAAGACTTTGTGTCTCCAGAGGTCAGTAACTTTCTCTAATTGTGTGATAGTTTTTCTGTCCTGTGTTTCACAGAACCTTAGAAGCATAGAATGCTTTGGGTTGGAAGGGACCTTAAAAATCATCTGGTTCCAACCCCTGTTCCATGGACAGGGACATCTTCTGCTAGGCTGGGTTACTCAGAGCCCCATCCAACCTGGCCTTGAACACTTCCAGGGATGGGGCATCCACAGCTGCTCTGGGCAACCTCTTCCAGTAACTCATCACCCTCTGAATAAAGAATTCCTTCCTAATATCTGACCTAAACCTAGCCTCCTTCAGCTTGAACTCATTCTTCCTTGTCCTATTATCACATGCCCTCATGCTCTCCATTTTTCTTGTAGGTTCCCTTCAGTTACTGGAAGGCGCAATAAGGTCTGCCCAGAGCCTTCTCTTCTTCAGGCTGAAAAATCCCAATTCTTTCAGCCTGTCTTCACAGGAGAGGTGTTCTAGAGCCCTGCTCATCTTCGTGGTCTTCTCTGTACTTGTTCCCACAGTTCCACATCCTTCTTATGTTGGGGACCCATGAGCTGGATGCAATGCTCCAGGTGGGGTCTCACCAGAGCAGATTAGAGGGGCAGAATCACCTCCCTTGACCTACTACCCATGCTGCTTTGGATGCAGCCCAGGATCTGGTTGGCTTTTGGGGCCAACCCAATCATCTTACAGAGAAATAAGGGAAATGAAATTCCACAGTGGACCAGTCTTCGGTGATTTGCTTTTCATGAGGTTTGGCTCTGATCCTGACCTTCTGAGCAAAGATCAGCACTCAGAGTTTAGTGCTTGTTGGTCAACCTTCTGTACTGTAGAAAGTTCCCAAAGTATGGAGAAATGTATCTGGAGAACAATGGAGCTCAACATTTCCTCTCCCTTGGATCCTAGGACAAGATAATGGATGTTCCCTTTTAAAGAATTTGTGCTATTGATTGTATAATAGACTTTATCACTTTTACAGAAAGTGTTACCTCACCTAGTTCTATGTTCATTACTCTATTTACTTCTGCGAAAAATATGATCTTCAGATCATACAGGACAGGGATTTACTGTCCTGGATCAAATGAGTAAAACCTGATAATTCAGAAGTTGTTGGCGAGAGAACAGCAGCCCCATGCCAGGTCATGTTCCCACAGGTTTCTCTGATAATCACTAATTGCTTCAAAATCACATATTCAAAATGGAAAAGAGACCTGATTCCATCAAGTCACATCATTAAGAGGAAAAGATGACACACATTATCAGCTGCCTGGCAATACCATGCTCCTTCTACTTATCAGTGATAAGTTTATTCTCTTTTTAAATATCAGTGATAAGTTTATTCTCTTTTTAAATAATAGAAATGCTGAAGTTTCTGCCATTTTTGTAAGTCCAGAGTAGTTCCTCATCTGAATACAGTTCATTCTCAATAATTCCTACACACATGAATTTTCTTCTGATTTTCATACTCTTGTACTAAACTAAATAATTGCTTTTCCCTCCTTGGTAAAGCCCTTCAATATCTTTAAGCATTTATAATGTGTCCAATTAGTTGTATAATGGTAAGCTATACAAATGCTGGGGGAGGATCTTCTAAATGAAAGTATGGTAGTTCAGCATTGATTTTCTGTAAAAGCAGAGCACTTAACAGCACAATGCTCTGCTTTCTCCTGGTCCAGTTCCAGGAAAGGATTTAGGCACCTAAGACAACAGCTGAGTAGATACAAATTATCTAAATCTATTCGGCCACTATTTAACCTTTGTGAAGCCTAAATTCAATAAGGAACTCCCTGTTCCATCTTAAAATCCCTAAGCACATAGGCTTGTGCTTCTGTAGATGCTCAGAGCAGATGATGTCTATGTAGCCATCTTATTACTTATTTTCCGTCTAAATATGACTGGAACCCCAGAAGCAGACATTCCTTCACTTTCATTGACTCTGAGACTTAAACTAAGAAGTTTCTTTGCAGTGTTCTAAAAGCATATCTGCAAAAACAGGCATTTTTCTGCAGTCTCCCTTTCTTTAAGTTAATGGAGAAAATGACAATGCTGTTCTCCTTTTCTGTCAGATTCTAGGGTTCAGCTGCTCACGTATTAGGATCCGAGTTCAATTTCTTCCTCAGAAAGCATTAAACAAGCAGATTCTGTTTCAGAGGAAAGGGCTTTCACCACTATTCGTGCTTTCAGCTGCATTTTTGAAACAGAGAGGAGAAAACCCTTATACTTTTTGTTGCACCTGTGCTGCCCCATGGCAGGGAGTGCCAGGGTCTCTGGCCACGGAGGCCCTGCCGTGCTGTAGCCTGCAGTGTTCCACATGAAGCATCTAAAAATCATCCTGGCTTGTTAAGTGCAGATGTCAAGGAATGCAATATGTGGATTTGGGGGCCCATTATTAGTTTCGGGTACTCAAAATGTATATTTGATACCCATGTGGTCAGTCTCTGCGTTCACCTTAGTCTATCTCCTTATCCATACTTACTTTACTTCTGCTCTGGAAATATCTCAGATTTTAAGATGGTATTTGTAAGTCCGGCGGAAATTCATATGAGAAACATTCTTGTTCTTTTCTTTTTGAATTTGTCTCTGCATTTATTTTTTTTCCCCTGAACATTTCAGTTAGCATTACATGTTGGCTATTTTTTTTTGAGCCTTTGATCATGGTATGGATCTTTTTCTGGACCATTTTTTGTCTTTGTACATCTATCTGCCATCGAGTTTTTACATTGCTTGAAAAATGGAGCAACATGTACCTGTTTAATTTGTCCTTATATTACACTGAATATTTACGTTTGAATTGTAGCTCACTTTTGTCACAAATATCTGTCCTCACAGATTTTTCCCTTTTCTGACATATATGTATATATGAAATGGTTTTCTCGAAGCTATGATCTTTAAATTTTTTTATTTCATAATTGTTTTCTTATTAATGATTTCTCTTTCTGGCTAGCCTCTTACACTATTCTGATGCATTTACACATTTTGATACCCCTCATTTATGACTTTAATCTATCAAAATCATTTCATGCAAGCTCTTCAAACTTTAATTTTAAAATTTAAATATAAATACATTATAAATTTAAATGTATTAAATCTACTGTCTGACTTTCCCCTATTGATTTTGTAGTTCTATCAAGAAAATAATCAATGTTGATAAAAGCTGTTGTTTGCAAACACATGATTAATATTGCTTATAACATAGATCCTTGTTAAGCTAATATGTGTTTTGAAAGAAATGTATTGAATATCTGATATTAGACCTATGCACTAGAGCTCTGCTGGATATTAGCAGAAGATTAGCAAATTTACACGGTTTAATTGTAAATTAATACTGGTTTTTTTCCAGAAAACTGTGCTATTAATTTTTCAGGGATAGTAAAAAATATATTTGGAGTAAAATAGAGTGTCTGGGTTATTTTCAGAAATAAGTTTGACTATCTGTCAACTCATGATTGTATCTGTCAACTCCCATTGTAACTCATGATATATACTCATTTATGTAAAGCAGAAGGCATTTTTTTCGTTACGTAGAAAATTTCAGAAGTTAAGCTCAATACCAGCAGATACCACTATTATACTATAATGTCTATTTCCTTAGGATTACCTTTATGTGTAAATTCTAGGAAGGATGTTTTTCAGGCACTTCTGAAGGAGCTGAGGATCAGCTGTGTACTTTCAGACCCCAGACAGTGTGGTGAGGATTAAGAAATGTTATTGTGAGAATGAGTTGTTGAATGTTTTGTCCTTTATGGCAAAAAAACTCCTCTGGTGACTGCTTGCTAAATTATTATTTTTCAATAATAGATAGCAGCAAATTGAAAGCTCCATTCCAGCATAGGCAGAAATTATGCTTATAATGGGGAAGGAATTAGTATTTATTGGATTGTTTTTCACACTGAATCCTTTCACTACTTGTTCTGCTTTTTGTCCTTTTTCAGCCATTTTTGTTTCCATCTTAAGAATCCTGATCCTGCTCCAGCAGGGGTCAATGAAATCTCACCATTAACCATGAAGAAAATGAAAAACTATCCCCTCAGAAATCATTGCAGCCTATTTTTTTTTCTCCTGCTGCTTCAGTCTATGGCTTTTATCTGTCACAACTCTTTTGTTTATTGTTTCAGTTTGCAACTGTTCCCTCATGTTTTGGCTCATTGATTTGGTTTCCTTGGTTCTCACAGTAGCTTTGCTACTCAAACACTGTTTTCCCTTCTACAAAGGAAAGAGGTTATTTGCTATACAAACAGATTGGTTGTTGGATTTGATGCCACAGCAATAGTCAGCTCTCCATTCAGAAAGGTTAATGTCCTGTGAACCCCAGCTTTAGTCTGCTGTCATTCTCTCTCATGTTTGTGGCTTATGAGGGGATCACATTTTATTTGCTGGACTTATCAGTGGTTTTTTCTTCTTGTGGTAATTGCCTGACCTGCTATGATTGTCGTTTGCAGTATTTACTGACTCACAGATCTTTCCATCCAGTTTATCTCTGCTTGTTCTTATCAGTAGAGGCTCATTGACATTTTGTTTGGTCAGTGCCCACACACAGACTGCTCAGTAAAAGTTCCCATATTCTAATGATGTGCACTTTGAGATCTGAAATATTTATATAGCATTCAGGGGGATAAACCCTCTAAAATTAATGGTATGTTTTATGTGATAGTGTACTACTTTTTATTACATATTTAAAAGAGGAAACATTTACTTTCTTTTATAACCCATGACAATCATATGTTCTTGCTACAAAAAAAACCCCAAACCAACCAACCAAAATTTCCCCAAACCCCCCAGCTAAACTAATTTTAAAACATAAAAAAAAAATTTAAAAATGTGCTTGGGAAGACTGCTTCCCCCAACTTGCAATTTTGTTTCAGAATATATTTTTGTTTATCCTTGTGCTGCAAAATGCAAAGTAAATGCCATTAATGCCTTTACACACTGTGCTCTGTGCAATTTATGCTGAGCAGCAACAGACTCCAGAAGTAAGTGGCCACATAGTGAGTTGAAAAGTTACGTAACCACAGACAGTAATTGGATGCTATTAATGAGAATTTGGGATAACACCATTTTTTAGCCCCAGATGCAGTTAGCTTTTTATAATCTCGATTAATGTCCTATACACTCTTTTTTACAGTGAATAATTATTTTCCTAATCTCCAGTTGTGCTCTGCAGAGTCATTGAAACCAGGAACTCTGCATTAGCCTGATTTGTCCAAGTGCCTCAGATTATGTAGCACAAGGATGGATTTGTAGAAGGTGCCTCTGCATATGGAGAGGTGGAAAGTTGTGTCACCTTGTAGGCAGCTCTAAGAAATTGTACTTTCCAGAGTCCTGATTCTTTTACCTTTTTCATCACAGTTCACTTGTTCCTGTGAATAAATATCTGTACCTTTAGAAAGCAGCAGCTGCTTGTATTACACCTTTTCAGATAGTCTGGCCAGAATCCAGAGCAGGGCAGAAGCAGGCATCTGTTCGTAATTTATTTTTCCTTGCTATTGGCATACAGAATGGAATAAGTGGGGAGCTGGGGCTAGGTCCTGCACCAGACCCCTGTTTTTAAGGTACTTTCCAGCATGACAACCCTCACTCTTTAAATAGATGCGCTTGGAAACAGATCTGGGATGCTGGCAGCTTAAATGGACGGGGCTCCAGCATCTGCTGTGGAAAAATAGACACTTCTTAGTAGAAGGTGTAGCAAAATAAAAAATGCCCTAGTCTTCAAAATGTATCGTTTTCCACTGAAACCTGGGGCCTTGCCACGTGAATACAAGTGTTCTCTGACCTGATTTCCTGGGTAACTGTGGTTACTGTGAAAGTGAAGCCACTGGGAGCTGCAGGTGCTCAGCATTTTGGAAAATCAGGTGTCAAGTAACAAAGCTGAACTTGCAAAGAATGGTTTTTAAGAAGAATACCAGTTGATCAATAATCACTTAAACACCTCAGATTGTGCTTGATGGGATATTTAAAGGAAGTCATACCTAAAGCAGTCTAATAGAGCACTGAAATTGAAAAGATTAAATTCAAGGTATTATTTTTTACTGGTTTTTTATTTCTCATTTTCTGCTTAGAGTCACTGAACTCTATCCAATTGACTGGCCTTTTATCTTTAACCACATTCTGTGGTCATAGAAATTAGTTTTTACAGGTAGGTTATTACTCGTTGAAAAGCCTAGAATTTTGGATAAAATGCTTTGAATTAGGACCTTGTGGAAAGTGATGTTGGTGATCCTGTGAGGACTCTGAAGGAATCTTGTTTTACCTAGTTTAATATTACTCAACCTTTCTAGCCCAGGACACCTTCTCTAAGTAACCATCCTCACTTTTCTTGTGATTCAGCACATTTCAAAAAGGTTGGCAAGTTCACTAGCACTCCACCTCCATGAGCATTTTAAATGAAGTATGAATTTGAACAAAACAATTAAAAATATGGCTAAAGGCCTGCTTCTTTGCAGATGGTTTTGTGCAGTTGCCATCCTTAGAGGGTGTCAAAACCAGACTGCATAAAGCCCTGAGGAAGATTCTTGCTTTTAAAAATCCTTATGCGTCTGGAATGACAGCAGGATTTGGTGGGAAGTTCTTCTCTTGCTGGGTTCTTCCTCATGTGCCAAAGAGATCTGGATTCAGAAGTTCCAGTATTACAAGAGGCAGGATTCCCTCGGTTTTGAATTTATTAAGCCAGGCAAGATGCTGGGCAAGATGCAAGACCTAAACTATAAGAAGTTATGTAAGACTTTTAGTACTATTAGTATACTAATGTGGACATTGAAAAGCTTTAGCAGAGAAATTTTCCAGCTTTCTGCAGCATTTTGTGAGAGTTCTTTCTTTCCCATGCAAGTAGCTCAAAACAATGTTACAGTTTTGTAAAATTCTTGCACCTGCAGGTTGTTTTGCAGGATTGTTATGGTTCTAATTAGAAAAACATTCAGAGATGAGTGTCTTAGAACTTGACCAATCCCCTTAAGGGGTGGATGACAAAAAAACAGTTACTTTATGCCATTTTATACACTTTTGCGAACTAACATATAAAAGCCTTCTAAGAGATCATTAAAGCGCTTCCACTTATCCCTGAGCCTGGACTTCGTGTCGTTTCTCTACTCATCCATGGGGAGAACAGCGACATACTAACCCTAGAATTTCTTTATTTCAGGTGTCTGTAACATATGTCAACACTCCATGTTAACACTATGTTTATTTTTCAAGAACAGTATTTCACACTGTCACTCTTGAAGTCAGAATTAACTGAAAAGTGTGTAACAGCTTATGGAGGAGTGGGATTGCAGAAGAAAATATGAGTACATTACATTGAATTTTTTGAAACACTGGTCACTTTTTGAACTAAGAATTTCAGAATTAAGATGACTAAATGCTTCTCTACATTAAAAGTTGCCATGAAGAAAAAAATGGAAGTGTGAATTTAAGCTCATAAACTACTCCACACTAACTCCTTTTGCAAATTCTCTTAGCTAGCAATGTGTGAAGTAATTTACTCCACTTCCGAAAAGCATCAGTAAGTTCACACCTTATCTTTGACAAGGAGGAGGTTATCTCATATTCACTGTGCATTTCATGCCTTCCATGAGTTCCTTGTGCATTGCAAATCCAAAACCTCTGATCAGAGTTGCTGCATGAAAAACCCTTCGTGTATTTTTGAATATTCAGACATGATCAGGGCCAAGGTAAAGGAATGACCAGATGTCTTAAATATATTCCAGTGGTTGTTCCTGAGTCATGAAGAAAGTCTTCCTGACAATTATTATTGCTCCTGCTTCAAGACATCAGTGAACCCAAACCAACTTGTGCAGAGAAACAACAGAAAATTGGGAAATTTTAGTCATTTGACATCTAACCCTAGTCCTTCATGGCTTCTAGTACGTGCTTTTTTTCCATCCCATGACTCTGTCAAAGGAACTGTTCTGGTATTACAGATTGCTTCTTTGCAACCTGCCATAGAATGTGTGGTAAATGCAGACTCCTAGGTCCTATGCTATGGCAGGCAGAGTGAAGCCTGACCACTCTGGCAGCCTCTGCCTCCTCAAGAGCTGCAGAAAGAGTCTAGAGCTCCTGCCCTGCATGGGAAACTTCTCAAATTGTTGACACTCTCCCGTGTCATTCTAGGAGCTTCTTAATAAGATAAACAATGAAGAACTAACAATTATGGCAATGGCAGGGTTCAGTCATCAACATACACATTTTCTGTATTTTCATATTTACCCAACAGCAGTGGTCACCAGGGGCAGGTTTAGGCTTTAGGCTATCTCTTTCTAAATATGTACAAAGTCCCCCCCCGAATATTAAAAACGATCCCACATGAGACAATATTCTATCAGTTTACCAAATTGATCAGCAAAATTCTGATTATTTATGGCATCAATTGTGTTTGAAAATCTTCCCCAAACCTCCAGTGCTTAATCAGCCTTTTTGATCTAAAAGCTGAGTGGTAATTCTCACTATGGCTTCTCTTCTTACACATTTTCCAGCACTTTCCGTCCCTCACTAAGGTGAAAGTATTGAGGAAATAGTCTTTTTTGTGGCATTTTGGCAGTAGTAGTCACTATTGGAACAGCAGTGTGCATAAAGAGTAAAAACTCTAGCGAAAAGCTAGCTGTACTTTGTGAATATCTAAAAATAAAGTCTTTTTTTTCAGGTGAAATGATGATTGTCTTCATAAAACGACTTGTCCTTTCTAATTTCAAAATCATGTGGTGGCTTGGCTAGAAGAAGACAGAGACACTATAACATTTCTTGAGAATTTAATGTTGATACACATTTTAAGTTTATGCATATGTCAGAATGTGTGAAAAAGCATGATCTTTGTAATGAGCCTACGAACTAAAACTTCAGTCTGGTTCAAGTAAATGAAGTATTTTAGTAGAGTTAATTCCAATTGTAAATCATCTAGAATAGAATATGCCAAAATCATTAGAATGGCTGAAAAGTCAGGAAAATATTAAAAACAAGAAAAGGTGATTTTTTTCTCTCTATGAATTCAGATTTTTGAATATTCTTCTTTAAATTTTGAAGAGTTTCTCTTCAGATGAAAACTGGAACTCTCACATAGTCACACAAGTTCAGAATTAAGAGCTTTCAAAGACATGGCCATAGTAAAATTAGAAGAGATAAAACATTGCATATTCTTTGTAGCCAGGTAAATGCATACCTAAGACTTTACAGGATGGAGACCTGCCTCTGACTAACTATGACTCAGTCTGTACTGAACCAGTGAAGGAGTGGAGACAACAAATTTGTTGTGAGTGGTGGTTGGTCTGGAATGGGGAGCAATCTGTCCAAGCTCATGTGAAGCTGAGACATAGGATTTATTAGCTGAAATGTAGCAGATGGTGGGACTCCATCTGCAAAAGCACTGTATTATTTGATCTTTCTAATCTGCTTCAAGACAACTCTATGTACCACACTGTGGTCATGTATACATGTTCTGTGTGACTCAAATATAGAGTTTTCCCCAATACTGGACACCTTTCACAACACTGGTCATTTCTAAGATTCAGCTGAACAGCGTGCAGAGCCATCTTATCTTGACTAAGCTTTTGCCAAGAAAGATTGGACCCGTTTATCCCTAAGGTCCCTTCCAACCTGGTGCTTCATGAGTCTGTGACAGTCGAATTTCAGATGTAGTGCCTGAAATGTTTTCAGTGTTTAATTCTGAAATATTTTGTTTGTGAATATAATTTTTCTGTTTCATTTAGCAAAGAGAGCTTCCTGCAAAACAACATCAGAAGAGGGTGAAAGCAGTTTCAGGTCTGAGAATCCCCATAAAAGGAAGACTTGAAAATGAGAATGGAAGAAGGGTAAGTGAGGAAGGTACTCTAAAAATAGAAATGGAGATAAAGGTACTGAGACCTGAGTGCCAATATAGATTTAAAAGTCCAGAACGCAGATGAGGGGAAATTCAAAAGTGTCTATTCAATTATGTCAACAACTATTGAAAAAAAAAATCAATTAATCTATATAACAAAAGCTGTGACACAAATCAGAAATGCTGAGGTAACTATAATAGCAACATAAATGGTCATCAAGAGTCTTACTATTAAATACATTGGTTAACATTACTGCTATTTATTGTGCTTACTGTGTTACAGCTATACCAAAGAATTTAATATCTGTGTGTGAAGATAAGAGACATTCAGTCAACAGATGGGAAGGGCACCAGCAAACAGTAAATGCTGGTCAGTATGGCAGGCACCACTCAAGACGTGGGCTACTTCACCTTTGTGACTAACATTTTATAGGTGTCACAGAGGAAAATTTTGCAAGTGATTAACCAATGAATTTTGCGGGTATTTATGGGTGGGTTACAGGGCAAGTGAGAACTGGATGCTTGGCTGTGCTAGATGGACAGGCTCTATGAGGGGATGACTGCATGTGCAGTAGGAAGGGGACATCTGTGCACTATGCAGTTGGAGAGGACAGTGCCAGACAGGTTTTCACTGGCACTTTCGAAGACTTACAACCCCCAGCCAGTGCAGCCAACGCATCTCAAATGTACAACAGCACCAGGAGAACTTCTCAGGTTAGCCCATGTGATTAGTCCTCAGCCTGAACACCCCTGTTAACTACATTGACAGCTTCTTGCTGATAAACAGCACTTACATCAACACAACCCCACTAATTTTGCAATCACACAGGGTTATCTCTGTGAACATCACTTTATTTTTTTATTGCATTGCTGTTCCCTGCCCCTCTCCATGAGCTGCACTTGCAGGAGAGTTGCTGTGTCCTTGTGGGAGTGTAAGGAGCCAGAGGTTTCATAGGAATCACTAGAGCAGATGGATTCATTTCTTCCATTCAGGTGGATTGCAATTTCTTCCAATAGCAATGTAAATATATAATGAAAACTTATAGTTTCATAGTGTGGGGACTATCAAAAGGCTTGGGCTAAAACCAGGAGAAGAGCCTGACTTAACCGAGAAGCATGCTTGGAGGCAAAAGGTATTTTCTCTTCCGTTATACTCCCCTGCTGGTCTGTAGCCCTTTTGCATATTTCCCTATTCTTTCAAGCTAAATATTTTCTTTCTTGATGTTCCTTTCAGGATTTTTTCTCCCCAGGAAACCACTAGGCCTTCCCATTCCCTCCATCAAGGTACCAGCCTCAAGTTCCCTACTGCCACCTCTGCTGACAGTGTCCCCTCCCTGTCCCTCTATGCTGCCTGCTCTGGGGGGTGTCTGGCTGTTAACCTCTCACCATAACCTACATTCCTATGGGCTCTCACCCTGCAGGGCAGCTTGGGAACCTGTAAGCACCAGCTAGTGATATTTGGACAGGCTGGGAAGATGTCGAGTGTGAAGAATGTTAAGTACAGTGCAGGAGTGTATGCACAGTATGGATGCACAGCCCTCAAAAAAAGAAGTCTCCCAACAGATTTTTGTAAATTTACCTTCAACATTTAAAAAAAATCGTAGTGGCAAGGGTCAAAATAGTTGACAGTGAAGATATAATAACTGTTCTTATTGTTTGATTCTAAAGCTATTGAACTTCTAATGAAATTAGAAAATGCTTTCAGCTGAAAGCTCCCTTTATCTGTGATTTTAGTAGGGACACATTGTACACTTCAGTTTTTTTCCATTCATTTGCTCCCTGATAAGAAGTATGCTATTACTCTCTAGTGGTGCTGTCTTCAGGGACTATTTCTGTCCGGCACTTGGGAGAATGCATTATGAGATGTCAGCATGTGTGAGCAGAGATAGTATGGCTTGTCATGTACCGATAGGCCATATTCTGCTGTAAAATGATGGCTTTGTCTTTTATCACTGTCACAGTCTTACTTAACAAGCTGTGACTCTGTGGTTCATCACAAAGAAAACTGTCATCCCTAGATACGTGCCTTGAATGTCCTTTCATCTTCCATGCAGGTAGGATCTGCCGTGTGACATCAAGCAGAACAGTAACTCCAGATGGACTCTGGTAGTGCAGCAGTATATTAACAAAGGGCTTCACTGGCACAAATCCAGTTTTTGCACCTTAGATTAGATTACAGGGATAAGGAAAACATATGCAAGCTTTTAAACGGAGCAAGACCTGGTAATATGTCATAAATATAATTAGAAAAGGAAATGTTAGTAATCCATCGTGTTTAAGTGATAATTTATTTATCACTGTGTTATTCTAAGTAACAGATAAATCAATTAGGGTTCCTTTAGAAAGCAAATAAATAGTGTTGGTTCAATGGGGTGATGACAGATGAAGTGTTTTGAGGAACCCGTAAGTTCTGTAGATAGATTTCTCCACATAATTATGTTTAGGATGAAATTTGGAAATCACTGGCCTTCACTAAAGACTGTGATGCTGCTAGCAATTTCTCTGGCTCTTAGCAGTTCTGTTCATAAGGTCACTGAACAAAGAAACAGTGTCCGTTGCTAGGATCAGAGACAGACACCTAAGGAGAAAAGCCTTCAGCATTTCCAGAGGGCACATACATTAAATAGTTACACAGGGTGTTTAGTGAGTGCTTTGCACCAGAGCCTGCAGGTCAGAATTTTTCTGGCAGAGGAAAATGGACGTATTCCGCTCACTTCAGCATTTTGTATGGCCATGGGACATATTATACTGCCTGTTGTGATTCTGCAGATCAGATTAAACTACTTTGTGGACATTAAAGTATGAATATTTCATGTGAGCTTTTACAGGGCTGACTTTAAACTAAGATGCTGAAGTACTTCTCCATATTCCTCTTTCCTGGGATTTTGTATTTTAAAACCAATCCTCCCTTGCACAAAGTTGTTCTTCCGTGTGACTGCTTTTTAATTGTGTAAGTGGGAAAGCCAGGTATATTAACTCTTATGAGGTACAAGCTTCCAATCCCGGTGCAGCAAAGGAAGAAGAAAGAGCTGTCTGTCAGTCAACAAAAGTGTCTTCTGAGGGTGTAAAATTACAGGGAGGGGAAACAGAGTAGTTTCTCCATTGATGGAAAATTGCAGCATTCACATATAATAGTGCTGCGAGGATTTGAGGGATGCCAAGGAAACCTGTGTGGATGTGTTACCAGTAAAAGTGCCTGTCTGCCTGGTGCTTAAAAATAGAAAACAGGGTGTTGAGTACATAGAAATTGATGTTGAAAAATTTCTGACCTCTTTATTTTGAAAAAGTGTCATCTCACTCTGCCTGACTCTGGGTGTTCTCACCCCATCAGTACTCAAAGACTTGAAACAAATTATAACTCCCTGGAAATGAGGTTATGGATAATCTCTGCTTGGATAGTGTTTCTCCATTGATTCTGGGTGCAAGCTTTCTGCCAGTGGTAACTTTTAGCTGTACTGAAAATTGGTACCACTTAGGCACAAGTATAGGTCGTGCAGATCGTTTGGACTTCTTACCTGGGAGGAAGAGAAATCAAGCCACTGCTTTTGTTTCACTTTAAAATCTATGCTTAGGTGAGTGTGAATGGGCAGTGTGTTAATCTTTCCTGTTGCTGGTATTTTGCCAGAGGGATAACCAGTTCCAAGGGTCCCATTAAAATTGCTTTGTGCTTAAGTTAAAACCTACTGTAAATTCTGGGCTTCTCTGCCTCTCCCTGTCCCAAAAGCCTGTGTTACGTGTGTGCACTAACAGACTCTGAGACTGAGCCCAAAATCATCTCTAGGAAAATGACATATATGCTGAGCTTAGGTAGCATGAAGAATAAGGTTTTTCAATTGCCTGATGGTAAGATTAATTTATCATGGCAGTTTCGTCCTCTTGGGCCTTTCTACTTACTAATGGTTCTAGCCCTTGGACTTACCTCTTATCAAAAATAGATTTGGTTTTCATTCTGAATGTAATATGTCTCCCATGGACATTACAGTAATGAAAGTATATGGTGGCGAAAGTCCCATTGCAATGACCAAAGGCTGAAATCTCTTGTGTCTCCCTGATAAAAGGCTCAGGTAATGCTCACTGAAGATTTTGTTTTCATCTTTTACTGTTTGACCACTGTGGAAGTTGAACACTTTATGTTGTGAGTGAGTTGTGTAGCCAAAACTTTCTGATATGAAAATCTGCTACTACGTGCCAGTTATATATGCCTGGGATAGAGTTAATTTTCTCAACAGTATGTAGCATGGGGCTATGTTTTGGATTTTTGTGGAAACAGTATTGGTAATTCTGGACTATTTTCATTATTGCTGAGCCTTTTCTGCTCCTCACACAGTCAAGGCCTTTTCTGCTCCTCAATTGGCCCTACCAGTGGGGAGAATGGGAGTGCACAAGGAGCTGAGAGGGGACACAGCTGGGAGAGCTGCCCCTAGCTGACCACAGGGATATCCCACACCCTATGGTGTCACGCTCAGCATGCAAAGCTGAGGGAAGAAGGAGAAAGGGGGGATGTTTGGAGTGACAGTGTTTGTCTTCCCTTGTAAGTCACCACTACGTGTGGTGGAGCCCTGGCTGTCCTGGAGATGGCTGAGCACCTGCCTGCCCGTGGGAGCTGGTGGATGAGTGCCTTGTTTGGCTTTGCTTGTGTGAGTGGCTTTTCCTTTACCTACTGAACTGCCTTTTCCTCAACGCACAAGTTTTCTCCCTTTTACCCTTCTGGGAATGAGTGAGTTCCTGTGTGGAGCTTAATTGCCAGCTGGAGTTAAACCATGACAGACCTCATAAGGTTGGGCCACTAGTGAATTTTGCAACACAAAAGTTAGATCATGGAATCATGGAGTCGTTAAGGTTGGAAAAGACCTTTAAGATCAGTAAGTCCAACCATCAAAGTTAAATACTCATCTTCCCTTCCCACCGCGGAGAAAGACGTGTAATCCACAGAATGCAGCATAGCAAAGAGGAGACCATTTGATGGAGTTCATAGAAAGGAGAGGTAAGACTTAACTCTTTCTCAGAAGATTAATAGGGTTACTGATGCACTCCTATCCCCAAGTTTTCTCCTGGAAGGAGACATTCAGCCCTTTTCCTAAGCAGCAGCAAAGCTTTTCAAACCAGCTGGTGGTACTGCAGCCCATTTCTGTAATAACTCAGTGAGATTCTAATCATTGGGGCACTTGCTATGCCTGCTAATTGTTGTGTTTCCTTTTTCCGCCTCAGAGTAGATTGCATTCTGTGTGCACAAGTATACAATTGACAAAATGTTAGTGCTGTTGTAATAAATCTTGTATGTGTGCATTCACACTCATTTAATCTATCTGATTCAATATTGCGCGCACATTCTATCATTCACTGGGTATTTTTGGAGTAAAAAAGGGTGTGCAAAATATCAGTTATCATTTTTCTCCCATCCTTTTCATGTGTTGCAGTAAGTCAGTGTACATAATGGCTTTAGACTATGATAATTCAGGCAGAAGAATGTTCATTTTGATCTTTCATAAGTTATGACTCTTAAATGATGAAAATATGTCCTCGTATTATAAGAATACTTCCTGAAAGTGTTGGTCTATAATGTCATTTGCCATACTTTTCTTTGCTTTTGATTTGATCTAAATGTCTGCTTTATTCTGTAAGTATGAACTAAAATTATAAACTGCTTTGTCTTTAGAAAACAGACCTTTATACCTTTATATGCAAATTTTTCATCTCAACACATTATGTAATAGCTCAAATGAGAGCACAAAACAACACAAAAACAGCTGGTGGGGAACTTTATTCAACATTAGTCACTTTCAAGCCTGAACCACTGTTCAGTGTAATGTGCATGGCTTAATGCATCATATGTCTTTACTAATTTTAGCTGATTGTGCAAAAAGGTCTTTGTAGGGACACCAGTGGACAGCTTCTGTTATGGAGTCATGCTGAAGCTAAAGGTTTACCTACATTTGCTGCATAATGTAGCCAAGGTTATTTTTACTTCCCATTTTGTTTT
>VZRS01001980.1:289277-332508 GCA_013398055.1 Ifrita kowaldi
CTCTTGTGTCTCCCTGATAAAAGGCTCAGGTAATGCTCACTGAAGATTTTGTTTTCATCTTTTACTGTTTGACCACTGTGGAAGTTGAACACTTTATGTTGTGAGTGAGTTGTGTAGCCAAAACTTTCTGATATGAAAATCTGCTACTACGTGCCAGTTATATATGCCTGGGATAGAGTTAATTTTCTCAACAGTATGTAGCATGGGGCTATGTTTTGGATTTTTGTGGAAACAGTATTGGTAATTCTGGACTATTTTCATTATTGCTGAGCCTTTTCTGCTCCTCACACAGTCAAGGCCTTTTCTGCTCCTCAATTGGCCCTACCAGTGGGGAGAATGGGAGTGCACAAGGAGCTGAGAGGGGACACAGCTGGGAGAGCTGCCCCTAGCTGACCACAGGGATATACCCCACCCTATGGTGTCACGCTCAGCATGCAAAGCTGAGGGAAGAAGGAGAAAGGGGGGATGTTTGGAGTGACAGTGTTTGTCTTCCCTTGTAAGTCACCACTACGTGTGGTGGAGCCCTGGCTGTCCTGGAGATGGCTGAGCACCTGCCTGCCCGTGGGAGCTGGTGGATGAGTGCCTTGTTTGGCTTTGCTTGTGTGAGTGGCTTTTCCTTTACCTACTGAACTGCCTTTTCCTCAACGCACAAGTTTTCTCCCTTTTACCCTTCTGGGAATGAGTGAGTTCCTGTGTGGAGCTTAATTGCCAGCTGGAGTTAAACCATGACAGACCTCATAAGGTTGGGCCACTAGTGAATTTTGCAACACAAAAGTTAGATCATGGAATCATGGAGTCGTTAAGGTTGGAAAAGACCTTTAAGATCAGTAAGTCCAACCATCAAAGTTAAATACTCATCTTCCCTTCCCACCGCGGAGAAAGACGTGTAATCCACAGAATGCAGCATAGCAAAGAGGAGACCATTTGATGGAGTTCATAGAAAGGAGAGGTAAGACTTAACTCTTTCTCAGAAGATTAATAGGGTTACTGATGCACTCCTATCCCCAAGTTTTCTCCTGGAAGGAGACATTCAGCCCTTTTCCTAAGCAGCAGCAAAGCTTTTCAAACCAGCTGGTGGTACTGCAGCCCATTTCTGTAATAACTCAGTGAGATTCTAATCATTGGGGCACTTGCTATGCCTGCTAATTGTTGTGTTTCCTTTTTCCGCCTCAGAGTAGATTGCATTCTGTGTGCACAAGTATACAATTGACAAAATGTTAGTGCTGTTGTAATAAATCTTGTATGTGTGCATTCACACTCATTTAATCTATCTGATTCAATATTGCGCGCACATTCTATCATTCACTGGGTATTTTTTGAGTAAAAAATGGTGTGCAAAATATCAGTTATCATTTTTCTCCCATCCTTTTCATGTGTTGCAGTAAGTCAGTGTACATAATGGCTTTAGACTATGATAATTCAGGCAGAAGAATGTTCATTTTGATCTTTCATAAGTTATGACTCTTAAATGATGAAAATATGTCCTCGTATTATAAGAATACTTCCTGAAAGTGTTGGTCTATAATGTCATTTGCCATACTTTTCTTTGCTTTTGATTTGATCTAAATGTCTGCTTTATTCTGTAAGTATGAACTAAAATTATAAACTGCTTTGTCTTTAGAAAACAGACCTTTATACCTTTATATGCAAATTTTTCATCTCAACACATTATGTAATAGCTCAAATGAGAGCACAAAACAACACAAAAACAGCTGGTGGGGAACTTTATTCAACATTAGTCACTTTCAAGCCTGAACCACTGTTCAGTGTAATGTGCATGGCTTAATGCATCATATGTCTTTACTAATTTTAGCTGATTGTGCAAAAAGGTCTTTGTAGGGACACCAGTGGACAGCTTCTGTTATGGAGTCATGCTGAAGCTAAAGGTTTACCTACATTTGCTGCATAATGTAGCCAAGGTTATTTTTACTTCCCATTTTGTTTTCAAAAAGTGATGCTAAAAACATTTGGGTGGAAAAATGGAGAACTGGTTTATATTCACGAAATGTCTATGCAAGTAAAAGAATAGGAGAAGAGTATTATTCTCTTGGTTAGCATTCTGAATATAGATACTAGCATCAGTTTCTGAGTTTTTGGGCTTTTGGAGTTTGAATGAACAAGCATCAAGAGATTTGGAGTTGCAATTAGAGTTTTCTTCTGTACTGTGCCCTTTCTGAGACCATTTATGTCTCTGCTAATGCTGCTTTTATGATTACTTTGCAATTTAAAGGTTACCAAATAGGGAGTTGCTAAAAATTTTGGCAAAGCTACTTTGAAGTATTGTTTAAATGATCAAGAAAACACCTTGCTGTTCATTCTTAATAACGTTAATTTCATGTTGCTTTTAATGGAATTCCAGGACAACTAGAACTAAACATGAATACAGCAATGTGTAAACTATAGTTTAGAAAGGAAAATATGTATTTTATTAAAAAGGTGAAGCCTTGAATGGAATTATATGTAACAAATGTAATTAAAAGTACTGGTTAAGTATATAAAATGACATGTATTTATTTGGGATGAGAAAGGTCATTTCAGGAAAATAGAGTCATCTGAGTAACTTACTTTCTCCAAATGCCTGCAGGATGACTATTGATATATTTTAAATTACATCAGTAACCATGACTTCCATGAGAAATTCTGTCTCAATTTAATTATTACAGCATCCTCTACACTTTGTTCTGGCCATAGATCCAACTGGGTCCCGGCAACAGGTCCTGAACAAGGGACATGGGACAGATCTGCAGAGGTGTTGCAGTTATAATCGTTCGCTCTCCTGGTTGCTACAAGTTTTTGTCGGGCAGGTGTCTTGCAGAAATGTACCCCATGCTATACTGGGTGTGTTTTGAGGGTTCACACTACTTTTCAGCTGAATTTCCAGCTACTCTTCATATGCTGAAAGGCCTGAGAGTGCACTAGGTATCTCTGCTCTGCACTTTATGTGTTTTCTCAGACTGTAACGTCCCTGAGAGACCATCTTTTCCTGTGTTTATTCATTCCCTAGGGTAATAAAAACCCCATGACTCAGCTGGGGTTTGTAGACACAAGTACACAAGTAAATAAAACCTGTCATATACAAATGCTGAACACAAAATAACGATGTCCTCGGGATACTGATCCATTTAGTTGAGTGAATATTAATGATTAAAATTCATTTATAATTTATATGTTTACTGCCATTTTGTTTTTATATAACTATTATATAAATATCTATTAAAATATCATTCTTTTTAAACAGAAGACAGTTTGGGGTCAGTGCAAACAAAATAAAACTGTGCTGCACATTTCTTAAAACCAACAGGTAAAGGTAAGTAGTAAAGTTCTTGCTTCCAAAAATAACATTTTTTACAGCACAGCAGTGAAAATTCATTTCAAGTAAAGGTAAGGAGTAAAATTTTGTGTTCCAAAAATAACTTTTTGTTACAGCTCAACAGTGAAAAACCAATTCAAAGTGCTGATGGACCAGTCCTCTTCTGGTTGCTCTGCTCTTTAGCAGGCTGCCCATTATCTGAATAATAGAGAAGGCTGCTGCTTCCAGACTGGGAGCAGCTCCTGCAGAGCAATATCTGAGCCCTGTTTCCCTACTCATCCCAGCACAGGGAGACCTACCAGCAGTGGGGCAAAGCACAGAGCCAGCTTGGGAGAACCATGGTTACTCGCCAGACTCCCAGCTCTGGGAAGCCCACACTGCCTGGCCTGCCCATCTCTGCACCCACTGCCTGCTTTTCCTGCATCCAAGTCATCCTCCTCTCCTCGTCCCTGATCATGGAGAACTGAGGAACTTATTTGGTATTGATTGGACTGATTTATTTGGTTTCCAGAAATTATTCCATAGCACTTGTGAAAGCTTGGCAAAACTTATGGCTTTTATAAAATATGTGGAGATTAACCTGCTTTGCACATAATGACAACAAGGTAATTGCTGAGGCATGACTTTGGTGTGTTTTGTTTTCCGTTTTTATTCAAACACTCAGAGATATTGGCTTATTTACTTGTTCTCTACTTTCTATGATCATAAGGAGTTTATTCTACCAAAGAAAATAACTTCCTTCAACCTCCAAACCTGCATCTTATTAATAAGACCATATAAATAATTTTGGCATTTTCCCTTCCTGTACATGAAACGCCTTGTTGTAAAGCCTACATGAGCTATACGTTTCCCCCTGTTCTTCACATGATTTTCAAACAAGCTGAGCTGCCCTGGAAAATAGGTCAAGGCTGTGCTCAGTGCTGTGCCTCTGCTCAGGTGTTAGTCTTCGCAGGGTGCTGATCTGCAGAGCCAGCCTGGTTTAAACAGGAGGTGAAGGACATGGACCTTATTAGCTGTAACCCCAGTGCCAAAATATTTCTGTATGTGTCTTGGGCAGAGGCAAGGCAACCTCCAGAGAAAGCATGGGCAAAGGTTTCTGTTTTGTCATGTAAGTAATCAGTAAATGGGCCAGCCCTCCTGCATAGCTAGACCTCCTGTAGATGAGGATCTACGTCTGTAGATCTTCTCCTGTGAGTCTTTAATGTACAAATTCAGTTTTTGGCAACTAATTTCTTAATGATGTTTCTATTGAATATTTTGAGAAGTTAAAAATTCTTTTCCCATTTTTCCTGCCTGTTTCTTATTTAAGCTCCAGAACACAGAAGATTTGTATAAAATTTTGTACCTTGCTTGGACTGAAATGCTTTAATACTTCTACAAGTGGCAAAACTGTATTGTTTTTCCTTTCAAGGCATTCTAATATACTCAAGGTTTCTGTGGAAGGAAGTGAAGAAATCTCTTGAAATAAAAAGAAAATAAATGTTTCATTTTCAAAACAATGAAGCTATCTCTCTCCTTTTGGAGAGATGGAATTTTTATTTTTCATTTTATGGTTGCAATTTTGTTGTTCTGCTCTAAGGAAAGGCTGAAGTGGTGCTGGAGAGCAGCTGCTGTATGTCCAAGAGCAGCCTGGGGCTGAGGGCTCCCTTTGCAGGGAGTGCATGGGAAAGATGAAGCCAGAGTCCCAGGTGTGGTGGAGAGGAATCCACCTGGAGCCATGGCAAGACTTGCTTAGATCCCAACAGTCACTGGAGCTGGATGAAACATGGTTGAGAGGCGAGGAGTGTCAGACAGGTGTTTGTTGTCATTGCTCAATAGTTCCTTTTTCTAAAGATGAAGTCATTTTTAGAGCTCCTACTCTGAAGAACCTGATTCCTTGGTTTCTTTAATTGATTTTAAGCCTCTTGATCTTATTGGGGAGCTCCTTATAAAGTAGATCAAGACAGATACTTTGCAACCACTGATAAACTTTTGATCCTCTCATCTGTCTGTAAAAACTGTATAGGAGTAAATTTGGTTTTTTACATCTTTGTAGCTGTGAATAAGTACTATGTCTTTTGTTTCAAAAACTGGGAGCATTTCAAAATCCTGTCTTACTGGGGATATTTTACAGGTGAAAAAAATCTGATGAATACTACATAGTACTGCCTGATGGACCTGCATGAGGTAAGAGTCAAGGATTATATCTATGCTTGAGACAAACTATTTTGATTTCTGTCTCACATCATGATGACTTTGTGACTTGAGCAAAAGAAAAGCAGTGTGTGTGTCTTGTTACTATAACCAACTTAATAAATACTCTATATGATCTGTAGAAAGTTCTTCCAGGTTTTTTGCAGTTTCTGGAACTGTAGAGAGTGCATAAGGAATACTTCAAACGCTGAGTGCGAATTTGTTCATGCTATTTTAACTTCAGATCGTTGTTTTAGCAGAGTTCTGTGGGTTTATAGAATAAGAGGAAAATTGGCTCAGGGAAGTAAAAAATAGGAAAGAAAGTAAGGGAAAAACAAAAATCACAGATGGATGATACTATAAATGGATGAAACTGTAAGTAATGAAGAACACAATTGCTAGCTATTTACAGACTTACTTAAAATCAATAGAGGACAATGACACTTCAATACAGACAAATATAGAACAAGGATGGCTTTTCAGAGATATGCACTTGGCAGTGATTGTTTGAAATGGGGAGGGGGAGAAATAAAAGTTATAAGTATGCTGGGACAGATACAGGACTGGAGTAGGTGGGCAAGGTACAGCTTTTCCTGGTTATTCAGCTTCCTCGCAGTAAACACACTTCAAAAACAACATATTCAGACTCAGCTACCTGCTACAAGCCACCAAGCATCTATTAAAGGAAGGAAGAATTAAAAAATAACACTGTGTGGAAAAACAGCAGCTGAACTTGTTTAAATTAGGACCCTTATTTCTGCTTGGATTTTCTGATGGAGGTAGTTTGCCCTGCAGTGTGAACTGTTGTTTACACTTGTCTAAATCGGGCCTAATCTCAGCCTTAGATTGTGGGTCTCTGGCTTTAGTGGAGGAAAAGAGAGGCTGAAAGTCTGGTTTACTGATCTTGTTGTGGATTGCGGCAGTTAGAATTATCCTGGTGGTACAGGCTTTAAGAGATGCATTGCAGAAGCAAGAATAAAGTGTCACATTTAATACCTCTCCCACCTGACAGCCCCAAAGCTCTGGCTTTCCTTATAAACTCATGGCATGCTGGGGTAACAGCAGTTCTACTGTCTTTTCAGTTTTTCATCTTGCTGTGTTCCTGCTTTAAAAACGTGACAAAAATCTTCATTTGTCCCTCTCTTTACTCTGGTACCCAGCAATAAGGGCTGATAAATGCTGCCAATTTCATGGAATAGTGTTTTATACTCACTCTATATGAGTGAGAAAGATCACACAAGATCATGGTTACTGGAGGGAAGGTCAATATCTGAAAGGATTGTAAAAGGAAAAACTGAAAGAGTAAGAAGTAATGCATTTAGGAGACAGAAACAATAAATTATGTGTGCACACACTGTCTAGAACAACTTTCTGCTGTTGCAGCAGCTGAGCTCAGCAGGATGAAAGCTGCTTTCCATCTCCAAGTCCAAACTCACAGAGCACGGAGACTGCTTTCCCTTTCCTCCCCATCAACACACTGCAGTAGGACACAGATAGTCCCTGCATTTTTCAGAGCCTCATTTTCAGGAGATGACCAAGTGATTAATTTAAAAAATATATTTTACCCTGTGTTTACATTTATGGGTGGGAATACCTACAGTCATCTTGTTTCTATTTCATCTGACATCATGATTTAGTGGGGTTCTGGCAATGAACAGTGTTTTGTTTTGTCCTATTATCTCTACTTTGTAGTCAGGTCCAGCTATTTCATGACTGGAGAGACTGGGTTTGGAGAAGAGGAGCCCATGAGCTGTGCAGTGCTCTGTTCCCTTGAACTCTTCTTCTTGAAGGAAAGGGTGCTCAGCCATTCACTGGAGTTTATTATTATTATTATTATTACTCTCAGAAGCCTTCAAACATTAAGAATATGTTACTGTCAATATACTAAGATAATTTTTGAAAACTCTGACTTTCCAGTAGATTCAGGCTATTCATTACCATTAACTGAACTGCACTGTGGAGCCCAACTCCTAAAGTATTGCTGTGTGTCTTCTAAACTGCCACTGAAATTCCATCCTGCAAAAGTATGGAACAATTTCTAACATTGCCTGGTGGATTTGAAAGGCAAATCTATACAGGAAATATTAGTTTAAAATTACCACAAGTATACGTCAGACTTCATTCTTATAAGAGATCAGCAAATCTGTCCACATGGGTCAGTTGTATCTTTATAATATCAAGGTCAAAGGACTGAGCATTTTAAGTCCCCATGGTATAAACTTGAGTATATGTGGATACCAAAATGTATCAAGGGCATCTGACAATTGAATATCTCTACAGAAAAAAACATGTTTGTACAGATAAAAATATCTCTCCAGGAGAGCACCTGGAAAAGAACTCAGGGATCAGTTAGATCACATACACTCCCTTGAGAGGTCTAAGCAACTATAGAAGGAATTTGGATTCAGTGGTCTGTCCTTGAGGTTTCTCTGGTGATTTCTCCCAAAGCACTGGTGTTGTGTGGCCCCTATGCCAAAAATAATGTATCAGGATGTAAGAGAGCTTGTCTCACGGCAGTCATCAAGACAAACTCTTTTAGAGAAGAGGGGGGGCAACGCCTACTGTAACTGGCAGCCCAAGCAAGCAGTAAGCAGTGACTTAGAAGAAGCAAGCGAAAGAGTGCCACAAGACCCATAGGCTGTCCAATTCAGCATCTGGGTCTAGTAGCTAAAAAAAAAATCACAGACTCAGTTGAGGGTAATCAACAAATAATAAAAAGAAAACTTGTTTCAGCTGACTGAAATTTCTGCCAGTTCTCAGTGTCCATTAGCAGTATAAATAGTGCACAGACTGATAGGAGCCATCACAAATATATATTCTCTCCCACTGGGAGGTTTAGTAAGTATTGGTAGCACTTAAAAATGGCTATAATGTTTATTGATTTAAGACTTTGAGATTCTACTGAGGGATAATCTGAGGGTTTCATAATGTAAACTATATGGTTGCCTATATATAGCTTTAAAATACAGGGTCACTGCTGTAAATCTAAATGCATTATTTGTGTATATATCTTTGAGGTAGATTTTAATGCCTAATGTAGTTAGGATTGTGTAGGTTTTCTGTATTCTTTTGTGGGATAAAACTACTGTTCACTTTTAAGTTTATTTTCTTCCAAGTTTGTATATAACCCACCACCTGCACATTAAAAAAAAGAATGAGTCCCAGGTTTGAAATTTAAGGTTATCTTTGTAATTCTGTAGCCAAACTGGCATTTGGATAGTATACAATGAGTAATACTCAGCCCACAGTTGAACTGAAAGAAATGGTGAACAGTGATGACCTGAATAAAGTACTTTGTACTGTAAAAACTGTTGTAAAACCACTTGCTCAGTTAGAGACTGTATCATAAAGAGAAGCACAAGAATTAAGGTTATGTTGGTAACTTCAGGTTTACCAACCTCTCCTTTGGGTCACTGTGGCTCAATATACCTCAGCCTCAATATTCTTTATTCTGTGTTTGAGTAAATTAATATGTCGCTATAAATTCACCTATATTTTATATGGAAATCCATGGCAAGGTTAATATAGTGTATAATTATTATTACAATGAAATTGTTGAGAGTTTTTTAGTATGTAAAATGCTGTCACTTGAAAAATGAAGTAGTTACTGTTCCCATAGCTGCCAGGAAAAATTCAGTTCCAGTGTGAACAAATGAGCTATACTACTGTGTCACCTGATGTGGCCACACATGCTGGGTAGCTGATGAGAGGACTGGTGGAGAGCTCAGCTCTCTACTCTCATGTCTCAGCAAATCTGTACGAGGTAATCTTAGGCCTTTCCTGTTGTTCATATGACCTGCTTTTATCTTCAGCTACACCCAGCGGCCCTCGCTAAAATCCATTATAGCACTGCGGATCTGTCTGATCACAGACTGTATGGGCTGAGAGACCTAATTAGTCACCTAAGGTTGCATTCTCTTTGTTACTCCACAAAAATGAAATTGATGGGAAACATATGTAGCCTCAAAATAGGAATAATATTAGTTTTTTTAGAATAAAATAATGGTAATTCTAAAATAAGGAAAAATATACGTTGCAAAAAGTTGCAAAAATACCCTAATTTACTGTAATGGGAGAAATTCCTCAGAGCTGCACCTGTGTGTTTGTGGCAGTTCTTGTCTAGGAGGTGGAATGATCTATCTTCACCAGAACTTTAAAAACCTCTCTCAAATGCTTCTGTGCTTTTCTGTCTTACCAGTGTTGTGAGGTGGCAAACAGCAAGGCAGTGCTGTTCATAGCTGCTCGATTGCAAACTTCCTACAAACTTGTAGCAGTGTACTAAGTCTCTAGAGCTTCAGGGCTTTTTCTTTCTTTTCCTCATAAGAGTTTAAATGAGTTACAGAGTCCTGGTGCACACATGGCCCTTTGCTGTAGCTCAGAGCAGGGATGTGGCTGTCTCTCCCAACTCACAGAAAAGTCCAAATTGCATCTCAGGCTGACTGCAAAGGGAGGACATAGAGCAGAATATTACAGTTAATAACACAAAGGGTATTTTTCCCTCTCTCATAAATATATCAGCTAAATGCTGTGACTGGGTGAGAGTGATGCTAGACTGGATCCAATTTGAATTAAAAATAGTTTTACTACTTCTAGACCTACTTGGATCTACTTCATTTTCTCCATTATGTGACTTGCAAAAATGTTTGCTGAGCTTCATCATATATCTCTTCTCAGGACACACATCCTTTCAGAGAATCCTGGCCCTGATCCTAGTTGCAGATGTTCAAGTGCTTGCCATTATACTGGGACTAGTTAGTGTTTAGGCAGAATTAAATTATGTTTGCTTTCTGAGTTGACAAACCCTTTAAGCATTTCGTGTTTTAAAATGCTTAACCAACATGGTAAACTTGTTGAATCTTAACACTGCAATGATTGCAAAGATCACACAGAATGTCTCGACAAATGGAACAGTGAGTAGCAGAAATACTGTTGAATTGAAATAATCAGTAGCTAATTGAAGTATGTTTCTGATTATAGAACAATTGAATAATTGCACCTCTTAGCTTTACCAAGAAGTTGCTGTCTGGAATAGGAGCAGTGATGTGCTGGAAGATGGTCTTCACATGAAGAAACAACCTGATTTCATTAATAGCGTGACTGTACTGCTAATTAGAGAAGAGTGAAAAAGGCATAAGTCAAGGAGGAATTTCCCAATCTAGATTAGGTTTAAGAGATCCATTAAGATAATTTCAGGGTCAGGGTTTGAAATCATACTGTTAATGCTGAAAACATAATTACTTTTAAATGACTTTATAGTCTGAAAAGGACATAGGCCTTTAAAACAAGATACAAATGGAGTTTAGGTACCTAATTAAAAATTATGAGAACTCTTGACTCATATTGTCTTGCCCATGCTGAAGTCTCTCTAAATTCATGATTTTCAGATCCCCATCCCACCCTCACGTAACTCAAAAATCTAGAAATGCTGCCTGGAAAGGGACTGGATGCTTCTCTGCTAGACAAATGCTAATACTCCCCAAACACTACTAGTTAAAAAGATGCCTTCAGACAACTGGGCCTATTGATCACAAAATTCAGCCCTGTCTCAACTCCTTTTTGCCTCAAAAGGGAGGAGAGGAAAAAAAATAACCCACCTGAAGCCCCAAACCCAGCCAACCAAGCAAAAAAATCACCATGGGAGAAATAAGGGAAGGATTTGCTCAGTAAATAGTCATATATGCCTAGTTCTACAAGTCTCCTCCTGAGTGAAGATATTTTGGTGGATTGTCTTCCTGGTGGGTTGTCAATCTAATTGAGTCGTCTTTCCACCAGAAGCTTTCTCCAAGCAGAAAACAGAAGACTTGGTCAGTTTATTTGGTACCTCCAGAAATTTGGAGCACCAGGGCAAATGGCTGCTTCTACACGTGAGTGGTTTGTGCTGGCTGGTGTGGATTCACTGTCCTCGTGTAATACAGTGTACTGAGTTGCCCTTCTAATGCAGGTGGTTGTCTCAGAAATCTTGAACAGCAATACACTACTCTCTCCATCAACTCTAGAAGGCAAGAAGTTGAAAGCAAAGATTTCAATACCTGATGAGTATACCTCTCTCACTAATTTTTGTTGGTTGGTTGGTTGACTTTTTGTTTGTTTTTTTCTAAGCTTTATTATACGGCATTCAAACCCTTCAAGATTTTAGGGAAAATCATTAAGAACTAGACATCTTTCCAAGTAAAGTCCTCAAACACATTGTCCTTAAAATTTCGAAGATGCAAACAAGAATATTCATTTAAGTTCTGAAAGACATTGGATTTTTCAGACTGGAGATTTGTGGTCCAGATAAGCTGATATTCTTCTCATATATGTTACTTATCTTTTTACAGATCTTTAGGGAAATAAAAAGACTTAATAGCACATTACCTCTCCAAAACTGGACTGGCAGTTATCTGATGACTTCCTTCTGACAAAGTTTCACTGGTTTTATAATGTAACTTTGTATCAGTCACTCTCAGAGTTAACTTGAAATAGCTCCTTTTATTTTTCTTCTGACATTAGGAACCAGTCTCTATCTTCAAAAAATAAGGGTTGATATCGTTTATGAGTCTTAAATTTGTCTATGAACTATAAATTCCTTGCTTATTTCAGCACCTATCCATTGTTTGATTCTAAAACCCCATAGGTTATGAGATTCCTTTGGAAATTAACTCCATGTATTTGCTTTATTTATTGATAAATAATGTAATGTTCCAAATGTGATAGATACCAATTTTCTGCAACATTAATTAACAGCAGTGCTGGTATTCAACATAGGAAAACTAAACCTTAGTGCTGTGTTCTGTTATTTAATGTAAATGCTATTGCTATTTTATGCGAGTGTACTTTTCCTAAATGGAATTGTAGTGGTCAAACCTCATAAGCTCCAAACACATTTACTGAGTCTCACCCTTACCCTCCTGCCCCTGGGACAGAAAGTCAAAGGAAAAAGTCAAGGATAAAACACCAAATGTGGAATGTAATCTCAGCTAAGAAACAGGAAGCAGAATGCTGGCAAAAACCAACGGTTTTCTTTTTATTCACTTTTGGTTATACAGAAGCCAGTAGAATATAAATCCTTGTCCATGCATACTGACTTGCATAATTGATGCAGTATGGATGATCTGTACAGAGCCTCTAAGAGTAACCTCTGATTTGTTTAAACATGTCAGCCTTGTTTATTTACTTTGACACAGCAGTCTGAGAGTTTAATGTCTGATGGGCTATGGACAACAGTAATACTCCTAAAAAAAAAAAAAAGTGTGTGTTTTCAGTTTTTGTATCAGAGTAGATAGAGAATGGAAAATAATAAAATACAAATTTAGAATTTCTCTTTTCTTTTGCTGTAATGGACAGCACTCAGTAATGGAACAGCTTTGAAAGTGGAGATGCTTTTAACCCATTGTCAAAGCCAATAGTGACTTCATCAGTGGTATTTACTCATCTGCTGTATAGCTAGGGCCTATGTAGCCTGGGACATGAATTGATCTCTTTCTGTCTCCATGCTCTTGACCAAGCCTCAATAGAGATTGCACAGGAAAGTAATCTCGGATGTTTTCCATCTTTGTGTTCTGAAAAGTGAGTGGCATTGATTTAATGGGTTGGGAAGGGTCCTTGAATCAGCAATATGGATGGAAAGTTTTGCCAGATTGATTTGGTATATTTTTGTGTTTCTTATGTTTCAAGTGAGATTTCAAGGGTGCTGGGGAGGAAAATACCTTTCTGTCAGAAAGATGAATATTATGTGGTTTGTTTTACTCTCTTTTTAAGAGAGAAAAAAACTTTTCTTAGGTGTGTGCACTTAACAACTTAAAGACGTGCACTCACATAAGTTTTAATCAAAGAACAATCATAAGAATGCAAAACTGATCTCTGGAAGCATCCTGTGCTGTTTTGATCTGGCCTTTAATTTTATGGGTGTCTGACACCAGCCAGGCCACAGGCAGGGTGGTGCCTGTGAAGGCAGCTGCTAAATGGTATTCTGTTTCCTCCCACGCTGTCCACCCTGTGCCGGCATTCTTTGTGAACTCAAACCCTGCTCTAGTGACTGGATTATTCAATACATTTTAAATAGTAGCTCCAAATCCCAGCTGATTCCACAGATAAAGTTAAATTTGCCTGAGGAACGTTCTGCAGCCTCTGGAACTCTGGTCCTTTCTCTGGTACCATTTTTTTTGCCCCAGTAACTTTCAGTTTTTTTGCACACAAGTGTCTTATCTGATATATCTCTTCTCATGCCTCCTGCTTTTTGCATTCTTGGTCTTTTCCTCCTTTTTTTCCCGAGGGCTAGCCTCAGTCTGTGTGCTGCACATCAATCTCAATTTTCCTTTTAATGGATTCCAATCCCATTTCTCTGTAGTCTCATCGTTTTTCCCCATTCTCTTGTCTTTTCTGTATCTGATTATAGCAATGGCTTACTGAGATCCATGGAGACACAGGGCATGTGCTCTTAAATTCCTACATCAGGCCTTAGTGTTTCAGGAGACATCTTCCATGGACAACTTCTACCAACACTGAAGAAATCGCTACAGAACAGGAGCAGAATTTATGAAGCTTTTTCTTATGAAATTTCAAGTCATTCTTCAAAATCTTGGAGACACCACAACATTTCTTGGGCAAGTACATCAAGTTGGGGGCTGGTGAATTAATTTTTTAAACACGGATAGAAGAGTTTACCTTGCTTTTTGAGGCAGGGAAATAATTTTGATATTTCTGCAGAGTACTTAGGATGGAAAATTCCAGTTCAGTCTACAGAAAAGCTTCCAAAGTTATGAGCAACTAAAACATTAAGGACAGGATCTTAAAATAGGAACTGTTAAGCAATCTTGCTAATAGCTGGTATTATCAGCCCCACCTATATAAAATATAAGTATTGCTATTCTAATAGCCTAAATGCACTAAATACCACTAATATAATCTTAGTAATTGCTACTAGAAAGATGTGGCTGCTGTTTTCTTGACTTTATTGATCTGCCAAAATTATAAAGTGGCAGTACTTTATGTAAGCTTTATTTAAAAGCATAAAAGGAGAGTGATGACAGAATAGTTTTATATACTAATGCGGTAAATATAGCTAGAACTCTGTTCAACATGCCAAGGACGGAACAAGCCCCTGAAAATGCTATTTATTTGCTAGAATTAAAGAAAAGTGTGAGGGTTTAGATGGGATTTTGTTCTGGTTTTAGATGGTGTCCCTTAAAGAAGAATTCTATATTGTAGATATAGTAAAGCAGCAATAAAATAGTTTACTGACTGATGCACAGTGAGTTTCGAACATATTCAGATTATGGCACAGGAAAAGCAGGCCAAGAAATAAGACTTCCTTTTATTTTCTTGAGGGACACAAGCAGGCACGTGAATGTCTTCTTATTTTAATAACTTGCTATCCGTAGTAATTTCCTTTTTATAACTTTTGGTTAGCAACAAGACTCAGACCACAGTGTTAAAACACTCAGACATAAGGCCACAAGAGAAACATATTTGTGAGTGCAAGATCAACCAGTTCTGTTGATCTTCTTGTATTGATGAATTTCTTTGCAATAAAATTAATAACCTTGAGAAAGGTGTATTTCCTTACTGCCTCTCCAAGCTCATCTTTATATCAAAATTCCCCTCCCACATTTTGCACGGAAGATTTTTAGCTGCTGCTATTATACAGACGTTGAAAAAAAATTAGGTCACTGTTCAGCTGGAGTTCAACACTTTATGCTGTATATTTGTTGCTTTTGTTCTGTAGAGGGTGTTGTTCACAACATAGCTCTTGTTTCGTAGTAGTTGTATTTTTGTTTTCCTTTGTATTTTGAATGATGTGTATTCTCTAAGCTTTTGAAAAACATCTACTGAATAGAAAAAGCTAAGACTTGATCCTGTGAGATATCGCAGGTAATTTTATAAGCAATGTTCTCTTCCTTGCTATCTAAATAACAGTTTAGACTATGTAAAAAGAGAATTCGAGTGATGAAGAATCTTGATATAGAGAAAAAAATGCATGGAGATATTGGGAAGCCCACTAAAAACTTCAATATGTTAAGCAGCACCTTATGCCATCAGTACTTAGATGTATGCTTATGCTTTTTTTCATTCTTCTGCAGTGAAAAATGTGGTTCAGGGACTTGTAAGTTATTGGAGAACTAAGGAAAGGTAAGTGTGTTGAAGAGTGTAGTGGACACCTAATTTAATTAGGTGTGGAGGACAGTGAAGCTCCATTTACACTTACATCAGTCATTGACAGTGGTGGTTGGGCTACCAGGTGCAGAGCTGAGCTATGTCCTCTCCCATCCACAGCAGAAATGTGCCAAGATGTTTTTCAGATATTGCCCATGAGAGTTAGACTCCTAGCACATGCATAACGAGCCGATAATGAGAGTGTTAATGACAGTGATTCAGAGCATTGCTGCCTTTTCCCCCATTCCAGTTATCTGTGCAGCTCCTGTTCACTCCAGTAAACCTTCCTTAGTGTTCCGGCTAGCACAAAATTAATGAAGAATTTGAGTGTCGGAACAAAATCTACATAATTCCCTGTAATTTATTTATGGGATTTTTGTGTGAAATCAGCTCCTGTTGGTGTCCTAATCAATTGTCTTGTGGATCACCTGCTCAAAATGGCACATGCAGATTCAACAAAAACAGGTTTTCAGGCAATTAAAGAGTCGTGGGATAAGAGGAAATCCTTTTGTGGATTCATTCCCAGTTAAAAGCTAGAAAGTAGAGGGTGGGAATAAATGGTTAGTTTTTTCCTAAAAGAAATATTAGATACATGATCCCATTGAAAATTTTCTTGCGTATTCAGTGTTTTCATGCATTCCATTTATAATGTGAAAAGAATAAGCAGAAGTCTAATAGGAAAGTCTAACTCTAACTGTAAAGTATTGCAGAAAATTCTCATAATTGATGATAAGCTGGTGGGGGGAGATCAATTTTGATAAATGCAAAGTGAGACACTTGGAAAATAACATCTATGAATGCATATAAATGATGGGCTCTAACCTGACATTGCAGGAAAGATTTCAATAAACATTAGATCATCGTTCACGGCAGAAAAAAAACCCCAAACAGATTGAATGCTAAGAATTATTATAAAAGAGATTGATAACAAAATATAAAAGGATTATTATGCAGCAGAATGAATCTATGGTGCTCCCACATCTTGATAACTACAAACAATTCTGATCTCCTTATCTGAAAAGGCTACAACAGAGCTGAATTAAAAAAAAACAAAAAAACCCCAGTGTTGATAAAATATGTGGAATGAAGCATCTGTAAGGGTGGGCTAAATAAGCATTTCACCTTTGAAAAGAGATGATTGAAGGAGAACAGTGGTGTGTAAAATTGTGAATGTCCTAGAGAAGATGGGGGTGTGGGGATGAGGCAGGAAATGTTCACTTTTTTTGTCAGAAATAGAATAAAAATATCCAGCAGCAACTTTAAAACGAAGTACTTGTTGTGCAACATAGAATTAAATTGGAATATCCTTTTACAGGAAGCTATGATAGCCAAGAGTCTTAGTGAGTTGAAAAAGAATTTGGACAAATTCATAAAGGATACATCTATTAGTGGCTGCTGAAAGTATGGTTTAGATGTGATCCTTGCATTCAATGTACTGAAGCACTAATTGATTATTTTTACACTCCTTGAGCATCTGCTCCTAGCCAGTAGGAGCAATTAAATTCTCAGCTGGATGGACTTTAAGTCTGACAGAGATTGATCATGGTCATGGAGCTTATGGTCTTTCTCTGGGGATGGTAAATCTTGAGGGACAGAGTTCTTTGATGGAGACAGTTTGTAAAGACTTTGTGCATCACTTTATTTTCACTGTCCTTTGATAATTGGGGAGATAAAACATTATGCAAATCATTAGTTAATAAATAATTACTGACTATAATGAGAGAGTGAGAACTGAACCTATTTTGATGTTTCTGCTGCAGCTGAATGCAGATCTGTTTAATCAGTTTTTTATTCTAACAAGTGCAGATACACACTGTCCTGCACTTTGAAAATTTGTTTTTAAAAAGTACTGTGTCTTCATGGGAAGCATTCACTTTTTTAGGTGCAATTGCTGTCTTTATTTGACAGTCAAGAATCCTCAGGAAGCTGTTTTGCACTAGAACTCTACCAGCTCTGTAGTCTCATTTCTATCTGCAGTGAGGAGAAATAGATGTTTACTTTTCTTGTGTTCATGTACTACAATGATAAACTGAGTATTTTCTCCCAAGACCACCTACTGTGTGACATGTATTTGAAACTGCACCTAGCCATTGACCAGGTGCTGGAAGGACTTCAGCAGCTGTCAATTTTGAGAGAAGGAAGCAGAAACATTTGCACTAACAAGTCCTTTGTGCTTTTCAAGAAAAATATTTTCAGGCTTTATGTTTCTATAATCTGGGATGTCTGGAACATGTTTCAGCATGTACAGAGAGGGTATTACTGTAAATGTTACTGGTATATTGGGCTTTTTAGCCCTTCTAACACCATTCTCCAGTTGGAATTAATTTATTTAATGTATGATCTTACTCTCTTTGCTTGTACTTTTTACTCAGATGGAGAAAGTAATCCGTGCCTAATTAGACACTGAATCTGAACCTAGTAACTCAAATACTTTTAAAAGCCACCGGTGTGAGCATTTCTGTAACTAAATGTTAGTCATGTAGCATTTGTGGAAAACCTTTTTAGACTCGTAGGAAGAGATGTAAGGAAGGATTTAAACCCCGGAGTTACATAGTGCAGCAGACTTCACACAGTATGTGGGGAGAAGCAGAATATGACAGTGCAGTCTGGCCCAGGCAGAGCTCCTTTCCTAACCTTGGTTTAGGAGAGAGCACTGCCCTGTGTCTGAGCTATTGCCATATTGCTGCTGCCAGGTTATATTATCTCAAGAACGGACCACAACAGCTGCCTTGCAGCCAGCACAGCAGTTAGCAAGGACAGGGGATTTCAGATAACCTTCTGTCTGTGTGAAGTTATAGCACATACCTAGAAATGGAGCCTGTGAATCCTCTGCATGGAAGACAGGGAGTAGTTAGTTCTAGCCAGTATAAAGATTTGAGCATCCTCGGAATCCTGCTCTGCTCTCTAGCTGAGGGTTATCTTGCCTGAGCAAGTCAGTGGGAAGGATCTTACAAGTATGAACTTTATCTACATTTCTGGAAAGATCCCTTTGCAACTTCTCACCTGGGATAAAGGGCAGAAGTAGGGGCAGCAGCAGCTTCTGTCAGTTGCTAAAGACACCAAACTGGGATGAACAGCCCTAGTGCATGCAGGGGTATGTGGCCAAACTGAGCATGGTATTAAGGCTCGTGAGCTGTGCTCATGATGCCAAAAGCTAGATCAAGCTTGTTTGCATGCTTAACCAAGTCTAAAAATCTTAACTGGAAAGCATAAAGGCAGCAAGTCTGATGCATCTGAATGTCACATACAGCGGCCATGAGAACCCACCTTGGGTTTGCAGATAGATATGCACTATGCAGCAGTTCATAAGGTATGAACTGAAGTTCTCATGGATTCAGGAAATTCATTGCTGGATCTTTCTAAAACACTGTTCAGATGACGAAGTGCCAATAACCGCAAGTATGAAATTAGAAGACCTTAATTTCTAGGCATTTAAAAAATTAATTCTTTATCAAGAAAGCTGAAAATGTGGTTAATTTAGTAGAAGACAACCCCTTGGGATATTCATATTAAATGCATTAACCCCCTTAATGAAGATCTCTGTCTAAACTATTAAATGTAGCAACCCTTCCATCTGGGAAGCACAGGACTCTGGTTCATATTGAAAAAATACTCCTCATTTTTACACAGCCCTTTTAATTGCAAGATCTTAACGTGCTTTCACAAACTGCACCTATGCTCTAGGAGGCTACAGAAAACTCCAGAGAGTAATGGAACAGCTGCTTTGTGTAATCCCTATGGACTGGAGATTACTTCATTTTAGTTCAGGTTTCTACAGCTATTTGTCTATGACTTGACCATTGAGACCATGGTGCCTCACAGTTAGCATAAGCCACTGCTGTTGCATCTACTGAACTTACAATTCCAGAGCTCAATGTTCAGAGACATTCAGGTCCGTGTAACTTGAGGATCGGGCAAGGTTTAAGCTCCTAAATTACGGGGAGCACTGTAACTGAAACCCAATAACCTTCCACTGAAACTAGAGGTTGCATGTGCATGCATACTGACTTAGAAAGGAGAGTGCCTTTTCATCTAGGCCCTTTTGCAAATAGGGATGAAACAGATACTACTGAGTTCCAGAAGCATCAGCCAAATTCCCTGTTTATACCTGTGCCTATTGGTGGCCTTAGCAATCAGCATGGGAGAGTGGGAGAGAATTTGCTTCTACCTTTATCATAGCCCAATGGTCAGAGAATGTGCTGAGAAAACAGAAAGCCTGCTTTAACTTGCCCTGAACCCTGGGCAATAAAAATGGAGGAATTTGCATGTGGAAAACCAGTCAAAGTGCAGCAAGGAAGAGAGGGGGAGAGAGGGAGTGAGATAAAGTGAACAAACATGTGCAGTTCTACCCTATTGCTTAAAGCACTCTTATTTCACAGGCAGAATACTCCCTCTTCCAAAGTAATCATCTGGTTTTTATCTGATGAAGGTTTACTGCAAAATACATGTAAAATTTAATATTTCCCAAGGATTGTGGTTGTTCCTTGATTCAGATATAAGCACTTATCAATGCAGGGTGCAGCCAGTCTCAATGGCAGAAGAAGGACAACAGGAAACTGCTGCCTTGGAACCAAAATCTCTAGGATTCATTGCAATGGAAACTGAACCTAAAAAAATCCATGTAATGTATGTAGTTCAGGCTCAAAGTTAGTTAATGGAAGACCTCTGAAGAAAGAGGAAAAGTAAATTGGGCTCTTTAAATCACAAGAGATCTGTAGACTTCTGCAAAAGTTGGTAGCAGAATTTTTTTATCTTTAATCAATGCTGAGTGCGCATTTTGAAGTGTTAAAGAATTTGGAATAAACTGCAAAAAATGAGCATGCATTAACTGGGTTCACAGCCTGTACTGTATGTGTCTTCAGATGTGTTTAGAAAGGATTTGGAGCAGACAGAGAAATACAACCCAACGCCAACTCCATGCAGGTTGGGAAGGTATCCATTGTTCCTGTGTGTTCTAGCCATTGACTTGCACCAAGTAGTCTGCTAGAACCTCTCCGAATCAGTGAGGTGGTTTCCAAGCTGAGCTGTGGCAGCTCTGTTTTGAGTGGTCACATAGCCATGGGAATGTCGCTTTTTTCTGACGTATCTCATGTAGTTGCATGGTTTTGTTTGTTTTGACCTGAAAGATGCATTGCTGAAAGAAGCAATTTAGAACATGAAAATGATGTATTTCTGTCCCTGTTTACATGGAAATGCACTCAGCTCTAAGGACTCCCTGGGTCAGATTGCCAAGGCTTTTCATTTGACATTGGGTTGACACATTTTTATGTTTTTTTTCATCTGTGCAACAAATTCTGAGTGCTGAAGACCACTTTTCTAATGGTCCTTGGGCTCTGCTATACCAACACACCAACAGGAATTATCACTGTGATCTGAGTAATATTGGAAAATGGCTTGAAGTGTCTAAACTTGACTTGCAGTTGGTAAAAGGAAAGAAACATAATTACAACACTTGCCCTGCATAGTCTGCATCTCCAAAACATTAACTTCTTTAGAATATTTGACTGTCAATTCCTTGATGCTCCAGCATTTTTTTGGTAGGTCTGTTGGTTGAATTGAGGACTACTGTTCCCACTTGCAGGTCTATTATTTATTTGCTGATAAATCAAAATAAAATTAATAGCACTCATTATAAGACCAAGTGGGAGACATTTGCATTTATTCTTAGGTGGTAGAATCTGCATTCAAGAAAAAATCAACTTCCAGTGAAATCAAAAGCATCATCAGTAAGGGCATAATAAGCACGTAAAAATGAAAATAACCAGCTGGTAATTTGCTTCAGTAAATCTATAGAAATAAGGTGGAAAAAGATCTAACTTTAGAGATGAGAATAGGGAAGTCTTGAATTAGTTTTCTCTCCTCAAGGCAATGTGCAGACCTTGAACTGCTGCCTACAGTAAGTTAAGGCTTCCTTCAATACACAGACCTGCCTGCTGCCTTTTGTGACAAAATTCTGCCTTCACTATCTTTCTACTCCTATCAGGTTTGTGTAAAGAATAAATCATTTTCTGTGAAAAGTGTGATTGATTCTGGCCTAAAGTATGATACTTCTGACTCCCGTTTTGCAGACAGCAAATAGCATCAATTATGTGCAATATTTACTGATGATTATTATAAATTACTGCAGCTGAGAACTGCAGATCCCATTACAAATGAAGTTTTGGAAAGAGTGGGCTATCATGCAATGTGTTTCAGATTTATAGCATGGCTGCTCCATTCAGTAAGGTACAGATTATAAATTATAAATTAATAATGGGATTATAACATTCAGTTAAAGGGTTCTTTTTCTAATTATCTGCAACTTGTCATCCAGAAAGTCTATGATCGCTCATCTGAGCGTGACAGCAACATTTCTGCTGCTCAGCACAGAAAAAAGCTGACCCTCCCTCTTCATTTTAATGTGTTATGACTTAAGTGTTCCACTCTTTTCCACTGACTGAAGGACAAAAAAAATTCTTGAGATTTATAGACCTGGTTTTACCTTTGGTATGAAAATAGCTCTTGGAGATACTGTACCTGAAAATAGGCTGAAATAGACTGTCCCTATTGTTTAGTTCAACTCCTCAGCCAAGGCAAAGGGAAATGAGATCTGCATTATGTTCCCAGTTCTTCTGCTGACTCTATTTCTGTCTGACTCGTATTCTGTCTCTATGCATCTACAAAATGGCACACTACAAGCTGAAAGAAACAGAGCAATTTTAATTATGGCTTTGAGAAGAACTGGTATTCAGTACTTCTGTTTAGTTCATCGTGTCAGGTGACCATCTCTGAGGATAAAAGAAGACAAAAAAAAAAAAAGGGAAGGAGCAGAGATGGAAAAAGAATGGTGATCATCTTACCTCCAGGGACATATTTTGGAGGTCTCGAAGAGTACCAAGGGGTGAAGATAAACAGCTGATAAAAATAATTTGTTAAAATAAACTTGCAAATACAGCAGAAATACCAAAGAGAGGATGAGAAGGGAAAGTTGAGTGTCAGGAATAATTTTTGTCACTGCATGTCATGGTCTAAAACGTTAGACATGGGCCAATTGCAAACCTCCTAGTTGGTAGAGGGAGAACCCAACTATTTTCCCAAGGTTTTTCTTAGGAAAAACACTGAGTGATAGTGTCTAGGTTCAAAAGGTGGGATTCTTTTTTGAGAAGGGTTAGGGTCAGGGTTCTGGGAAGTTTTTTTTATTTTGACCAGTGGTTTAGCTGGAATTTTTTGTGTAATTTTAAATGATCTGTATATTTTCCCTAGACCTTTGGAGAGGCACATTTTAAAATCTAAAGAAATAAATAGAATAAATAATAGGATATATGTTAAATTCTTCAACTGGAGGCTTTTTTTGAGAAGCCACTAAAACTATTTTGGTCTGGAAACAGTGATTAAAGGATAAACTCTGTTGTAATATTACTTTTGTGTTTGCTTGATTATTTTTAAGATACTAGTTCTTATGGTGCCTGTTATGTCTGTCTTGTGCCTATGCAGCTTGTGACTGAAATTTTGGGGTGATAGTTAATTTCTTATAGGCATTCCTATTGTTATGCCACTACTGGCTGTTTGCCAAGAGCTATTTGTCCACTTTGAGACATGTCATTTTGTTCCTATTGATCCACTCCTTTGCATTTCAGTGTGTCCCCTGTGTCACCTCTGTGATGTGAGTGCATCCATCAGTTTCGTGTCATGTGGAACTCATGACGTTGCTTCCTCATAGATAAGATTTTCCATGTTAGACTCCTGAATATGACATCTAGGTATTCAGACACCGAGGCCGTGTTCACAGCATCGCGACTCAAACAGAACAAAGTAAACCTGGTTTTGATGACAGTTACAAATGATGAATTTGTATGAATTTTTGTCTTTGATGTATTTTCCCCACAACTTCTTGAAGTCTTTCAGGTGCTGCTAGTAGTACTTTTTTCCCAGTTAAACACACATTTTTATCTGATACGAGTTCTACCCAATTAACTTGTGACTGTGTTTTTGCTATACTTCAGTACTGCTGCTGCAAATGCAGGCAGACCTCATGCCAGGAGTCACAAAACAAGATTTTAACCAGAACACTGAGTAAGAGCATCCTTAGTTGTGTGTCTAAGATACCCTTGCTTCAGATATCATGACATTGTGAACCTGTCCCTGGGAAAGAGTCATTTGGGTGAACAGTTTTAAGGGTTGCATGTTTTTAAGGGAGGACTTTGGGACAGATCTGAATTGTTTGTGGCTTAGATGGGGCTGTTAAGTGCTCCTCATTGCTGTCCAGGCTGCATGCAGCTATCTTTAAACCTGTTACTGGTGAAGGAGAAATGCAAACCCTGCATAATCTTTTCCTGAATAAGCTGGCTCAGGAAGCTTTTTGTGGGCTATTGTGGGTTTTTCTTTTGTGTGTGTGTTTGGTGTCTTCTTTCAAAGACTAATGCACCTTTATCTAAATCTGTCACATTAAGGATTTCAAGGGCAAATAACTCTATGTGCTTTCCTTCTATTTCTCTGTTCAGTTTTGACAAGCCAGAGTAATGTTTGTCACCTCAGTACTCTATTTTTTCTCTTCTCTAAAAATTACCATTTTCTAGAGAATCAGCGAGGATGAGCATGGCAAAATTTGAGAGAGGTAAAAGGTACGAAGTAGTATATCATGAGTCAACTAAGTAAAAGCCACAAAAAAATCACAAATGTGCCTATTGTAAAAGTTTGCTTTAAAAAAGGGCAAATTCTTAAAACATGGGGTTGGGGGTTTTTTGTTTGTTTTGTTTTTGTGTGGTGGTGGTTTTTTTGGGAATTTTTGGGGGTTTTTTTAGTTTTATTTTTGGTTTTTTTACACCTGTAACTTACTGGCACAGCTGATGTCATTTAGGCTCTGATTCAGCAAAGCACTTAACCATGCTACTTAGTCCTGTTGACTTTAATGGGAAGTAATTACATGTTCCAACAAAGCACATGCAGAAGTGCTTGGTTGAATCAAGGTTTTAGACGACATAATGAGAACCTGATTGGGAGGGAGGGGGAAACTGAATAAATGCTGTGCTCAAAATCAGGCCCATACTCTCCAAAAATATACAGCAGGAACTCATTTGCGGCAGTGCTTTCCCTATGTTGTGGCATACATTAATCTCATTTCTATACAAAAAAGAAAAAAAAAATAATTCTAATGACTGTATCCATGCTATTGCACATGAAGTCCACATTTGGATTGTCAGACTGTAGCTGTGCATTGTGATTTAACTCCAAATGATACTGGTTCTTTCTTCCTTTAGCATTTTTCCTCCTTTTTCGGTGTTCCATCTCTCTTGCTGTGTTTTTCATTTTTAAGTGAGAACAGTATTCCTGTCTTGTACTTGAATGTACTGCCATTTTGATTATGTTTGTCAGTGCTACTGTTGATGTGAGCTGTATTAAAATAGCAATTTGAAGTAACACTGGCACTAGACAGTCACTGCTCATTAATATCATCTCCAGAAAAGTCTTGCAACGGATCTACTACCTGCTTTATAGTTCTCAAGGAATAGTGTGGTACAGACTGTCCACACAGTGCCACTGTGGCTTCCAGTCACTCCTGTTACATTACACTGTGTCCGGTTTCATCTCCTTGAGAAGACTTTATTACTGAGTATGGAGCAAATCCTGCTCACTTTGTATCCCCGCTGACATTAATGGTCCTTCTCACGTAACACATTTGGATCAAGGGATGCAAGGGTAACAGTATTGTTTTTCCTTAAATTCTTATGGAAAGATGCTGCTTGAGATATTGTGGCTGAATTTGCACAGGTGTCTCCTCCTTTTAGGGAGGTGGAGAGTGTTTGTTTTGGTTTTATTTTTGGGGAGGTTTTTGTTTTATTTTTTTTAGATGCAACTAAATCTGTTGCTAATAAATCAACAAGGGAAAAATATTTCTTTGGTGTGTGTCTGTCTGTGTAGATGGTGCAGCATACTGTGGCCTAAAAGCCAAGCTGGCTAATTCTTCTACTGTGAATTTAAGCAGACTATTTGGGCCAATGGGGTAACTAGGGTCTTGAAATGCCACCAAAATTCAGTTGAAGAATTCAGTCCAGTCCCCATCTACCTGTTTGCTAGGGGGACCTGTGTAGCTAGATAAGTAGGGGCTACTGCATGTATTTACGTAGCTTTGGAATTAAAAAATATTGTTGAGGGAGTCATTCCTAAGCAGTGATGTTGTCTGTTAGACCATCCTGTTGAGATAGACGCAGTCTTCCTACAAGCCTAAAGAGAAAACCAGGTCACAGCCTGGTCCTGTCGTCCCAGCCCTTTAAGCACAGAAACTATTTGTGTCACCCTGGGAGGGCAGACTTGCCCATCAAGGCTGGCCCTGGCCCCGCCGTCCCTCGTGGGGAGCTGTGTGGGAGTTGCTCCCACCAGCCCTGCTGCTGGTGAGAGGTGATGGGAGCGGGAGGTGTTGGAAGATGTCACCCATCCCTGCCAGGTGTGTGAGCTCAGAGGGAGTGTGGCCCAGTAAAGAGCTCTGGGTGCGGCACCTCCAGCCCTGCTGGCTGCTCCCAGGGTGAAGGCCGGAGTCTGGACTGTTCTTTGCTTCTCTTGTCAATCTACTGCTCTTTTAACACCCTGCATGTGCTTTGTAGTCCCCTACAATATCTTTTGAAGGCTCCCAGGGGTTTTTTTTTGGTTTTTGTTTTTTTTTTTTGCATGGAGGGGAAGAGTTATGGGGGTGTGACAGTGTGACAGCCACCGGCAATCCTCTTCTGTTAGTGCAGCAAGGGCATCTTCATCTCACTGTGACCAGGATGGGCACAGTGCTGCACTCATTCTTCTCAGTGGAAAAGTCCTGGCTCAGTCTTGCAGGGTATACCATGCTCACCTATGGAGTGCTGGGGGTGCTGGAGTGGAGCTTGATTTTCCTTGAGGAAAATTGTAAGAGAAAAGCTGAAAATGCGGGATTCATGGATTTAATTGGTGGAATGGGAAAAAAAATCCCCAACTCTCTGCTTGTGTCCTCAGAAGGGTGTTTGCTTGTTTTTTAAAGATAAAACACCTAGGGAGAAAGAAATAACTATCTTCAAAGGTTTTCAGGAAATGTGGAGCTTGGCTGCCTCCCTTACAAGCCTCCAGGACTGAGCTATGTCCTGCTTTGCTCAGCTGGGCTGGAATTTGTGGAAAGCTATGGGCAACTCCATGAAACTGGGAGTATTTTTCAGCAGAGATTTAAGACAGAAAAATAAATCTCAGTGACATTGAAAGAATGACTCTATCAGCGCATTCAGACAATCACGCAGGGCCATCTGCGCTGGGTTTTACATCCTTAGGCAATGCAAGCATGATGGGGGAGCACAGGGATTCGGCACAGGATATCTGTGCTCTTGTGCAGTTATGATCTCTTTCTTTTTATGCTCTCTTCAACCTAAAGTTACCAGGTTCTTGTACCACTTCCAACAAGACAGTGAACAAACAACTCTGCAAGTTATTTTACTTCATTCCACCAGAAAACCATTTTGTTTAATGAAGGGTGTTGTGCTCAGCTTCTGTGTGATGCTCAGGATAGTGCAGACGCTGCTGGTTTGCTAAATGGGCACTGGCTTGTGTTTCTTCATTTCTTCCTGGGTACTTGTGGCTCTGCATATGTAAACGTCACTGAGGGCTTGCTGTAGATACAAGCTTCTTGCAGCAAGGGTGGTGGCTCTTGGTCGCTGTTAAACACATTATATCCTAGATACTAAGTGTCATGTGAAAATAAAGGAGTGACATGCTGGCAAGCGTATGTGAAACATCATTCTTCTGATTTCATCAGTCCTGTTTACAATGTTACTGTTTGGGGTTTTTTTTTATAATTGGTGCAAAGCTTAAGTCTTTATCTTGATGAGTGTTTGCTGTGGTGTGTGAGAGTTTTGGGTTTTCCCTTTCTGCCAGATACTATTGCCTTGCTGGTGCAATAGATCAGAATGAGAGGACAGGCAGCTGGTGCCCTTCCCTGACTGCTCTGGCTGACATTCCTGAAAGTTGAATTAGGGACAGTGTTATTTACTCTGTCTTTTGCTGCACTGAGAGAATAAATTCCAGAGTCTCTACCATGTGTGTTGTCTTCACATACTGGAAAAAGAGGCTGTGTCCTTCTGAGGCAGATTCTTTACCATTGATGGGAAATTAATGATAGCAAGTAAACTACTGCTTGTTTGGATTAGCTAAAGTGATCAAAGCCTGAAAGTTGTTTGCTTCCATACTTCTAGTCTGCTGTGAGCCCCTGGATATGCAAGTAATTTCTTTTTGCTTCAAGAGATCATTTTACAAGGGGAAAATGGCATCACGTTCCACTGCAAAGTACTCTGTTAGCTGTTGATAAAAAGTACTATTTCAGAATCCACTTTTTTGCTTAGAGTTCTGTATTGGTAGAACCAATTAAGCTGTGTGATTTGAGGAGAAAATGAAAAACAAGTTCTATCCTCGTACACCAGTATTTCCCCAGCAATTTAGAATCAAAATCTTTTAATGCCAAATGGCCTAATCTGGCCCTTGCTGTGTTGCAGCCCTGACATGCAAACTTCCCACTTAGTTAAATAAAGTTTTGTGTAACTACTGAGACTGACAAGGTCTGATGTTTTTTAAAATGCTCATGTGAGAGCTGAGGCTGCTGCAGCACCCATCAGCAGGAGCATAATCACGTCTACTAACAAGGCAAAAATAAACCTCAGTTTAATGAGTTGCAAAAAGGCCTGGTCTCTTCGCCCTCTGAAGTAGTCTATTTTAGAATGGCTGTTGGCATTGTCGGGAGGGTACAGCACAGGAGACTTATATGGTTAAATTTTATAGTAGTCTAATAATGAAAAAAGCATGTGTAAAGCCTCTTGGCAAACAGTCCACAGTCGTGGCAGTATTCCTACAAGTAAAGCTGCAAAAGTGGAGAGAGAGAGAGAGATAATTAATGGGGACTTGCTTTATTTGCCAGGGGAGATTATTCTTATGCTGGGAGCAAAGGGTATGTGCCTGAGAAAAATGTAGAGAAAGTAGATTTGTTTTGTGGTGCCCTAAAATGCAGTTTAATGAAAATGAGAAAATAATGGGAGGAAAGTCTATTCTGTAGTCTCTGGCCAGCTGCCCAAATATGAGTGGAGATGCACTGGCCCTGGGCTATGCTTCCAGAGCAACTCACAGAAAGCTCATTGTTCTTGCACACATTTGCTCTATTTTCAGACACATGCTATTTGAAACCACGTTTTCTCTTTTGCTCTTTGCTCCTTTCCTGCTCTCAGCTGGTGGTGAATTTCCACCTCAGAATGTTATTTCTTGAAATGTTTTCTCTTTGCAGAGCAGTATCTGTTGTTTTCCATTCTCCCGGGGGGACAGTAGGAGTCTGATGAAGCTTGAAGGTACCTGGAGTTATCTCTGATTTCCTGCTCCTCAGGCGAACCTTGGCAGGGCTTGCCTGAGCTGCAGAGATCCAGCTCTCAGCTGCATCTCAAGCAACCAAATCATGCCAAGCCTCATTTTATTTATCCGTAGCTTGAAAATATTTGATTCCTTGATCTGCTGTATTGAACTCAGGTTGTCTGTATGATGTCCCTTTCTACTTTTTCCCTTTTACATTTGTCCCTCTTGGACAATTTGCACAAAGGGGAAGGGACAATATAAATAGATATTATTGTAGATTAGCTCTCTGACCCCTCATCCCCCCATACAATGTGTAGTCATCATCCAAGAGTTTGCTCAGAGAAAATGTTCTTATTTTTCAATGGACATCATTTTCTGGAAAGCTATTTCAGGTGATTCCTGGCTTTTCCTCTTTCAGTATCTGATCTGCCTCTGTCTTTTCCAAAGAATAAGACTGCTGTTTGGAATCAAACTTATGTTATTAATAAGCATATTTCAGGGCATTAATGTCAGAAATAGTGCAAATGTGTTAGGCTTTCCCTGCTCCATGGTTAACTGTACTTTAATATCAAGGTTTTGAAGAGATTTATTACTGAGACTTTGAATTCACTTACTTCATGTCTTCTTTGCATGTATTGTTCAGGACAAAAATTATTCATCTTTTGCTTTAGCAATAGAGAAATGTCTCCTAGTGTTATTACCTGAATAATGGTACTGCATTAATGGTTATTGGTGCAAAGAGAAATAGCTGTGAAAATATTATGAAGTACCATTGATAAAAGTAATAAGTAAAATTTTGTCTGGAATTTCACTGGCTGGGCTTCTGCTCAAATTTCTCAAATTTTGAAAATGTTCATAAAGAAAAGATGCAAAATTTTGATGCAAATAATAATAACAGAAAAGAAATAAAGCTGATGGAAACTATAGGAAAGAACTGTGTCAAAAGTATCCTGTTAGATGCTTTTTTATTTGTGTGGGGTGAACTGTGCTGTTTCTGAAGAAGTGAGCTCTTCAAATGGCAGAGCCACAGAAGACACATCTATGTTAGGTCATACTTCTTGCTCCATCCCCACACGAAACTTCCATGGCAGGTGAAGTATTAAATATGAGCTAAAGTAGTCTTAAATATACATAATTAACTATTTTGTACTGTAAAATCTAGGATGTGGAAGACCTGTTCAGTCACCTCAGCAACCCAACTACCATGGCAGGGTTGTTCCCCTGAGATCTCAGAAAGTTATCTGGCCCTGTTGCCTGTGGGATGCGGCCTCACACCCAACTACTGAGGCAGCACGATTCTACTTAACGTAGATGAACAGTAGTAAAAATCTGATTTTACTGAGTATATGCTTGCACATGTAGGGATTTTCTAATTTAGTTTCCTCTGACTGAGATACGTATGTTCCCATCCCTGTGAATAATTTTGCAAATGAAGCTCTCTGGGGTTTTATGTGCATTTCTTTGTAAGAGATTTGTGTTAGTTCTTTGAAGGACCCAATAGACAGTTCCCTGGGTCCAGTCTGATCCCAGAAAAGGTATTCTAGGAATCAACATCAGAAGGCTAATGGCAGATATCAAAGAATTGTGTAGCTGAGGGTTGAGAAAGCCTTTATTTAAGGAAATTTATATGATTTATATTAAGAACACAACTTGACCCGAAAGGGTTTTTATCAAGATATCTGGGGCTTTGACTTTAAAAACAGTTACAGCAGACTTCAGCTTAACTGTGGAGCCATTCTCACTTTATTCTATTTCTGTACATGTTAACAGAGATGTGGAAAGGTTGTTTGGTATTGCCACTGTTTTGTTTAGGTTTTTTTTCATGGTTTTCTGCGTTGTGCCATATCGACCTGCTGTTCAAAATCATCAGCTTAAGTTTTGGTCTCATATTGTTATGCCAAGGTGCAATCTGCATAAGGCCAAATTTTCTTTTTATATCCTCTATCTGGGTCATTATGCTTACTTGTTCTAGATGTTCCTAGGAGGGCTTAAAGTTTACCATACTTTGTCTTTTTTTTATGTATTCACAACTATTGAAAACTAATATATGGTCTCAAGAGGACTGGGTTACATGCTTGTGCGAAGGCATTCAGTCTGAATGTCACTCTTAACCATAAAATTGAATTATAATAGTTCCCTAACCTAAAAGTAAAACAAAATTCACAAATATTTGCAGTCTGTACCAGCACTAAGGTAACAAAGGACATAAATGCTTCAATGAACAGTTGCAAATTGAATGAGAACATTTACTTCTGACTTGTTTTATATTTGTTTAATGAAAAGTCCAAAGGAACTTCAAAGTCTACGGGGCAGTATGTGGCCCTCTTGCTGATTCTATTGTCAAAATCCCTGGAATCTTTTCAGGCTGTCTGCTGAATAATCTGATATAGAGATTAAAGTGCTCTATCCTGAGAGCTTCTTTTTTGGTTTCATTTTTGAAGGTTCTGCCTCTTTACCTCACTCTGGTAACGGCTCTGTGTTTTGTCACAGCAATGAAGTATTACTGAACTGAGTGCTGCACTTAAAGGTATTCTCAGCAGAGATTCTGTAAGAAAGAAGTCTTAGGTGAGTTGCATGAATTCCAATTAATTTGCTTTCTGCTTGTGCATACACCATTGAAAAAAATAGGACACTATTTCCTATGCTTTGATATTTGATAGCATTGCACTGGACACTTAGGAGAGCTGATTTAATAAGCCATGTTAAGCAGTCGCATCATAGCATATGAGTCATTTGAATTCCTACTGTCCATAAGCTTGCTATCTTAGGGAAATGCTAGACATATGTTTGGCAAACGTCATTGATTTTTGGAAATATTTGAATGACAAAGTGAATAATGAATTGTTTCTTTCTGAGTTAGCAGTTACTGTTCTTTGGTATGTTCCCCCAATTTGGCTTGTGTGTTTTGTGGGATGTCTTTGTTCTTGGTCATATGCTAACATTGTCATAACTACTACTATTATTATTTGAACTGCAGGCCACAGCTGAGATCATCAGCGTACTTGGCGCTGTACTCATGACAGCAAATGTCAGCAAGTCTTTAGTTCATTGAAGGCAGAAGTTACACTCGAAAAGATGAGAGGAAATAGTGTATGTTTCACTGGTAGAGCTGAAACTGAAGCAAAGGGCAAAAATGATGCAGAAAGGCTGTATTTTCTGGAGGAGGAGCCTTCATATTAATATTTCTTAATCAGGTATTTTGAATAGGTGACACAGATCCTTAGTCCTTGCGTTGTCAAGGATTTATAAAGGAAACTTTTCACAAAACGAAAACCAAAACACAACAACCTAATATGGGCTGGGACACATATTTTTGTGGCAAAATGTTCCTTGCTTTTTGTCAAAACTATGCAATGAAGAGCAAGATCAAAGTGTAAAGAGAAAATAAGAAATACATCAAACACCATCTTGGTTTTGAATTTGGCTGTTTACAGGAAGAAGTTAAAATCCAGTTTGAGCTTCAAGCTGTTTCTACAGACAGTGCTGCACAGAGAAAAGATGCTGGCTTGAAATGAGGTCTAATTAAACCTTAACTTCTTTGCTGATACCTGCTTTTTAGGTGCAGTTCTATGACTTGTGATACATTTTTCCTCTGGCACTTTTCTATGACTGCTTTGTTTTTGTGCGTGTGCGTTCACATTGTGTGTAGTTTTCAAGCAAGCAGTCAAACAAAGTCATTTGTAATTGTGAAAAATAAAAGGTGCCACAACAGCTTACTCAGAGACATAAGGCAGGCAAAGATGGATATTTAGAAAAGAACATACAAGGGAAATGGGTAAAAAAAATCTGAAATCCAAACTGCAAAACTCAGAACTCAAACGTACTTCCATGTGATGAAAGAAAATGCAAAAGTAAATAAATTAATGAGGTCAAGCAGAAAGTATAAATTCTGCAAATGGAGCAGGACACTAAGTGCAAGTCAGCTGAACCAGAATTATGGTGGAACTGGTGGATGTCAGGAGAGGGAAGACACATTTTCTTAAGTACCAGGTACTTGAAAGAGTGATAAGATTTTAAGGGTGAAAGTGAGTGTTTCCAGGCCATGTACTCATCATATACATTGGCTGAAATAAAGCAATTTAAAAAAAAAAAAAGGTGCTTGTACATCTATATATATATAACATTATCTTGACAGCCTTTTTCTGGACATTAAGCCAGAGAATGACGCTGGTCAGTTGGTTCTGATAAATATTCTAAAGCTCAAAAAAGGAAGACAATAATTTTTAATTCCCTATTCTAGAAATACCACTTCCTTCCCTAGAGAGTGGAAGAAGATAGGTGTTACCTTTTATGCTGGTGAATAATGGTAGATAAGGCTTAAACATGGTGCTAGATATATTTAGTTCCACTGACTTTTAAATTTTCTTTAGTATATTTGTTTTACAGTGAGAACCTAGTCTTAGGAGAGCAGCAGTATCAGTTTGATATGCTGCAAAACACTTTCAGGATAACGTGAAAACAGGAGGTTACTAAAGGTTTTCTAAGCTGCAGCAATAAATCGTAACAACTAAGAGAGAGGAATGGTTTAAGAACAAACTCACAGAAAGACTTTCCTTTAATAGTGGGATGATAAGAGGTAGCACAAGTGCAATTGTTACTTAGGCATGCTTTGTTATTGGGAGACTTCATGAGGAAAGTCTCATGTCCTGTGGCATTTCTGTTTGGTCACAATCCTGATTTTGCCCACGTTTTGAAGGGAATAGGAATAGGGAATAAGAGAAGTGATCCTTCTCACCTTCTGAATCCCTGACTCCTCCTCCTGTTGAGACTTAGATTTGTATGGGACAAAACTTTCTTGACTTAGCCACTTGAAAGGATGTCTTCAAATCAGTTCATGCTCTCAATTAACCTAATAGGTAGAGTCTGTTGTATCAAACTTTGTAGTTAAGCTATTTCTTTCTTAACTAAGTAAGAAGAAGACAGAGAAAATATTTTTATTGACAAGTGTTTATGGAGGCACTTCAGTATTTGCATCTCTCCAGATTAAATAGAGAAGGGAAGGGAAATTTATTAAAATAACAAGAGTAGGAATTTGTGTTCAGATGGAGTCAATTCTACATGATCAATGGGCAAAATTTCCAGTCTTGATGCTGCAGAATGGATTAACCCTACCGAGGTGCAGAGGTCCCTTCACGTGGACTACACAGCCCCACTCTGGGTGTCTTTGATGAGGTGTTTGCAAGAGTGGCTCCTCTCTAGACAAACGCAGGTGTGTGTTCACACAGGGTTCTCTGGAGATCTGAGCCATCCTGCAGCCTGGATAGCACTGGAGGTCTCAAGCTGTCTCTGCCACTACTCTCTGAGGTTTGAAGATTACAGCTTTGTTCAAACTTACCAGTTTCCAAGAATAGTAAGCTCCATCAGTTATACGAGTTCTTAAAGACACCAGTTTCTCCAGAGACCATTTGCACCAACTCTTCCAGTGTATCTAACAGAGAACTTCCCAGGGTGTAGTGCCCCATTTCAAACAAGCTAACTCTGAAGCCACAAGCCTAAAGGATGTGTTAGTAGAGATAATGGCTTTGGAGACTCATGCTTGATGGCACAGCGGTGGTGCTCTGCTGCTTACAAACTGACGTGTTCAAAGGGAGCTTGTGTTATCCTTAGCACCCAGTTATAGAGTCAGAATAATTTGGGAAGAGACATTCAAAAGTCCATTTCTCAGTGTAGATATACCCCTCTTCCTAATTACAGAAAAAGCTAATTTCAAGAGAATATTGGTTTATTTAAAATTAAATATATTAATTTAATATCTTTCCACACATTTATGCATATTTTTAAATTATAATTTCCTGCACCTCTAGTGATTTGACTGTGGTGGGGTTTGTGGGTTTGTTTGTTTGTTTGTTTGTTTTGTTGAGGGGTTTTTTGTTGGTACTCTCTACCCTCCAGATATGCTGTAGGAAAGCTGATGAGGTTTAAGCGCACCTATTTTGTAAATCAGGTTGATCAAATGCATAAAAACATAGTGAAGAAAGAAGACACTTTAAAGACAGTTTATTTTAAGGAACTTGACATTTTCATTATGGAGGAGGTGTATCCTGAAACAGTTACAGAATTAAACACGAGGGTAAATGTAGAGTAATTTTTTCAGTGCAGTGGTGTTCAGTCTAAGTAGTGGGGATCTGTTTCTCTTTTAAAGGCTCCATAATTCTCAAAAGTTTTATGAATTCAAAAGCAGTCACTCTGGTGAGAAAAGTAGGTAAAATACAAGGGTATCTGTAGGATAACTGGAAATTTTTTTCCACTTACAAGGTAAAATTTTAACCAACACGAGAAAATGTTATAATAAAACCAGCTAGCTAGAAACCTAAATCTAAGCCCATCGCTATGGTCAAAAGAACATTGACCTAGCACTGCACACGAGGCGTAAACAGCCCTCGCACAAAATAAAGGATATTTGATGCCATCTAGTGGCACTGTGGAAAGGCGGCAGCAGCAGCTTTGTAAAAGCCAAAACCTGGTGTTTGCCAATGTTCGTTGTGTCTTTAACCCTTCGGCCCATCACTAACGTGGATGTGGAAATCTAACTACAGCAGCACTATTTAGGAAGCTCCACGATTTAATTTCCTAAAGGTTCTGGCTGAAATACATGGATTTTTTTCAGTATTTTTACCTTCTTGACCACTTTGCCCCAGGCCTGCCACAAGTAGTAATACTTCTAATTTAGATTATGGTTTATACTCCTAGAAAACCTGCCAAACTTCTAGGTTTAAGAATTACATAAAATATCAGAAGATGAAAGTACCAAGCAATTTGAAGGTAGAGAATGACTTCTTTAAGCCTAACCACACTTGCTGAAAGATTAAATCTATTACATTTAAACAAATTGGACTAATTAAGTATTAATAATATTTAATTGCCTTTTTCAGGATAACATATTAATAGAATTGTCAAAGAAGGTGACGTTTCCAATGTTATCTATGTGATATAATGCTATGAGCCTATTGACAATTTCTGTTCATAAATCATGTACATTCCTTGGAAAAAAGATAACATCCAATTTTGCAATTTCTAGTGCAAATTAAATAGTAGGTTCTCCTACAGCCAAATGTGAAGGCACCACATACAAACCACCAAACACTGCCAACGCCAAACCAGGCGTGTGTATGGCAGGGAGAGAGTGCTAAAGAATCATTGCACTTTACTGTGTGCTATTCTAGGGTCTTTATATGGAACTGTCTTTCTAGAGTGCCACAGCACAGTTTCAAAGGAGCCTTAATTCATTTTTGCCTATGAAATCAGCCTGAAGACCTCCAGACATTGGAGCAGCAGCTTCCAAGAGGGACTGCCTCGCTCCTTGCTGAAATATGCCAAATTCCAATTATTTCTAATCTGACCAGATATAAGTCAAATAAAAAGAAAATAAAACAAACAAACAAAATCTAAGAACCAAAATCAAAAAAGCACAAATTCATGAGGTTTTTTCACCAGAGATTTCAGTTGTCATTTTTCAAATACATGGCATATGAGTATTTTCTAGCGCAAGAAGTGAATTCGAAAGTCTTTTCTTTTTGGGGCTGTTGGGCTTGGGTCTAACTTTCTGCTTTGCAGTTCTCTGTGTGAAAGTTGTAGCATAGGAAATGGCATCAAATTAATAGCAAAAGAACATCTTGCTGAATAAGCTTTTTACAGACAGTGTGGTATGAACCTTCTTTGCAGTAGGAAAGGATGAAGCAGCTGATAATGAAGCGTCCACGTGGACAACTAAAAATTATTAGATGCTTTCCCTAGGATGGGCCAGATCCTGTGTGAAATCCAGAAAAACAGGCAAATTTAGTGCCTTGAAAAGGGCAAACTCAAGGAATGTAAGTGGCTAGAGTACAAGTTAAACTGTCAAAGGTACGGGATTGGTATTGTTTACTGAGTGCTTCTGGGCCTTACCATCATTGCTTGTGCAAACATGCCAAGCACTTACCCGACTTCAAGGTTTGCTGTCTTTGGCTGTGTGTTCCAGCTCCTGGTTGCCCTCTCTGTGAGCGTCTCTTCCATGGAATGTTTGGTCATAGGGTGGGTAAACCCTTTGAGGCTGCCGATTGCTGCCTTCTCCCTCCTTCATTGTGGTACCGGATGTGGTATGATGTCTCCAAAATGCAGGAGAACCTCCCGGTGGCAAACATAGACCTATACTTTATGTTGCCTACAAAGGCTATGTGCAAAGGGGGAGGGAAATCTGCTGAGTTGAGAAATCTGAGTCCATCTCCCGTGATAAGAGTAACTATCTGTTACTTATGTGACAGAGGTTTCTGGTTTGTTCTGCCCTTAAGTACATGTGTGTCTTGAACCACCAGAAATATCCCTGCCCTGAGGAATTCACAAGATGCAGAAGGAAGGTAGATATCAAACTCTGTTGCTTATTCACAGGTAGAGAATTGAGTTCAAAATAGCTCAGGGAAGTCACTATCCAAACTGGAAAGTGGCCCTGCAGTTAGAGGCTATGGGTTGAGAACATCCAGCATACATGGATGTATTTATTCGGTCATATAGATATTTGTCATTGTTTATGAACACTTCATCTAACAACTGCAGCAATTCACTGCTGCTCCTGCTCAGCTGTAGTATTTAACATCAGGATTTTAGTCACTTTACAGCTTGGGTAAATTGTGTATCTCTGTATGAGTTCCAGGGAGTAAGGATGGATATAGAACATACACGCAACCTAGAAACTAGAAGATGTATTTCACTGGAAGAGAGTATGAAGTCAAAATGCATTATCAGTAGTGGGAACAAAACAGAAAATGGTTTTCAAATGAAGATCTATAACCTTCCAAAAGTCATTACATAGTATGGTGGCCTCCAGTAGCAATGACTTAATTTAATGGCCAGGATATCCTAAATTACTAGATAAAACACCAGATGATGATGTGATAGAGTACCCAGATTTCATTGCATGTGTCAGGAGTGGTCTCTTACTTCTGAATGGCAAACCCGACTCTCATCTCAAAGCCTCACAGTACGCTGTGTGGTTTAATTTAATGACCCGTGTATCTTTAGGGGGGAACTGTTTTATACGCTTTTGAGATAGCATAAATTCAAGTTCTCGTTTCTTTATGAAATCAGTTGATTCACAGGGAGAAAATGCTGCCAAAACTAAAGGCCTTAAAAGTCATCCAAGCAGATCCTTGCTCTCTTTCTGGAAGCAGCTCATATAATAACATCTTACCGCTCATTTTTTTCAGGCTTTCAGTGCTCAAGGTTTTTTGTTTGTTTATTTGTTTTCTCCAATGGTACTAGAAATTCCCTGAGGTGCTGTTTTCTGTTAATTGAAAGAGAAGCTAAAGACAGCTCCTTTCGGTGCCAATTACCTTGGATATATCAAGCAATTTATTTGTTTTTCAGGCAGACAGCCTTCTTCCACTGGATACATATCAGGGGAAACAAAACCTTTTTCTCACATACTGCAGATTGCAGGTCAGGTCTTTACTTGTGGCAACAAGTAAAAATAGCGGAAAAAGAAATTCCAGCATACACACACACCGAAAAAAGCTGATGCATGAGTGCAAAGATAAGTGCCACTGATTAACATGAGAAGTGACTTGTGGGTAAATTTTTATTGGCTTCTACAGCTAACGTGCCACACTTTCCCTGAATCCAAATCTCAGTCATTAGAAAGGAACTCCTGATCTACTAAATGTTTGGGTGTGATTTTAGATTAATCATATCCCTCAAATTTGGTTGAATTACTAGGATTGGCTCAGCCATGGTTCATCTATGTGGGTATGAGTACATAATGTGTGTTCTTATTTTTCTTGTATAGGTTTTTCCTGCTGATTTCTGGGAAACTAGTCTTTTAACCTTTTATCTATCAGGCATGAAATCTCTCTTTATCTCCTATTTTTATTCACGAAACCGAGTACTAACTTACTGATATCAACTCTTTCTTGCCAATTTCCAAATGCATCCTAGCCTTCAGACTCATTTTCTCCTATCCAAGCCTACTTTTATTGCAGGAAAATTCGAGTGGGCTTAACTGAACATATGTCTGTTAGATCTAGCTGAGATGCAAGCCCTAGTAAACCAAGTTACTTAACCACCCAGCGAGTTTCTTGTGGTGTTGCCTGTGGCTGTGAGAAAAGACTGAAAAGATCTGACTGCCCACAGTGCAAAACACTTCTTTCTGAAAAAGGAAACTGAAAAACCTCCTAGCTTTCACATCTGCCTCCAAGTTACCCTTCTGAGTACTAGGATGAGGAAGGAAAAAAGTCAAGGGTTAATGGACTACTCTCTGTGCAACTTCTGTGGGAGTTTACACCACCAGTTGCAGAAATCTGTCAGCAACTGCTTAATTACTAGACAAGCAGCTGAAGAGGGTACCTGCTTTTTGACCTAGAGATTCCTCACATCCCCTCTGATACATCTCAAGGAGACACTACTGGTACAGAAAAGGACCTGGAAGCAGATCCTTAATACCATCTTCTAAGCGCAATGAGAAACAGAGTCCTGAGTTGAACCTAAAGATGCCATAGAGAAACTTGAAAAGAAAAGTAAGGGCTCATTCATTCCAGACTTAATTCCCTTTGCATTTCAGTCCATCTCTCAATAATTTGAGCACACATGCAACTCTAAGCAGGATAGCATGACACTGAGACCAGTTTAAGTGTTGGACACGTGACAGAATCAGGCTAGGCAATGAGGTACAGGATGCAAATAGTCTCAGGTCTCATAGGAAGCCAGTCTGACAGGGATCTTATAGCTAGTGTGACTTAGAGGTGCCTTTTCCATGCAGTGCATGGCTGCAAGCTGTAGTGTGAGATGTTGTAACTGGAGCTGTCTGAAGATGGGAACTAGTGTCCGCAGTACTAGTCACTGGAGCAAGCACTGATTCCCAAACCTCTCTTCACCTGCATGGTTCTGTGTCTGGCTTTGATAATATCCTGAGCCACATGTGCGTTGCACAGACATCCTGGAAGTGGTGGAGGATGGTGCAGAAATCTAGCTGGCTAGATCCCAGTTCATCAGGGCAAAGAGTTTTCAACATTTGCTGCTAAATGCTGGCAGTGCAGGACAGGGATGGAAATCCAGGTCTACACACAGCCATGCAAATATAGGGCTGCTGGTTTTGTTCACACTCTGAGAGAAGGGACATGTGAGCTAAAATAATGAGTAATTCCAACTAATGTGCTGAGAATCCTTTCTGAAAATGGGATGAGAAATGTGCATTCTGAGTCTTGGGCATAGAGATAGAGATGTAGCAGACGTAGCAAGCCAACATGTATAAACATGGGCAAAAATTGTCCTTTTCTGCATCCCGAAATGGGGCAGAAATTCTCTGCTGCAAGTATATGCACTTCCAAACACTTCAAATCCAAATCAAAGCAAAATGCTTTATAAAATTAAGTGAAAAGGCTTTGACATGCAGATAGTATACAGGACCCACTGACTGTACTTTCATGTGATGTTTAACCAGCTATTTTAAATCTCATATATAGGACACATGGCTTATTCATCCATTTAAAAATAGTTAAACTGTGTTTGGGAAGCAGGATGCTGAGACTAGCTTGAACAGTACATGCTTGAAGCTAGGTTGTATGTTACCTCTCATTTTTAGTGGCTTGAAAGATTTTTGCACTTAAAGAGATTTTTCTTCGTTATGTTTCTGTGGAATAACAATGACATCCAGTGGCTGGCTACTTTAATAATACATATGTATCTTCTGCAGGTATAATAGGCTACGATAAAATTTCTGTGGGGTCTTTCCATTGTGGTAGTGGAGAGTTCTTTTTGGAAAATTTGTCAGCAAAGGTTTTGGGGTAGGGGACCAGAGGGATTGTAGGTTGGGTGTGAAAAGTCACAGTGCCTTAATAAGGCCCTACAACAAGAAAGTGAATTCCACTTTACTGGTACCTTAATGCCAGTTTAGCTTCAGGGAAGAACAAGATATTGTAGTTTGTTCATTCCCAAACTCTTCTAAAGAGACTTAAACCGAGATTTCTTTTGTAATAATTGAAACCCACCGTGGGCTAGGCAGCTGCTCTATCCTATACCCTCTTCTCTTATTTAAAAGTGTAAATCTAAAATATACGTGTTTTGACATCATCATGTTTCACCTGTTTTCAATTTTTTAAATGCTTTTTTGCTGGCCCATCAATGTTCTTTAGGTTTCCCTGAGGCATCCTTAACTTACATACCAACAAAGTGTATTTCTTTTAGGTTTTTTTCCTACTTAATAAGTTACCATAGCAACTACCACTCACATGGTATTTATTGCCATGGGATTTAGTTGCATTTCCTTTTAATAACTGCCTTAAAACAGTTGCACGTTGTGCAATTTTCTTTTATTTTATTTTGTAGCAGAAAATTATATACCTTTATATCTTTCTTGCAGTGACTGCTTCATTTGTGTATTAAAATGTAGTTTGTCTTCTTCCTTTTAAATGAAGTCTTCCAAGAACCTCAACAGGGCACAGATATGGGGTGGAAAATAATTTCTCAGAGAAAAAGGCTTAGGTGCATAATGGACAAAAGAGAATTGGATGTCTGAGCAGTGGGAACATATTTGAGTAGCAAACATGGGGACTTGGTAGTTGATGTAAGATATGTTTGCTCCACTCCCACCTGCTTCATTTGATTTCCCTGGGGTAAAGCTGTGACTCCAGTAAAGCAGAAGCTAAAACGCCCGCTTTTTGTGATAGGTTGGGTAGACTAGTTTTAGGAACAGTTCCAGAATTTGAATATGGATGTAGGCTGAAAGAGGGGAAATTAATTTGTAAGTGATCTCAAATATGGTGTTTTGCCTACTAATTAGACAATGCAAAAAGAACAGCAGTCTATGTAGCCTAACAAAGCATTTCCCTACAAGTAGTAAGCTGAGAACTTCTTTGGAACAAAAATGCTTTTTTCTATTATTAGTCCATTTCTTGTCTCATGGAGTTAGTATTGCTTAAGCACAGATCCTAAAAGAAAAGAAAATCAACCTGGTATAGACTTATGGCCAGAACCTTCAGCTCTTGCTCGTTTAACAAACATCAGTCTTACTGCAGGCAGGAGACCTAATGATGGAGCTTTTTGCTTGAAGAGGTCTAGCTGCTCAGCGAGATGCAGTTATCTAGAGACTGCTGCTGCTTTTGCTACACAAATGCCACTCATTGCATGCAATATGACATGCAATAACCAGTAGCAGTGTAGTGTGCTGAAAATACTCATGGAAATCAAAGAAATTTTGTTTCGAGTAAACTAAATCTAGTTTAGTAAGCTATTCTAATGGTCTTCTTGAGATGAGCTAGGATACTTGAGGGTCATCGCTCACGGGTAATTTTATAACATTCTTGTATAGATCCTGTAACAAGGATGTTACAAACAGTTTGCTCATGTCTGTGTAAGTATAATTTAATGTTGCACACTAACTAAAATATCTGCAAATTAATCTCATTAAGCCATCATCCTCAACACTGCTTTGTTTACCTGAAGATGGCTGTTACAAGCCCTTCTATTACACCTTGAGTAATCAAAGCTAATCCTTCCAGCCATTCCTCTAATAACCTATTGTTACTGTTTTCTGGTGGATTATCTCTACCCTCCTTACATATTCTTTCAAGTGTAGTGTCCAAAACTGGGCACAGGATTCCAGCTGTGACCTCCCAGTGCTGAATAGATTTGAATAATCACCCACTCTGTCTTACTTCTCTCAGTCTGACTAATTCTTCTCCAAATCACATTTTCTTTCTAGGTCTCTATTAATTTTGTGGTCTGCTGCAGTCATTCCATTTATTTTTCTTCAGTGCAGCATTTTGCATCAATCTTTACTGAATTATCTTATGCATTTCAAATAATTTCTTCAATTTATCAACATGATCTTTCATTCTAGCTACATCCTCCAAGTACCAACAGCTTGTCCTGTTGGTGTTTCCTTCAGTGAGTATTTGCTGAGTGTTATTTGCAAGGATTCCTTGCAGTGGTAGAGACAAGGTAGATGCAGTGATAATAACGTTTTAATTGAAGCTTTTCCAACCAGCTGAGGATTGTCACCTCATGTGACACCACCCATGTGACAATAATTTCAGTGAGACAGCATTTCCCTGGTGTGTCAAGGTGTATCACAGCAGATTCTTCTGTCAGAGCACACTGACTTGATTAAATCCAACTTGTGTCAGCTCACTTTGAAACCTTTGGTAGGAAGTAAGCAGCAGCCACTCAGAATCCACTCAGTCACTGCTGGGAGTTCCAATTCTCATAGTGTCTTTTTTTCTTTTTAGCTGTCAACCAAGGAAACTTAGACACCTAGAGTGCTGGGTTGGATTTTTGAAAAAAAATTAAAAGTAGAAAGGTTTTCAAATTAACGGAAATGATTTTTTTTTTTTTTTT